>JAOXYF010000008.1:11341966-11373403 GCA_028565775.1 Sternarchorhynchus goeldii
GGGTATGGTGGTTCTTGGATTGCTCAGAATGGGGTATGGTGGTTCTTGGATTGCTCAGAATGGGGTATGGTGGTTCTTGGATTGCTCAGAATGGGGTATGGTGGTTCTGCCTGGAACCACTTATGGATTCAGGATCGGCCTGTTTTGATATTGAGTTAATCATATACTGAGTAATGGCAAGTAAACCTTTAACTCTAATTGTCCTTTTAAAAGGTGAACGTGTAGCTAAAAGGATTATGTATTTATGAATTCCATATTGATGATTATGGAAATTCTCATTTTAAACAGTAAAAACTTTTGATCATTTTTTTTTCTTTAATTATGCTTTCCAAGTGTGTAATATCTTCTTTTACAACCCACTTTGGAAGGGCTAATGTTTTATAACAGTTAAAATATAAACTGAATACTTGAATACTTTTTTTTTTATTTCCAATATTTCCATTGTATTTTAGCTATGCATGGAAAGTAGTCTTAAAGTAGGCTTCTGCTAATGGCTCTTAATGACAGGAAAGACATGAACATTTCCTTAAACTTTACTTTTAAAGATCAGTAATGCACACTGAAATTATACAGGAGATATATGGATAGGCTTTTTTTGTTGATCTCATTTTTTTCATAAGACTAAAGTCTCAACTTCAATTTAAATAAATATAAAATGGGCACCAATACTATTTACTGTTCAGGTTGGGGCTAGACCGTTATGTAGCATGAAAGATAACAGTAATAAAAGCAGGGTATTTACATCCATAAAAACGCGATCATAAACATTTATGTGAATTTAATAACATTTGAAACTGTTATTGTGTAGGGTCAGGAGGTTTTCAGGAGAGTCCTCGGTGGGTGGGTGGGTGGGTGTGTGTGCGTGTGTGTGCGTGTGTGTGCGTGTGTGGGTGGGTGGGTGTGAGAGTGTGTGAGCGAGCATGCACACATTCCTGCCTCTGTCCGCCTGTGTCTCAGGTGGCTGTGGCTTTTAAGACGAATGTACTTCAAGTGTAATGAAGAGCCAGCTAACTGTGATGTGAAGTCTTTTGTAATAGGTCTCACAGAACAAGTCAAACAAAATGACTTGGTTGTGCTTGATTCAATCTGATATTTGTAACTGAATTTATTGTGCCTTGAAAGCATGCTATGATTGTAAAAATGCTAAAAGTTCAGAGTGTCTGTGCGTGCGTGTTGTTACAGTGGAGAAATTAGGTTTTTTATTTGTTTTTTTTGTTTGTTTTTTTTTTTAAAGCACCCTGACTTGCTTTATCTTGTTATGCCTCAGTTTTTAATTTGCCTTTGATGTGCGTCTCGCAGAGAGCAGCGATGTGGCTTTAGGCATGCTGCAGATATGGAAGGAGGCCCTGAATGCCCGTTATCTCTGATCGCAGTCTGATTGATGCGCTACAGAGTCCCAATTTTCATATCTTCAGAAGGACTGCTAAAAATATAATAATAATTTTTAGAATTCAGTTTCATTAAAATCATTAAATATGTTAAGCAGCCATGAGAATGCAAATCTTTTTGAGAAAGCATCGATCATCTCATTTACCCCTAGCACAATCCAACCATATTCAGTGAGTGAGGCCTTATATGGCAGCTTATTCCATGAACGTTTTTCTTTTAAATTATGACCCGTCTGTGTGGTTGGCTTGGCTAATTATCTGTGGTCGAACTTGATGAAATATCTGGAACCCATAACAGGACGGCATAAGGAAAACTGTTTTGTCCATTTGCTGTTGTCTTGTTAGCTCTGGAGCTACAACAAAAAAAGCACAGTAATTGCTTTCCTTGCCAGAGTGACTCATGTTTTTATCAGACATGTATTTCTTCTGTTTGAGGTCATTGCAGAGGATTTGTCACAGCCCATTTGATACTGAGAGTGTGTGCACTGTTCCAGTGCACTGCATACTGCAGGCAGATCTCTTCAGTATTCAGTGCTGGTTATGGGAGCCAGTTAACTGGCTTTGGTAACACTGGTAGAAATGAGTGCAGTAAATGTACATTATAGAACTTTTTCCACGGGCACACAAAGTGCGGGAAATTCAGTGTGAGGACTTTATTTATTTCTGTATTTATTTCGGAAGATTGCAGTATTTGAGGAGAACTATGAACTTGGCACAAAAATGAATGGTCTGTGTATGAACTTTCCTATGAGGACCTTTGCTTCAGCAGAACCTACTCCATCACTGAATGCCACTTAACTTACAAACTGATCACCCCTGTGGAGTTGTGCTGGATATGTGGTTTTAAATGTCAGATCACATGCTAAAAGACAGTTCTGAAGCTCTCCATCACTCACCTGCCTTACAAAGTGAGTCACTTTTGGGGGGTGTGTGGGTGTGTGTGTGTGTGTGGGTGTGTGTGTGGGTGTATGTGTGTGTGTGTTCAATTTACGTTGTGATGCCAGACGGGGCCAGATAAGGGCAGGATACATTTTTTCCAGTTGATGCAGGTTTCACATTATCAACTCTATGATAATTAATGGAAATGATGCTGACTCCATTAATTATATTAAAAACAGGTATTTAATGTGGTTTTAAATATGTTGAGGCTGTGGTATTTTAAAGACTCGGTGGTTTTAAATATGTTGAGGCTGTGGTATTTTAAAGACTCGGTGGTTTTAAATATGTTGAGGCTGTGGTATTTTAAAGACTCGGTGGTTTTAAATATCAAGTTGCCTTTTTAGCTATAGATGGTGCTTTTTTTTGTGGTCCGTTTGCTTTTACAGTGTTGAACATTGTTACTTACGAGGCTTATTTAGTGTTTGTTTATTTAGTTTATTTAGTGTTTTCCTGCTCTTAAACTGACCGTTGAACTCTTAATTGTTGAGATTAACATGTACTATTTACAGTGAACTAGTGTCTCTGAAAACGGGTTTCTTTTTGTAAGACTGGGTATTGTCCACCAAAACCTTTCCCTCCTATTAGTTTGGTTCCCATTCACGCTACATTCTTTAAATAATAAACAGTGCTGTATTACTGATGTTATTAATCAGCCTTTCCTTGTTTGATCTGTCTTAACAGCCCAGATCTTCGTGCAGGAGAATAATTTAGAAATGATTTATTAAAAAAAAGTAGGCAGTGTATATTTTTCTTTTACTATTATTCTTATAGACTACTATTTTGCAAACGTTTTAGAATTTTATATATAAATATTGGTGTTTAAGTGATGGTATTAATCATTCAAAACTCTTATTGTCAGTTAACGGTTAACAGCCTGTTGTGTGCCACATAGTCTACCTGTCCTTCAGCACTGCATGACATGTACAGAGAGATATGCACTTTTTCTATGACGTATAGAGAGAGATGCACTCTGTTTTGGCCAACTCCTACACAAGTACGCATCTGCTGTTTATCTTCCTTCTGTAAATTTATGAAACTGCAGCAGTCAAGTCGAGTTATTTTTTTGTTGGTGTACACTCACGAGACATAGGCAAGATTTGTTAAAATAGATTTTTTTGCGTGTGCAGAAGGGACATCCAGATCAGGATTTTTTTTGCACCAAATCTGAATCATTTAACATTGAGAATCTTTCGATATTGAATCTTGGTACAATACTTGTTTCTCGTGTTATTGCATTAAGGGGCAAAAGATTTGAAGAGAACGATGAACAATCACTGCTTTGTAACAAATAAGATAAATCTAGTTTGTAGCAAACTTAACCATACACAGGTAGCTAGCTAATACAATGTACATGATTTAGCTTCTAAAATGATGTGCTTGGCTAATGAGACGGCTGTGCTATGCTAACAGTAGCTACGCACTCAGTCATTATTTTACATTTAATGACTTCATTCATTTACTGGTAATTTTTGAGGTACACTGGGAAATAACTTTTCTAACAAACATTGTTTTAAGAATAATTTTACACGCATTTAAACACCCTTTTGTTGTCCCCACTTGCTTGGCTGTACTCCGTTGTTGTGATGGAAGCTTTGCATGCGAAGAAAAGGCTTGTGGGAAATCAAAGGCTGCAAGGTATATATTGGTGCATTGCCAGGATTCGGTTAAAAGGAGGACGCGTTTCTCAGCCACGTGCCAAGGAGTCTCTGCATTCTTTTTAAATGGGACAGTCCATTATAACCAAGGAATGAAACCCATAAATGACACGCCCAAAGGATCGGGCTTACATTTGTGCTCAATAAAAGCCTATACAGATCAGTTAAAAGATGTCTTGATTAGCCCCAGTACCGATCTTTGAGATTGGATCGGTACATCACTATTGTGCACTGAAATCATGTTGGTCACGATGTTCTACCTAGAAAGGTTCTGTGAAGTATTTTGAATTATTCATTTACCAAAGTGTAACATTTACCTTAACAAACTTAAAGGTGGGTTCAAATGATCACGATTTTCTAGGTTGTGCATCTTAACAGGACTGTCTGGAATGGCAGTTTACGTGTGTGTGTGCGTTGAGAGGCACAATGTTTCATGAGTCTCAGTATTTCCATGGCAGTGAAGGTTAAAATCTCAAACTCTTCTGCTCATCTCCAAACAGCTTTACTGAAACATGATCAACATGTTTTCTACCCCAATTAGGCTAGATAAGCTTGTTCACTTCCTGTTTGGTACACGGTAAGTCACTGTACCAAAATAAAAGTAGTTTAATTATCAGGCCCTTGTTTTGTGTTACTGCTCAGCATTCAAAGCACATCTTCCCCTGCCAGCTATCAGTCATCAAAGGTGTTCCAAGAGCCGCACGTTGACGCCCACGTGCCGAGGGACAGGCTCCATGTCCTCATATGGGAAACCTTCGCGATTGTTTCTCAAGGTTAATCACATCTTTTATGCTGGATTATGTCTGTACCCTGGTGTGCAGATTGATGGCAAAACAGAGAGCTGAGGAGAGTGAGTGCTATATGCACACATGCATCCATCGGTGTAAAGATGGATCTGTTCTGCGTTTCTAGTGGAGTGGGGACTCGGCAGGGCTTTCTTACTAGAATACTGTACTGTTCAAGTTTTATTGCTTTTTGTTGTTCTCCTGTTGGTGTCGAACAAAACTCAAACACAAAGTCTGAATAGACTGTAGCATACAGACCGCACCTTTTTTAAAGATTTGGTCAAATATAATTACTGCAGAGGATTAAAATAATTAGTACAAAGCTCAACTGTGATTGTACAGTTTGTGGTCCGTTACCAAAGCACTGAAATGGATAGTGTGTGTTCATAATGAATTTGAAGCACAAAGTGCACCACAGTCCGCTGGCATTGTTCAGCTAGTTAGGAAAAAATGCCGTGGCTGCGATGGTCCTCAAGGCGTCTTTAGTTTATCCAGTGCACCTTGTTCTTGGAGCCCTGATGCTTGTTGAAGCGTTGAAATTCACAAACCACAAATCCTCCAGTATCATTAATCCAACTCGCGTGTTTTTGCTACTTTGCTTACATGGTCGTGATTGTTGTTGCGTTCGTCGTTCCACTCTGAAATACGGTATTAAAATGGTTATGGTTAATTCTATAACCATAAGACAAAAAAAAAAGCGCTGATCTAGGATTCTGAAGCAAGGTCCTTGTTTTACAGAGGCGTTATGTCCCATCAGTACTTTGGTTGGGTGTTCGTGACATTTGCTGACTTTTGCTGAACAAGTTTTGTATGAGATTTTATTGCAAAAGCTAGTTTGTTAGCAGTTGGCATTGTAGGCTACTTTTAAGATCATTAACTACAGATTTTTGTGATCACTGTACTGCGGTTTTAACCAATGAGCTTTTTGAATTATGAACTTGGTTTATTAGATATAAGGTGTTGTTGGACATTAACTTAATTGCAGGAATTAAAATACTTTGTTCATAATCAGCATTGCATGAATTTAGGTTGAACCTAATATCACCTCAAACCCTTGTTTTCCATTTATGCAAAGAGGGTCTTGAACTAGCAGGAGTTCTTAAACTCTTCAGTCTGAGGAGCCTGACTAAAAACTGAGGAATCGGTACCTTCCTGAGGCTACAGTCCAATTCAGTTCAGCAATATTATGTCCAGTGCAGTGGGCCTCAAAAAAAAGAAAGCCAAGTATTAGTTTCTCTTCATGGATATCACCTCACATTATGTCTAAAGTGTGAAAGCAAATATATATTTTTATTATAATAGCTTGTAGTTATAAAATGGATTTCTGAGCTATACCACTAACAATGTGCAGGCTTTCGTATAAAGCATTAACTGGCATGATTGTTTGTAATGTACATGGTAAGAGAGTTTGGGCTTGAACCTTCTGACTGTGTAAAAAAAACAACCCTTAAGAAAATCCCATAGGGTTATTATTAACGTGTTTAATCTGGTCCATCTTGGGGCTGGACACTGGTCATCTGTTATTAAGAACAGTAGTTGTTACATTTGTGATTCTTGACAGCTCTTGCTCTGTCCAAGACGGTGTTAAGGAGCTTGATATTAAATGATGGGCTTCTTTTTTTCTTCTTCTTCTAAATGATCTAAGCTGTGGGTTAAAAGAAACCATTTTCAGTTTCAAATTTCTTTCTGAGAATTCTGTCTTCTGATGAAGTTAGGCAGGATGATGGCTCAATTGGATCTCTTTATTAATGTATTTCGTGTGTGTGTGTGTGTGTGTGTGTGTGTGTGTGTGTGTGTGTGTGTGTGTGGGATACATTGTTTTAGCTGCAGAGACTGAACACTTTTTAGATGGTTACCTTCTCCTTGTAGACAGATTGGTCGTGTTATTTTCCAGAAACCAGACCTCCTTGATAGTAGTGGGTTGCTAACTCTAATGTATGTGAGTTTTGCTCCTGTGTGTGGGGGTGTAAGTGTGTTTGGTTGGTTTTTAATAATAAAACTGTTCTCATTATGCTCCTTATGCCTCTGCTGTCCTGCTCTGCAGCAATAAGATACCATCTGAGAGAATGAGGCGTTATCAGGTTTAATGCACACCATGGTGTTATTTTTCTCCATTTTATTCCTGTCGTGTTCTGACAGTGTTTGAGCCTCACCCTGCAACCCTGATCTGTTTACAGCTGGACTGATTCAGTTCATCACTAGTAGTCTTCTTACCTTCTCGTTAGGTTACTGACCACTTATCACATTTTTGGTAATTGAACCACATAGTAAGTATTGCCTGAAAGAACCCGACATCCACATTTACTAAAAATTCAGAAACCAGCTTGTGCACCCACACTCTGCTTGCCTTCTAACAGAAGTAAAAGCCAACTCCAAAATTTCATCCTTAATGTAAACACCCAACTGTACATCCATCCCTTCTGCACTGCACATTAATCTATGGTTCTCTGGCTTGATGCCGCTGGATGGAACCTTTTCAAATGCCTCCATGTGTATCCACATAGCATGAAATCGAGTTTTTGAAGGAGAGGGTGGAGTTAACAGATTGAGGAAGCGCTGAAGAGATCATTTGGCCAAGGGGTTAATCTGTAAAGACGCGAGTTGTAGCTCAGCATTCCTGCAGAGAGAGAGAGAGAGAGACAGAGAGAGAGAGAGACAGAGAGAGAGAGAGACAGAGAGAGAGAGAGACAGAGAGAGAGAGAGACAGAGAGAGAGGTGCTGTGAATAAGAGACAGAGAAGGCAAGCAGAGTCATGTGAGGGGGCTTTGCTCTGAGTGTTTGTGATTGTGTGAGAGGGTTCTGGCTCCAGGAGTATTTTGGACAGAGGCAGCAGGATTCAGCATGGCAGAGGGCCCTCACTAGCCAGCCTTCGTACCTCACAAACACAAACACTCTCTCTCACACTTGCTATCTGTCTCTCTCACTGTGTTCCCCTCGCCCTCTCTCTCTCTCTCTCTCTCTCTCTCTCTCTCTCTCCCCCTGTCCAAAGGGAGGCTGTGTAATACTTCCTGAGTCACTCACATCCTTCTCCCTCAAGCTCAACTTCTTGTCTGCCCGTCCCTCCATCCAACGAGTCATGAAAACGTATTCAGAAGGAAGAGCGGAGTGACGGTGAGGGAGTCTGGATGAATGAAGAAGCACAAGATGTAGAGACGGATCTGCTTGAAAAGCAAGGCGAGTAAACGAGGGGTAAAAGGAGCGTGTGAGGGGGGGGGGCAGCTCTGGGCTGCAGATATGAGGCAGCGTCTGAATGATCTCTGCAGGGATGGAAAACTGATTAATCCCCACAGAAGGATCCTGGGGAAGAGCACAAAAAGCCTTTGAGGAATGGAGGGAGGAGACAGAGAAAAGCTACAGGTCTGTTTCTCCCTCTCCAAAATACCAGAATACAGGCATTATTCTCAGGCTCCCGCAGTATCTCTCTCTCTCACACACACACACAAAGCTGGTGATGGCTCTTTTCCGTGTGACACAGTGCCATGACTGAGAGAGAGAGAGAGAGAGAGAGAGAGAGAGAGGAGCTAGTGTACGCTGCTAGTGTAGTAATCCAGTTCTTGGGCACCAGTGCCAGTGTGCACAGAAATGGAAAAACTCAAATGGAACATTACATAAAGTAGGGGGCCCTCTGCCCTCTGCGCTGAAGGTGCCGGCTCCAATCAGGCAGTGCGGCTCCGGCAGGCCCCGGGTCAGCGGGTGCCAACACGCCCCGGTGAACAGCAGACCGACAGCCAATCACACAGCCTTTACACAGCTGGAGCGGTCTCGCTTCAACCCTCACCTCCTCAGCCTGCAAAATCAGGTCGTCCCCCTTAGCAGCGCTCGGCTTTGTGGTCAGCAGTCGACAATTTCCTTTATCACAATATAAAGTTGATTTGGATAATCTTCTCTTGTTCTTGACTATCCAGATAAGCTTCAGTTCACAATATCCATGGAATAAGGAGAGCAGGGCAATATGGAGGCAGATGGTGGCACTGGTGGGGGGTGTTGGGGTGGAGACGACCTCATCTTACACAGTGCTGTGCTGTGGACTAGGAAACTTTCCCCACCTTCCTTATGTGATTGCTTTTATCTAACGTTACAGATATACACACAGACACCCACTCTAAATAACTATCCTAACCTCCAACACTACACTTCTTTTAACGAAGACGAGCTCTGCTGGATATATTTCAAGACCTGAAATCTCTAAAAGCATGTGGCTCTACACCACCAGAGCAGGGATGCAAGAACACCTGAAAAAGGAAGAAAGAATCCATCTGTAGAGAACACTACAAAATGTCTGGTGTGTGTGGCCAAGAGATCCAGATTGGGAGGCCAGGAAAACAGCAAGAATTACGATCAACACGCAGTATGGCAGTTCAATATTTACACCATGACGGCTCTAGATAGAGCTGCAACAATTGGCCCATCTAGATGACACTTGGTGCCACTAGAAAGTGTCAAACGGATGAACTGTCAAAATATGAGTTGTAAGAGTTTTAAAACATTCTTGCAACTTCAAGAATTTTCCGACAATGCTCTCTCTCTCTAAGAGAAGAGAAGCAGAGAGAGAGCGAGTGAGAGAGTGAGATAGAGAGCGAGATAGAGTGAAAGATATCAAGAGGATTCCTCCCTGGTGTTTTCGTCTCTAAAGTCACAAGCACTAAAGTCAGGACACAGCCAAAGGAACGAAACTACAAAGCTCGGTACCGTTCTGTGCTCGTCAGCCATTAGAAGCCCCTCAGACAACACCATGGGAACATCTCAAATGTAAACCTGAGCAGAACTTGTTTGGGCTCTGTAAAAATATACTGAACCCAATTTTCTATTGGTCATTCCCATATTGATTATGAAAAATTATACGATTGTTATAAATCTATGCATTTTGCTGGGAGTTCTGTTTTTGTATTTGGTAATAAAAAGATTTAGGCTTACTCATCAAAGTTTAATATTAATTCAACAGTGCTCCATGTTCAGCATTACTGCCTAGAAAAGTTCCATCACAAGCAAATTATAATTTGATACACAAATGAAATTGAAACAGAATTTGATTACGGAACCAAAACAAAAATCAAAATGGAAACAGAGGGGTGGGGGTTATAGAACAAGTCCCTCTTAAGCCATGTGCATCAGCTGAGTGCGTCTCCTTTACTCTTGTACTTTGGTGCTCCCTCACTGTGGTTGACATGGAGAGACACCAACACCAGTGGAGATGGTTTCTCTCCCCGAGACACCATCTCAACTGGGTCTCTCTGCCGGTCACGACTGGGTTGACGGGACACAGTAAGCGTGGAAGCTCTCCATGGTGAGAAGAGCTTGGAGTCCAGCAGGAGAAGCAGCAGGCTGGTACAGCAGTGGTTTTACTACAGAGCATCAGAGCATCTCCACAGTATCAGTAGCTGCGGTCTATGTAGGATTAAAAGCTCTACAGTGCTATTGTGTTTGGAGAAATGGCAGGCAAAGGTAAGCATTAGAAACGTAATACAAAGCCTGAGACCTCCAAAACTAGAGCACCTGCTGTGTTTAACTACTCATGTGGCTCTTAAACGTGTTTAACAGTTCATATGGGTGACTGGATGCTCACATATTCCTGCAACACAATATGGGAGCATCGAGAACAGAGTTTGGAACACAGGATGCACTAGGGCCCATAAATAAAAAAAAGGACCTCATACGCCTTGGCCATTCATTGGCCACCCAGGACAATCAGCAGACCTAATTACTCCCACGGGATTGGCTGCCGGGGTCATCAGGGATCGGCCACCATGCTTAACAGCAGGCGGCGGACATGGCTGAAGGCATCGTTCAGCTTCAATGTCTGGCTGTAGGAAACAGTGGAAGGTGATTGAACAGATTCCTGTTCTAAAACTGCTCAGTGGTCCACTTCTGCCATGACCTCAGTCAAGACCTTAAGAGTGAGGGAACCTTGTTGTTTATTTTCTTGGCTGGTTAAATTTAAAGATTGTATCCAATAACTAATATTTGTTAACACAAGAAGTTGTGTCCAAGCCTTCTGGCTTTCTCAGCTACACTGCGCTCCTATGATAGCGAGGGATTTGAGCAGGTGCTTTCTCTCTGAAGCCATCCCTTTCTGAGGGTGCTCTAGCAAAGCCACTCAGCGCAACGGGAGATCACAACTCACCTCTGCAATGATCGTCTGTGCATTACATCACAGCGGGTGGTGGAAACTGTAGACGTACGGCCATTTTACAAGCTTACAAATACTGCTGGTGAAATATGCCACTCAGCCTTTTGTCCTGCCCAGCCAAGTGTCAAATCATTTGCAGAGATTTAGCAATTAATAATGAATTACTTGAATTCAAGGTTCAGTTATTTGCAGGTTAAGTCTGTGTACATGAGGAGGATATTTGGAGTAAAATAAAGAATACAAGTGCTCTGGTTTTCCAGTGTGTACATGAGCCATACTGTGATCACCTTGCTGTGAACCAGGAAGCACGACATCTCTATTCATTTGAGTTGCAGGATGGCTGAAGTAGACAAGCTAGTATCCAAATCTAGATCAGATTACATGATGGTACATTTCAAAATATGGTTGCTGACATACTCATTTATGTCACTATTATTGATATTGCTTGATGATTGTGTACACACACACACAGACTGGCTGAATGTTTTCATGTAGTGCAACTGGACAGTGGAAACCTGGAGCCTAGAGAGATCAAGATACCTGAAAGCACAAGGACGAGATGCTGAGTTAAAAGCGTTGCCATGGTATTTATTTTGTAACAGTGCAATGTGCACTTTATCTTTATATTTAATTTTGTTTTAAATTATTAAAAAAAAAAAAAAAAAAAAAAAAAAAAAACACACGTTTTTTCACTTTATACCCAACATGTAATTACTTTATAGTGCATTAGAGGAAACACCATGCTTAAACAAGCACTTCATGCATTTATAGAGACAGTGACAAGGAGGTTGGATCTACAATACAGTTCCTTCATGAACTGCAAAAATACATGTCAACAAAGGCAACAAGATACTTGGAAAAATGCTTCCTAATCAATACGAGCTCCTCTCCATGGCTGCAGTGCAGGCTTTGGTTTAACACACAAACACTATCATACAAAAAAATTTGCACAGGGAGAGAGAGAGAGAGAGAGAGAGAGAGAGAGAGAAAAACAGGGCTATTCATTAAAGGTTGAATGTGTGATCTTTGGCTGTACAGGACATTTGGTCCCACCCCCTGACATCTGTTGACCAATGGTGCTAAAATATTTGTCTATTCTTCTGTTGAGGGGAAAAAAAAAACCCAAATGTTTTCCACCTTATAGTATCATGACATCTGTTGATATTTAATGTCTCATTAGTTCCGAAGTTAATCATTACTGCATGTCACAATTAGGTATCACAAACCTGACATACAGGCCTATTGTTTTAAGGGAACAGTTTGGGTCTCCAAACAGCAGCATAAACAATAAAATTATATGCTGCAAAGCTTTTACACCCTAAATACACGAACAGAAACCATTTCAGCAATGGCAACTTATGAAACTTTTAAAAAAATTTTCCAAAATACATGTAACAGATATCGGCATCTTGCATGTAGTGCCAGTAAAGACACAAGTATAGGAATGTGCAAGTCATGCAGTGTTGGACGGATATGTATGCTGTCATCTCACAAGGCTCTCAGCAATACTGTTAATATGTGATTTATTAACAGGTTCCAATTGCAAGATCTTATCTCACCTGAAACTTCTAAAACCGCTTGTGTTAAGGACTGAAAGGAAAAGAGAGAGGCGAGGGGACAGGAGGTGGAGGGAGAGAGGGATGAAGAGTATCTGAACTGGAGTATCCTTTCCCAAGGACATGCCGACTGTCTGTCTTGTGTTCCATTAGAGCAGAGGAGATATTCATGTCTTGTGAAGCATTCCACCTCACTCTGTTAACCAGTGCACAATATTTACAATACACTACACATTCAATATGGTGATAAGCAACAACTATTTTGCTGGAATGAAAAAAGAAAAAAAAAAACACTTATGAAATATTTTTCATCAAGAAATGGATAATGACTTTAAAATACTGCAGACTCTGCAATAAGCAGCATCTCAACACTGTCCACCAACACACATTTTTGACTCCTCAGAGCACATTCCATGCAGAGCTGAACAACAGTTCCTCTGTACACAGAACTGTGGAATATGTGGTCAAAGCCCAGCCTATAAATGTACTGCACAAAGCAGAGCTTAAAAATGTGGACACAGTAGGTTTGGGCAATAATGTAAATTTAGACAAACAATTATTGCGTCCAGAATTACAGCATTAAAAGATATCAGGTTACAAATACAGTCACTATACAGTCCATCATTGTGGTGGTCATATGACCTTTTTCTTGCAGCCACTACATAAGTGAACTGTTGCATCTCAGTGGGAGAATGATAGAGAACTGAAAAACAGCTTAAAAACATCAATCTTATGTTAAAGAAAAAAATGTCTTATATTCAGTTACTCAGAATTTACCGTTTTAAAGTTTTAATCAACAGACTGATTCACATACTGCTGTAATCTTCATCATCATCATCATCATCATGTTAACGTTTTGGTTGCTCACAGTCATGAGCATTTTTAAATTTAAATTCAGTGGGCAACTGTGAGATTTCTTGTTTAGTGATTTTATGTTTAATTGATGTAACGCTGTTAACATCTAAAGTCCTGTGCTTTCATTTAGTTCAAAACCAAACTGATATGGTGACAGAACGTCGCTCACCCACCTGTCTGAGATCATGGATGCTAGTGGGTACAACACAGTTCTGCCACTTACCAGGGCTGTTCCAAGGATGTTCCACTCTCTGCAGGAGAGGAGGCCACATGTACCGGAGTTAGTTTATTTAATTTGCATGTACTTCAGCATTCTTTGCTAGACTTAAAATATGTTCGAAAATGCAAAAATTTGTTAGTCATGTGTTTGTATGGCCAAAATAAAATGCAATATTTTCAATTGCATAAATGTATTACTAATTTATAACCAACCATAAGACAGCTTGTACAAAGGGAATGATTAAATATTGTGTACCGGCTAAACTGTAGGATACAGGCTGTTACATTATTGCTTTGCACCCATCATAACACATCATAATGAGCTATACCTGGACAGGTGACTACATGCTAATACTATAATGACATGCATGGGAAAGGGGCCCAAACTAAACCTATGAAAATCCATTAAAAAGGTGAGAGAGGAGAAACAAGCAAATCCTCAGAAAACAGTATCGCTTTCAAATAATCTGCAGTGTCAGACACGTCAGGCCATTAAAAATACATGGGTGTTCTCACGACCTTGCCACGTGTGTTTTAGTGATGTCATGTCTTGCTCACTTCACGTTGTATAAGGACAAAAGGACACAAAGCATAACATTGCGAGGTCCAGGTAAACCAGGCACCGCTACGCCAGACACGTTTGTGGTTTAAGATAAGAACTGCTGACGTTTAGGGCAACATCTGAACCTGGCACAGGCCCACGTACATCACAATCTGCCATCGCTGAACACAATAACGGAACGTATTATTGAGAGAAGAACTGGGTCAAGAACAGAGACGGGGTGGGGTGGGAAAGAATGTTGTTCCTCCACCTGTCAAGAATTAATAAGCAGGCATAAAATCACACTTCCTGCTCTGTTGCTACACCTTAAAGGGGGGGGGCACTCCAGATCCATGTGCCCTCTGCTCTGTAGCACATGCTCTGGTCTACTGCAGCTCCTCCGTGCCTCCCCCCACCCGACCCGACTCCTCCCCAGACATCTGAGCCTCCTCTGCTGTAAATGCGTTCCTGCCAGATTCCTGTCTTTGCCGTGACGCTTAGTGCCGCCGTTTTGGTACACGAGACCAGGGGACTCTAATTCACTACTACGCCCTCCGAATTATGATCTGCTTCACCCCAAGCTTTCTGCACATCGTTTGGAAGGATGCACCTGCATGGAAGCGCATCTGCCTGTTGGATGATACACCCTGACGCTTCCAACACGAAGCCACTGTCAATCACCACTCCTGGAGAAAATGGGTTGAGCTGAGAGAACTAGTAGGTTAAATTACTGTCACTTAAAATAATTACTCAGGTAGAAGCAAATGACAAACCCAGAACTACCTGCAAAGCACTTTAAATACAAGCTTTTGGTGGAAAATAAAATTATAAAATTATAAAGCAAGAGGTATTACCAACCTTCAAGTAGTGCCGTCTGTGACTGGCAAAAAGAGTGAAATCCATATTTTTTATTCTTACACATATACTTCAGAATAATCATTTGAAATAAATGGCTCAGAAAATTACACATAATCAAAACTGTACTTATATAAATGAAGTAAATGCAGCTAGTAGTCATTATCCATCTCTGTGAGTAAATTCATGGATCTTCTCCATCTTGGTCACTGCCTAAGGTAGAGCGTAGCGCAAAACAATCTTTATGTGTAAAATAGGAACTTCCATTTTCACTCCCTACTTCTTCAGGGCAAACCTCCATGGAACCCTGCACCACCACCACCACCACCACCACCACCACAGCTTACCTTGCATGCCAAACCAATTCAGTCACTGGCTGACACACTCAGAACAAACCGAACATTAGAGGGACAACTATGCTGTGTGTGTATGTGTGTGCGCGTGCGTGGGTGTGTGCGTGTATGTGTAGGTGCACACACACACGAATGCATGTGTTTGCACAACAGCATACCTTTTTGGGTTTTTTTTTTTAAGGTACCATGCGTCAAATCACCTTTTACGTTTGCAGCTTATTACTACATCAGCTTTGTCACGCACTCATAACGCACGTTACACCATCCCCCATGCTGTTCATGTGACCGAGATCATTCTTTTCTCGAACACATCCACGTATAAAGCCATGACTCATGCCTCCTCTCTCAGAAGAGGTGCCCTGTAGTACACCAAGACAGTAAAATCACACACACACACAAAAAAACACAACAAATTAGCTTCTGTCAACTCAAACCTTCCAGCTCCACTGACAACCAGTGTTTGAGACACATTTCCAAGCAAAATTCTACAAAATCTTCAGCCCTTAACCCTTAGTGAGTCACACAGTGTTTAACCAAGAGTAAAATTGGTCCAGATATCAGGAATAAATACAGAAACTAATTCCACTTCCATGTAACTGGCCTATAGCATAATTCTTAAGAACATAGTTGTGCAGTTTACTGAGAACATTCCACACTATTCTCTGCTGGGGACAGGTCAGAGAGCCTGTGAAACTGGAGACCGCGAAGAACGGCTCGGCTGAGCTTATGTTTTATTCAGAAACTGTCAATCATATCCTGCAACGAGATGCACAGATCAGAAGACTAGACGTGCACTCAAAATATGATGATATAATCAAATTAAAATAGTACATGTAAGCCATGGGTCTTCAAATGATTACGGCTTATGGAGACCCCACTTATGGTCATTGTTGATTATGGCTTATGGAGACCCCACTTATGGTCATTGTTGATTATGGCTTATGGAGACCCCACTCCCACTTATGGTCATTGTTGGCAGCCATGATGTTTTCACTTTACGACAGCAAAATTGACTTTATAGTGTGCTATAAAATGTACCCAGAGTAAGACTGGTTCATTTGAGACATAACTTTTTAAATAACAACAACAACAACAACAACAACAATAATAATAATAATAATAAACATTGTTTGTATTATTATACATTATATACTTTATATTGTTACTATTATTATATTATTATTTAGCGATTTAAGCCTCCTGAGGTAAATTGTTATTAAGGACCTGGTAAAACTAAGAGTTTATACAAAGTAAAACCACACAAGAATCACTTATCCACACTTCCTGAAACCAGGCATCAGCTATAAACTGCCTCTAATCCATTTCCAGAACAATGACTCATTGTAGAGATCAGAACGGCTATTTTCTCCTCATTAAACCTAAGGGAGATGTTCTTAGATTGGAAATGAGCATTAAGCATTAACAGTGCATAGGTACTGATCAAGTGCTAGCCAAAGCATCAATTAAATCCAAGTTTAGCTACTTGCTCTTGAAAGGCTGATTACTTAACTAATAACTGGTACTGAACTAATACCTTACACCATCCTGTTATAGGAGGACCAGGTCTGAGCTGTTCCCAGCCCTGTGCTTGGACTTTAAATCATAAATTAAGTTCCTCTGGAAAAAGCCCCAGAACAAAACTGTACAATCACTAGGAATAATTTCCCCTGTGAAGGCGGATGTGAGGTAACGGCTAACAAGAGCCCACATGACTCAGGAGTAGAGATCCAGGAGTACAGATTTCATCACACCCCATCAGACCAGACCAGTCTTACCACTCGAAGAGGCCCAACAAGGCCCGCCGTTTTCCACGCTCAGAGGCGACAGTCCTGTGCCCGACCTGCATTGAACCAATCTGTCCATCATTCTCTCATTCACAACCTTCAGTGGAGCTAAACCGAGAGAAGTCACTGTGTGCCTCACAACGAAGGTGCTACAGCTTAAAGACCAGCTCTGAGGCAACACTCCAAACATGAGCATCTCCAGAAGAGCAAGACAAGGCGAATAATGGAAAATTACCCTAGAACACAAACTGCGGCCCTTCAACTGGGTGAGCAGACCTCTTAATTATACCAGGCTAAGTGGCAGCTCCTGAGACTGGGGGGGGGTGGAGAACCACGGCTGGGGAGCTGGGTGGAGCTGAAGGCAGCAAATGCCCTCCGGACCATAACGATGTTAGTGCTGACTGCTGGGCCGCGGTGTTCGCTCAACGCTTGGTGCGGGTGGGGTGGGGTGGGGGCTGGATCAGCACAGCCAGTGCATTGTTCCCCCCGCTGTCGACTCAGCAGAACAGCATTCACAAGGTCTGCGCTAGTCTCGCTAGCACTACAGAGTGAGTGAACTTTCAACTGAAATGGTGTGCAGAGATTCAGACTGTGTGACTCACACACACACACACGCTACAACTCTGATAAAAGCGTGAATGACTGGAGGCAGTTCTGACAGGTCCCTGACGCAATCACAGGAAACGCACACCTCGCCCGACTACAGCTGCCTCATCAATAAAGGAAGAAAGAAAGACAGAAAAGCAACATGCCCTGTTCTTCACAGTTCTGTTATCTGAGAGCACTCACTAAGGAGGCATGTGTGGAATTCTCCCCATCTAGTCTACTGTGTGAAGATAAGGAAAATCTGGATAATGTGTGTACTACCGAGATCAATCTGCATGACAGTGCTGAAATAATTCGTTTTCACTCTGTACTATATAGGGTAAGCACCGTAACAGGTTTACCCACAGTGTAGCTTGGTATGACAGTCATATTGCTTTTTTCTGGGGGGGGTTTTCCTTTGGAGATTCACACAACAAAGATTTATTGAAACTCATCACAGTTGCAGTCTTTAATTCAATGGGACTCTTTTTTCATAATGGATCCTCAGAACAGTCAGTCAGACTTACAAAGATCCTCAGAACAGTCAGTCAGTCAGTCAGAACAAAGATTCACCTAGAGACTTCATCAAATAATGCCTTTTAAAAAGATCTTGTCTATGGGTAGCTGATGATTTCTGAACTTGAAAAACAAAAACACCTTAAAATCCATTATATAATCTTAATAAATTCTGATTACCAAAACTATAAAACCCTTAGCTTTGGACTTTACTCAGACTTTACCGAGTGTAGTATAGAATTTTAATTTCCCTTAAAAGTAATGAGAAGTTTTGCAATGATCTCTCATATGAAGACACACTAGATGATGCACCTCCATCACTTCTCACGTGTCTGACATTTAATTGCTGCAATTTTGTGATTATAAATGAAAGCACACAGTAGCAGAAGCGGAAGACCACAACAGAAATCAATGTAGCCCATCCCTCCATTACACAACACGGTATGTTGTTCCAAGTTAACATGCAGGATGAAGGTCCAGGCAAACTATGAGTCAGCATAAAGAACAGATTTCATGACAGCAAGGGGTAGAGGAAAGCGCCTTCTGTTTTGCTTCTCTACTGATCCCAGAACAATCCTGCTGACAGACGATGCGCCAAACTGAAGAGAGCGCGCAAGCGTGAGCTTCAGGAGAGAACAGCCCGAGATACTAAGTGGTCAGATAAATGATTCGCGTCTCCCGAGTGCACTGCTGAGACATATAAGACTCTTCCCTGCGGTAGCCAGCTACTCCTGCTGTTACCAGGGAACTAAAGCAAGAGTAGCAGGCATGCATGTGTGGTGCAGGCAAACCTTTGCAGCTGTGGTTGTACATGCGAGTAACCCTTCAACTTAACATGTTTCTGACTGCTTGGTACTACTGTTCTTAAGCAGAAAAATGAGAACAACCCAAGAGTTTTTCCTCCAACACTGTCAGTCAACTGTTACTCTCTTTCCTCCCTTTATATGACACCACAAACAGAAATAACTTGTTTGTCTGTAATTTATGAGACATTGTAACAGGTGTAACAGAATTACCCCCTGAAATTCTGTCTTCCACAGTTACCTCCTGCTGTCTGCAAACATTGGTGAAAGACTAAAGAGCAGTTAGAGATAAAAAAAAAAAAAAGATGCAGACTTGCTTGATTAACAGTTAACAGAGAGACAAACATAGAAGAGAAAGAAGAGACACAGAGAGAGAGAAATATATACAGATAGATATAGCAAATGCAAAAGAAGTTGGCCTCCCTTCTAAGTGTAGAAAAGTTCATGGCTAACAGAACTCTAATAATGAAGTGTCCAACTCACTTGAGCATACAGTTCAGATTATCAAATGCTGCTGTAGTTCATATTTAAGTACTAAAACACCAATACTAAACTTGAAACACACTAGCGATAGGATCTAGAAGATGTAGTGGTGTACTAATTACTGTTTAGTACACAAGTCCACATAACAGGATGTAATTCTTATTGTTAGATGGCACTGAAGTTTGTGTTTAATGTTGTAGATAATCCATCTCAGATAAATTGCTTTCACTGAAAAAAAAAAAAAATCAAGATAACTCTTGGGGCCACTGCAGGTGCATGACCTTTGTCACTTAGGCTGCCTTGAAGTTCATTCATGTCCACAGAACTTCACAGAACACAGTGTCCCTGGCCTTCGTGGTTTTACACCCGCTTGTAGGACTCAACATTTCTATTGCAACATAAGCTCCTCGTGAACGTTAAAGCATGTGCTGATGTTCAGGGAATGTTCGTCTCTGGCACTATGTTTAACCAGACAGGTCTCAACACTGCTCTGGTCAAGAGTTCTTGGCACGGTCAAAGATCGCATCCATGTTAAAGAAAACAGAAGTTGCCCAAACCCTGTTGAGTGCAGATGGTTTTCACAACCATGTAACAATACAAATGTCTCTATTAGCATGTACTCAAATGATACTTCCTTATTAAGGAACATTAATCTAAATTTTCTAAACAAAAATCCACAAAACCTTTGTTTGCGATTAACTTCTCTTCTCCAAAGGCAACCTGAAGGCACACCATCAATTTTATTGACCAAGCTAAAATACTCACCATGAGCAATTTCTCACTACCAATGACAAATATCTGGCCAGACTAAATGGTGTTCAAGTTTAACTGTACGAGATATACACTGAAAATTGGCAGAGACTGAAATAATCTTCTGCGACATTAAGCAAAAGAGAACTAAAAGGGCCTTAAATACCATTTCAAAGTACCCACCACGTCCATATTTCATGACATGAATGCACAGTCATTGTGCACCAGAGTCAGGATCAGTCCCGGTGCTGGACGCTTGCCAAACACAGTCCCTGGGACTGGTGTGGTGGGCAGTGGGCTGGTGCCTCACAGCACTCCTCACTACTTTACCACAGCCTACACCGCTGCTATGCACACCCTGAGGCTTTTCACACTATTCCTAGGATTAGACATACGTGTTTCTGTTTTAAAGTATGCGCCAAAATATTTACTAGTAAACAGAATTACGTTTGCAAAGTAATGGTGACTCCCTAAACTAAACGAGGCAAAGCCACAGCCTGAGAACATCCAAGTGGTGAAAGGTTGACATGAAGCTACCACCCTGAAGTTCCTGCCACGAAAAGTTACACGGTTATTATGTCGGTATTAGCCACGTTAAGCAATACGTGGATTCTCCCTCGTTTCATTTTGTACATTGTTGCTGTTTATATGTAGGTGGCGTATAGACTTTAGTCCATCATCACTTGTATTTCACTCAATTACAATTGTGTTAATATGCAGTTTACCAAATAATTCCATCTTTCCATTCAATTAATCAGCTTGTTGGCCAGAAAAATAGATTAAATAATTGTGCGTTTTATATACATTATATGACATTACTCAATCTAATATTACAGCTGATCGTTTGCTTAAAAATTCACAAATAATAACATGTACAAGTAATGTACATACGTGTCGACTTTTAAGGTAACGTAGTGAGCTAGCTAATTAGCTGGCTAGCTGGATTAGCTATCGTTAGTAATGAACATCTTTGAAATGCACCAGGTGAAGTAGCTAAATTAATCCAAATAGCCAGCCATAGCTAGCTGACAGAACCATGAAAAGCCCGTATCCTTAGCCAGCTAGCTAGCCAGCTACCTACTTAAAGGCAGCAGGTTACTTTGTAAGTTAGTCATCTTTCTTGTACGTTAGAAAAATCCCCAAATATAAATGACATTTTTTTTTACTTTACAAGAATTATGGTTACCTGGCTAGCCATTACATGATATACAGACTGACAGTCAAGGTAATCCTAGATAGCTAGCGGTTAGCTATTTAACTAGATGCCCGAGTACGTTAACAGTTGTTACCGCACTTAACGTGAATGTTTATCTTTTCCAAGCTGTTATATTAGGATATCTAGCTAGCCAGCTACACTACTAGCTAAACAACAGAACAACATACTTAGCGGTATGCAGATAGCTAGCTACTTAGCTAATAGTTCATTTTATGGCGTAAATTCCAGCGTATTAAGCTTATTAGCTAGACAGCTAGCTAACTGCCATACCTAGCTAGCTAACTAGCTAGCTACCTTTGCTTCTTATGGAACATATACGAGCTGTCATCAGCAGATGCAGCTAGCTAGTTAGCGTTAATGTTAAAAAACAGTTAGCTAGCTAGTTAGTTAGCTAACTACCAAGTTGTTTATTGGGTTACCAGGATAGTGGTAGTTTTCTACAAAACGATTATTTAAGCAGTGAGCTTTGATACAGTAGCAACATAGCTAGCTAACTTTTGTCAACCCCACTGTAATTAGATAGCTAGCGTAACTAGTAACTACAAGTTAACGATTAAACTTGGCGTTTAACTTGAAAATGAGCTAACCTAGCTAGCTAGACGGTTCGTTAGTTCGCTAATCACACCATCATTTTCCAAATAGGTGGCGAGTCTAAACCAGTCTAAAACAAGTCGCCCTACCTGTTTAATAAAAACCAGAGAGTTCCGCTGTATCCGAATGCAGTCAGAAGGGGGCTGTGTCGCTTGAGTTCCAACTGTACGAGATGATTTCAAACATAAAATGTAACGTTCCCTCGAAATACAACAACCCTGGCTACAGTAAGTGTTTCACCTGCTTCTCTCGGTACACTAGCGCGGTTCAACCAAACCTCGCCCTTCCTTAGCAACGGACCGCCCTCGCCTACATACAGGGCGGTGTCTACTCTTCTACAGTGAATGCCTGTTAAATAATCTGCTAAATATGTGACAATCTGGAGAATCGTATATTTGGTTTTCCCCATCATCCCTCACTGACTAAAATTGTATATTTTATTGGTTATTTTATACTTCAGTCTCAATGTGTGCGTTACACTTGTTCCTGCTATAGATTGCGAACTACGTATTTATATTATTTGACTTGTTAAGCAGTAGGCGAAATCTAGAAATATAAACACCGCAGAGGTGCAAATTTAAACGAGGAATAAGAAGTGATTCGGCGACAGCTGTGCGAATTAAAATAGATCAGAGTCAGTGAGGACTGTTCCGCAGAAAATGCGTCAAAAAATAAATAAGAGGCGCTCGATTTGTCCGCGCTGCGGACTTACAAGCCTGGACTGCATCGCGATGTGGAACGCACCGCATGCCAATGGAGTGGAGAGCACTCATCAGAGTTGTTGAGCCTGTTGCTCCGAAGTGATTTTGTTCTATTTATCTCTCACTCGAATCCTGTGTGTCTTTCACGTTGTCATTCTGTTGGTCGATTTTTGTCCTATGATGTTGCTAAAGTGTCATTATTACTGGAAGTTCATTTGACTTTTTTAGTCTACACCACGACGCACCTGTAAACTGCGTGGTATGAATAAACCAAAATATGTTTTATACAGTGCTAATGTAGCCATGAAGCAAATAATATTATTCAGTATTATGTCTAGTATTTCGGGCATAAGCTCATGTAAAGACAGATGGTCTTTGCTGAGGTCCGTTTGATCTAAAGGTCAAAGTGACCTCAGACTTAACCTTTAAATACCAAAGCATCAACAGCGTGTTTCGACTAATTGTCCGAGCTGTGTGATGACTTCTTGAACAGAGAATTTTTACTGACAGTATTATCAAATTAGTGGGAAAATACAGTGGGCACTGAAGAAGCATTAGCAACATATCTGTCAATAATCAACTTCTGATTTACACATTTAAAGGTTCGTCAAATTTTCTGTCTCGGTTTTAGAATGATTTAGCGCAAGACAAATGGTGATAATCGTTATAATCTGTAAAGTACAATTGACGTTCGCATAAACTGCTGAGATTACAAATTGTCGTGTGCGCGGAGTACATATTCAAAGACAAATCTTTCGCATCCCTTCGTAAATGTCTCGACATGAAATCCGAATCTCTTGACGTGACTTTCATATGTGTTGAGATGGGATTGAATAAATCCTCCATTTTTTGTAATAGCTTTCCACCCAGTGGCCAAACTCTGAACTGCAACCACAACACTGTTTAATTCTTTGTAAAATGGATAACTGCATCAAAATCACAACAGGTAGTAGGTTAATCGCGGCTTTGAAAGAAAAGACTTTGGCATTTTGGAGTAGCAGATCAACACCATCCTCTCACCACTGTCTTACGAATGAAGTGACAAAAACCACTGCTGTTTTGCCAATTTAGGTAATGCAGGTCACATCCGCAGTAATTATAGTTATTTAATTTCTTACATTTTTTATGCATTCATGTGTTATTTTCACACGTTTTGTCAATGTTTACATCATGCATAAGAATTTCCTTTTCTGGGCTATAGACTCTTTATTTTTCACATGAATGCTCCTTTTGGTCATGATCAAAAACATTTTGTTCAAGTATTTACAAAATTTAAGTTTGTAAACAAACAAACAAAAAACAAGAAAAACAGTCTTTGGACTTGACATGTCACAAAAAGCCTTTTTGTGGTGTTTCACAGTACCATGCAAAAGAAAAAAAAAAATCAAAACTCCATAAAAGTGCCTGCGCTTCATCTAACAATAGAGAATGATGTTGGTAGCCCACATTTGCACATTTCATTATTTTATCAAATTCTGCCTCATTGCTTTCTCCATCTCACAACCTTGTAAAACTTACAGCTCAGCTGGGCTGCCTTGTTACCCCCTTTCCCCGAAGTGGTTCCATAATCAGGTATCAGAACCCTTCAACACCAGAACTGTGTTTGCACTGATTGTGTTTCAGAGGCTGGAGGGAATGGTGTCTCAGTTCCAAGCTCTTGGCAAGCCCTCTGCAGTTCACCTTTCAAAACGGTTAAAAGGGTTAGGTCTCAAACGAAAGCCCGTCCGCCACAGCGGAAACACAGCCTGCTTAAAGGATGACTTTTTATAGTATGTACACATTTATCATCCCTTCAGGTAACTGCTTGTTGATTGTAATGGTTAAGCATTTAATAATAGCTTCTAAAAAGAAACACTGGCTCAATTAAGAGACTGATAAAAACAGCTGCTTAGTCTATGCCGAGTGACTTCTGCAGGAATGAGAGTGTAAAGGTGCGTGCACTGTGACTTCTCAAAGGTAGTAATGGCATAAATATACATAACTAATCTCTTCCTTTGAGTTATTAATCAATTCAACAGAATAATGAAAAACAAACAAAAGTCACCAAACTCTCCAGCTAACCACGGTTAATGCCATTATACTGTAAACTTTGACCATGTCCAAATACGTGATGGAGAAAACTCTCTATTACTGCAGCTTCTCCTTGTCCTGCTATTTAAGATCAGTCATGAGAGTACAGAGGGGCGCTTAGAGGTGCAGAAGATACAGAAGTGGTTTTGGACATGGCCATGGTCTACTTGTCCGAAAGCAGCACCTTAACTAAAACAGTGTGCAGACATGTTCCTCTGGGCCTTAAAGCACCACAAGCTTCTGCGACCCTTCTAAACTCCTCCCCTCGCTCCCTCCTTTGTCGTGCCCCCTCAAAGTCAAGTGACCAGCTGAGGCTCCCAGGATTGGCTAGCCATTTGCGGGCGGCACTGCATAGTGATCGGAGGGCCCGCTGGGGGCTGGCTGTCCAGACACAGGCCACTGATCATATGCTGAAGTGCAGGTCCTCTAGGCTTCCATTTCTGTTGGACAGGAAGAAAAGCACCAGGAGAAATGAGTCAACGCTGCACCAACTGGCAAACACTACTGGAACATGTGCTCAGTGAATACCCATGAAACTCAGTGAAAATTATGTCATATGTTCACAGATAACAAGACTATTTTACAGGGCCTTACATTATTTAATGCAGTAAAACCATGTCCACACAGCAGGACGTCAACAGTAATAAACTTTGGCAGAGCCAGACTGGAGGGCAGTTCAGTGAGTTTAACCTGAGCTGGTACTATAAATTCCAGTGCACACGAGAGTTTGTGAGTGTAAGAGTATCGCTTGGTGCTATGTGGAGTAGCAGGTTCTGGGTAAGAGTGACTAATGAACTTTGTACACAGTTACTCAGGGAACTGGAGCTCTCCAATCAGATGGCTTGTGAGGATGGGTGTTTTGAGTGTTTTGGAAAATCACTGCAAGCCAAGAAAAGATTACAAACTCTCTTATTTACTACTGACAGTGCTATTGCAGTTTTTGCAGCTATTGTTTGGTTAGTCAATTCATGACAGACGCTTGATCTTGCTTCTCTTTTCTGGGCTCACAGATGGTGGAACAAACTTCCACTGGCTGTCCAAAAAGCAAAGTTCTTTGTTGTCTTCCAGACAGAAGACTCATCTATCTGTGGAGTATTTTAATTAACACTAATTTTGTACTACTCTTGATTAACTGAACATTTCTAGCATTCGTTGTTTGGTTCTGTTGTTTGTAATAGTACTTATGTTCATTTAGGCATTTCTTCTAGGCATTAGCATTGACTCCTATATTTAATAATATTTAATGGCATTGTTGACTCTAACTTACTGTACTGGCTAGAATATATTCTATGAGTAGACGGCAAAGCACATTTATAAAAGTTCCTGCTAAATACCGAAAAGGTAAATGTAAATGTATATTGATTATAATTTACAAACTTGAAAAACAAAACAAAACATGAAGGCAAACATTACTAACTGGGTCCAGATGCATTTGAATGAGGTGTGTGTGTGTATATGTGTGTGTGTGTGTGTATATATGTGCTTAACATGAGCTTTAACATGAGCTTTTATCTGGTTGGAGGCCACAAAGCCAAGATCCAAAACAAGATCCAAAACAGGACATATCCCACCAGAACTGGTTCATAGAGAACCCTTAGAGCCAGTTTTCTTTCAGCCACAGTCCTCTATGACATCCGAATGTGTGTGATAACGCACGTGCACACAGCCCCCGGAGCATTCACTAAAACAAATACTCACACAGATCTGCACATTTATCCACACACTTGCGCACACATGGTCTGTGTTTAGCCCCAACCTCCAAGTCATAAATCAGGCTTGGGATGAGCTTCAGGTCCAGCCAGGCTGGAAGGAGAATGTACTCCCCCCGCCCATGATCGATGAGGAAAAGATACCGGGGGATTGAAGAAGCTTTATTTGAGGTTTTGGAACTTGAGACCAAGTTGCGTGAGCACATGCCTTCCATACCTCAGTGCTCACGTTTTCTGCACTGCCAGACCCTCTTGGAGCACAAAAAAACCCAAACAAACCAAAAGAGCAATTGTTCCCTACGCTTTAAACTTGAAACTGAACTCCTTGCAAAATCTGCAGCGAATGTGAGAATATCACATGGCCACAGTGTACATGAATGCAAAAATGGGTCTGATTTCAGTGGGAACTCTACTTTTTTGGTCAGTTCTAGCAGCGGTTTCCAAATCAAAAGTTAAGTATGGAGAGTTGTTAAGAGAATCCTTCAAATTGTGATGAGCTTCCTTTTCATTTTGGGTGTTTTGTCAGCCACACAGTCCCAGCACCCCCAGGATAAGAACTGTAGTGATAAGAACCCTAGTGATAAGAACAGTAACAATAAGAACCCTAGTGATAAGAACCCTAGTGATAAGAACAGTAACAATAAGAACCCTAGTGATAAGAACCCTAGTGATAAGAACAGTAACAACAAGAACCCTAGTGATAAGAACCCTAGTTATAAGAATCCTAGTGCACTTCTTTTGCCTAAGGGTGCTTTGCCACTAAAAATAAAAAGCTCTTACTTAGCTTCTTAGTAAGATGGCTTGTTAGGCACCTTGAAGGGGCGCTTCACAGCTGCTCAACTTTCATGTCCTGGTCTTATTGCTGCGTATGTTAGTCTGACGCATTACTTTAATGTGAGTGATAACAGCCATCGGTGGTCAGGCTGATCTCTGTGATGCCTGCCTGACAACTACCTGATGCCTGTGTGCTTACCTGTCTAGACTCTTTAGGGCTGCAGGGCTCCAGCCTAACCTTTGACCCTGAGGAAAAAGCTGTGATCGCCAAACACAGGTCCTGTTGACGGATCTGTGGCTCGATCAGAGTCCATTTCTGAGCAGAAGTGAGATGATAAGGGAAGGAGGGAGAGAGAGAGAGAGAGAGAGAGAGAGAGAGAGAGGGAAGGAGAAGGAACGAGAGGGTGAGGCTACACCTTAGGAAATTTCAGTGAGATCAATTTACAGAAATTAGACAAGCAAAAAGTGACGTTTATAGTAAATACTAACTCCAGAAAACACACACACGTCTCACAAGCACACACTTCTCACCTGTGAGGCAGGTATAGTGGAGCCACTCTTACACTCCGCCAGTCTCAGGCTGTCTGTGCTGTGACTCTCCAGACAAAGCCCGCCCTGCTTCAGCAGACTATACGTGACCTTCTGCTCCGGAATCCTGCCAAAGCAAGGACCCGTTATGGACAAATGCCTGATTCCCAGTGTTCGTCCAGTAAAGCCACCATATGTTATGATCCTTAGTGGGCTACATATGGAGAAGGATCTGCCAGGCCTCCGTCATTAAGGTCCAGAGATGCTCTCTCACCTGAGCTCAGGGTAAACGTTCTCAAGATACCAGCGGAAGGAGTTACAGTTCAGCTTCCTCCTCAGCGCCAGTCGATCGGCAATACTGGAGAGAGACAGAGAGGTGGTAAGACACTGAAATGTATATAGAAAAACGTATCAAATTAGATTTTGTTATCCAAGATAAAACAATGACACCAGGGAGCCTTGAAACCTAGAAAGTTAGACCTGCTTTACAAAAACAGGAAGAGTGTAGAAAAGACAGAAAAACATGGCAAACCTCCCATAGGTCTTTCCCTGTGCAGAGGGTCTTGCAGCATAGTAATACTGTTTATACTCATCCATCCAGACCTCTGCAGCTCGCCGTGTGTTCCTATCACACAAACACACACACAATGCGTACAATAACTAAACAGCCATATCCCAGAGTCTATGACAGCATCATTGCATTGTACTTTGTAATATAAAGTTATCACACAACTCACTTGATGTAGGTGAGAGCATTGCCTTCTGGGAAGTCGTACGGGTGCCGTTTCCGGAATACGTGGCCCACGCGACTGCAGGGAAGAATCTCCAGACTGCCCCCACACATCCACACTCGGAATGACAGCTCTGTGCAAGAGCCAAGGCAAAAGAGACATGGAGAAACAGTGTGGGAATTTAGGGAGATTGATGATTCTTATGTATGAAGACACTTGCCAGCTGGTACTAATTCGTGTCTGTAAGTCAATGTAAATTGCTAACTGCAGTAAAACTGTTCACTAAATTACTACACCCTACACTATACTCAGTTCCCTTCTATCCTCTATACCTATAATTCATCTTCCTGCATGAATAACCCTCCTGCTTCGTGAGAACTGTAAAGTGTGAAGTCAAGTTTCGGCCAGAAGAGGGCTCTATGGTCACACAAACACATACACACACTCTCAAACACATCCACACACACGCAGATGTGTACACACATGTACACATATTAATGGCTGCACCACGTACAAACACACAGAATCTGACTTTAATTATCTTTATCCTACTCTTGTAGTGGGAGCTTTAAAAGACTGCAGCTAATCACTGTAGATTTCCTCATTTCTGAAGTTCCAGTAAATTTTTACACGGGTGTCTTATCATTTGAGGGAAGTTGTTTGTCAAAGCTGATAGATTTGGCACCACTCTCCAGATTTACTTCTTTCCAAAGACATTAAAAAAAAAAAACTGAAAAAAACTAATGAAATCAAAAGCACAACACACCCATCAAACATCAGCACTGTAAGAACTGGACTGAACAGTTAAATTCCTCTAATATCAGTCATCAACTGATTTATCATTCATCATTTCCAAATCACTACAGGTTTCACTTTACCATAAATCCACCCTTATAATGAATGGGTTTATGAATGGTAAAAACTCAGTGAATTCATTCTTATTATGTAAATAATAAACACCTTAATATTCATTATTATGTACTTATAATACATAAATTAAAAGCATAATCATGACTTTTTACTTGCCATAAAGTGAATCCACATTCTACCATTTAACAACCAACAGGATCATTTAATCTAAACTAACACTTGGAGTTACAAAATACGCTTTTCACATGTCAGCAAAGTCCTTTAATGGACTTTCTGTAAGTGTGGTCTTACTGTAAAGTGGTACCTGCACTGTACAGATGTCAGGAACTCAACGCACCTCCATGACACGCAGACCGTCACAGACCTACCCAGAGAAAGACCAGCCTCAGACTCCCCCTAAATTGGCTCACCTGAGTTTTAACCTGCTACACCTGTTCCTCCTCTCCCTTTCTCCTCATCTTCCCCTCTCACACCTTCACACCTTCGGTCCTCCTGCTCCTCAGTGAGAAGAACAGCAAACTCCATCTTGCATAACGAGCGGTCTTCTTGTCTGTCTGCGTATAGACCTGTGCGCTTACAGACTTCGTTTCTTAACACCTGGATACCCGCCGCTCTGCTTGTGGCGCTGACCCCAGACCTGTGTGACTGCGCCTGGGGACGCCGTCTGGTGTAATGAACCCTTTTTGTTTAGGCTGAGTTATTCTAGCCTGATCACTCCAACAGTGAACCGACCGAAATCGGATCCTCTTGCGTTTCCACTTTTGCTTGTGTTACAATAGGTCACGCTTCCCAGTTTGATGTACATGCAGAACTGCTGATTAAGGACTTTCAGGTTGTTCATTACGTAATTAATAACCATTAATACAATAATTCAACAAAACAAACTCATATATACTAATACATACATTTAAATAAACCCTTAAAAATCATGTCAATGTAATCCATTCCTTAAAGGCTAAGCAACAGCTAACGAACAGGTTTTAAGATTTAACAGTTGGTGTTATATAACAACATAACTACCACTAGGAAAGGAAATGTCTAAAACATGCGAAAAAGTGCAGGTTGTAACAGAGATTCGGTATATAGTGGAACACATAGTCTCCAAGAAATGGATTACATTTCAGTGTCTGCCATCCTCAGGCAAAAGACCAAAAAAAAGACCTTTCCATACCCACTAATTCACATAAATTGATCAAAATGGCTGTCAGTCTTCTGTTTAACGACAGATGTTCAGTCTTCTGTTTAACGACAGATGTTCAGTCTTCTGTTTAATGACAGATACTGGATGTTGCTTTGCGCGTTCATAAATGATCAGCCACATAAAGTGCTGTTTTTGTTTTGGTGGTAACCTGTGAGCACACTGTGGACTGCTGTGTTATGTGGGGGAGAGAGAAGCATTCTGCCAGCTCACCAAAGTTTTCCCCTCCCCAGATGTCCATTTGCGTGTCGTACTGGCCAAGGTGGTTGAACCAACTCTTGTCCATAACAAAGATCCCGCCTGCAATGACTGGTGTCCTGAAGGAGCATACAATAGTGATAAACCAAAGGATAGAGAGAGAGAGAGAGAGAGAGAGAGAGAGAGAGAGAGGACAAACAGGATGAGAGAACAGAAACATAACAGAAATTAAAAAACAGAGTTAAATTCAGTTCTTAGAGAAGGATGGGTATGGAAAGAACAGGGAGTGTGTGAGAGAAAGATTTATTGCGTGTCTTCACCTGATTGGCTGAGTAGGATCGTTTCTGGCCATTTTCTGTTCTATAGGAATTTGCTCCCACTTAAAATGCAAACTCCAGTCAAAACCTGCAGTGGAAAAGTTAGAGAGCAAAATGGGGTGAGTTAGAAGTTTATACTGCACTTACCAGCCCACTATCTCCATAATGAGTAAGTGTTAAATTAGAGGTCAAAAGTCCACATTGTAACTGCTCTCCTTATTAATATGATGCCAATACTGAACCGATCTCTTAATCCTATGCTTTTATATGCTTTGAGTAGACAGATTCTTAACCGATCTCTTAATCCTATGCTTTTACATGCTTTGAGACTAAGGATTCT
>JAOXYF010000008.1:11373503-11383803 GCA_028565775.1 Sternarchorhynchus goeldii
GAACCGATCTCTTAATCCTATGCTTTTATATGCTTTGAGAAGACAGATTCTTAACAGATCTCTTAATCCTATGCTTTAACATGCTTTGAGACTAAGGATTCTGAACCGATCTCTTAATCCTATGCTTTTATATGCTTTGAGAAGACAGATTCTTAACAGATCTCTTAATCCTATGCTTTTACATGCTTTGAGACTAAAGATTCTGAACCGATCTCTTAATCCTATGCTTTTATATGCTTCGAGATGACAGATTCTTAACAGATCTCTTAATCCTATGCTTTTACATGCTTCGAGACAACATATTCTGCTCTTACCTCCTCTGAGGTCAGCAGAAGCTGCCAGGTAAGCAAAGTTATCCAGGCTGATGACATCAATGATGGGACTGACCACCCGAGTGTGGTCCTGGGAGGAAGCACAGAGAGGACAGTGGGTAATTCTCCCCACCCCCCCGCTGTGTCACTCACCCCTAACACCTGCTGTGATGTCATGATCAGTAACACGGTCCAGCTGAACTTAAAATTGGAGATTTCTGGAGTTTTCAGAGCATAAATGACACAGCTGGAGATGGGTGTCCTCAGCTTCAGATCACTGGCTAAATGATAACATGTTTGGTGTATGAAATAAGGCTCCTTGATCCTGAAGCCAGTTGATATTGATTTGGAAAAAATGACAATTACCATCAATATGGCTTTATATTAAACTTTTCCATCAGATTTTCTTCACTGCAACTTATTTACATATATTTCACCTCGTGCTGCACATCTTACAGAGCACTGTTCGTTTTTCCAGACCACCTTTATCTTTGGCATTAACCCAGGCTCCTTTGGAGTCTGCAGCCTTTGTATGTGCAGGTGCCGGGTTTACCAGTACCTGCCTTCACTGCCAACAGATGCCATTTGGACAACAAACCTTTTGTGGTAGGTTAATCTCAAAGTTAATCTACCTTGGTGAACAGCGACACCTTCAGAAGAGACAGAACAAAACTAAGAAAATTCATAATTAAAGAGATATTATCTAAATTAATGAGATTAACCTTGGGATTTTCAGAAATGATTGTCCATGATAATACGACCATTTTTGTTTTTCATTACTCTTCCAGTTTGGTCAAGCCAGCGCTGTTCCAGTAACATTATGTGCATTAACATGATTATTTCTTTCCTCCTCTCCCTTCTCCTCTGATCTCTCTCTCTCTCTCTGCGTTGTGTGCAGTCCAAACACTCTGAATAGGCTTTATCCATTTCTTTCTCTTGGTCTCCCTCTGTGTTTGCACAGTTTTCCTTTCAATCCAACTGTATGTTAGTACTGTTTATGTGTGTATGCCTGTGTGTGTGTGTACTTGTGTGTTTATGTGTGAATGTATGTGTGTGTGTGTGTGTGTACAGTATGTGTGTGTGGGAGTGAGGTTGAGGGCATGTCTTTCAGCATGGATCATTAGTCCCAGGGCTACGTGATCATTCCTGCTCCAGGACTGGACTGGGCCGGATCTGCCCGCTCCTGGTGATTGGATTAACGAGGACAAACAAGCCGAGAGCTCAGAAACCCAGCAGAACATCTCTACACCTGCACACCACGTGTGTGTGTGTGTGTGTGTGTGTGTGTGTGTGTGTGTGTGTGCGTATACACTCATGCTTGGTCCAACATAACAGGCGAGATGTTTTCGCACCCCACATCGGTTGCTCTTTCAGGACCCTTTTGCTTTCAGGACCCTATTGCTCTTTCAGGACTCTATGCACCCTGTGCCCTGCAAACCTGTGTCTGAAATGCTGCTGAGTGGAGATCAGTGCCTGTTCAGAGCGAGGCTTCTGATCCTAATACCCTTCAGAACAGCCTCAGTAAAACCTATGTGAGGTGGAAAAAGTGCACAGAAACAAGAACTAAGTCAGAATGGCCTCTTCTCCTGAAAATGTTTAGCTGCACTTCAGCTGTGCAGAAAGTGTATTAGATCAAACGAATGAAATTACTGCTGGGGTAATACGCACAAAATGAGATATAATGTCTTGGATTGATCTCCTGGGGAACAAAACTCTTCTCTTGGCAGGTTAACTCTGTCAATAGAGGGGAAAGACAAAGGAGCATCTCTCTCTCTCTCTCTCTCTCTCATTCTCTCTCTCTCTCTCTCTCTCATTCTATCTCTCTCTCTCTCATTCTCTCTCTCTCTCATTCTCTCTCTCTCTCTCTCTCTTGCTTTCTCACAAGAAATACAGCTGAAAGCCATGCCATGCTGAGGCCAATCTTGAGTTATAAATTACTCCTAACACACAAAATCTTAAAGCTCTATCATTTGTCACAGGGTTACACATGTGTGAGTGTTTGTGAGTGTGTGTGTATGTGTGTGTATGTGTGAGCTGAGGCACACTGTCTGAACTCATACACGATCTTTTGGCCTTTTCCAGTCTGTAGCCTGAGCGCGGGTGCGAGGGGACTGGCGTGAACACAAACCTCTTTGACCCTCTGGATCATGGGCTGCAGCCAATCAGCGTTGACCTCACAGTGGCTGTCCAGGAAGGTGAGGATGGAGGCGGCGGCCGCCCCGGCCCCCCTCACCCGCGACCGGATCAGCCCTAGCAACAACAAGCACAGACAACACAGCATTAGCAACCAGCCTCACTACAGCACCTCCAACCAATCGGGAGTAAGCACACAGTCATGCGCAACTCTACACGCAGACGGAATCAGTGTGATGATCATGAAGTTAAAGTAACACAGATTCCAGTGGATATTCCAACCAATTCTTTTTTAGGATCACTAATCAGACCTGTTTTAGGCCTTCGCCTTTAGGAGTTATGTCTGCACAGCAAGCACACAGAGAGATCTGGTTACAACCTTCGTCATTTCTACTGATAATCTAGTAATGAAAGCACTACAGACTAATACAACACAGGCCAGAGCACGTTACGCGCGTAAACCTGCAGGCCGAATTTCACCACTTCTATGATAAACTCTAAATTATTTATTTTCAGAGTTCCATCGCAGGTGTGACGGCCATAATGCTAGCTGTGGAAAACTGGACTCAACATCCCCCTTTTGATTAGGAACCGGCAATCTTATAAATTACTGCTTCATTTTTTGAGGGTGATATAAATGCTGGCTAACAGTGACTAACATCCGATCTTTCCTATTTGAAAGACGTCAGAAAAAAAACAATATGTACTGAAAGCAGGCAAGTGGAACAAACTTTAGTCTAGAGGCAGGGATAGAAACTCGCAGTCTCTCCAACCCCAACCCAACCCCACCCGAGGGAGCTCCACCCCAGCACCACTCACCCTCCCGCCGCTCATTTCTCAGACAGTGCACCTTCGGGATCAGGGAGAGCAGCTGGCAATCCTCAGCTAACGAGAGAGGGGACATCAGATTACACACACACATGCGCACACACATACACACACACACACACACACACACACACACACACACAGCTGGGATTCAGGGAACACACATGTCTGTCTGAGTGTGCACAATGAAGCACAGGAAACTGTACATAGAAAGTGGAGTAGAAAAGATATGAAAATGAAAATGATTTAAATATTTTGGGTGAATTTGATTAGACAATATTCTGTAAAAGATCCCTAGGAGAATATTTACACTATTTATGTTTTATCGGGGTTTTGAGCTCGAAATGTGTAATTTTGGTGTTAAATTCCAAGAACAGTTTAAGATGTATTAGTGAGTTGGGGATTTATAAGTAGCTCTGGTTCTGGATTGAGGGCATTTCTACACATGTAACCTTGTAAAATGCTAAAGAGGATGTAGAATTGATGTATAAGAGAAAGTAAATTGATGTATTTACTTTTTAATAAAAATCTCAGCACATTAAAGATTCCACAACACTCTTCATTAGCTAAAGTTTTCATTCACTTCAGGCTTCCATAAAAGATACAATAAGACAGTACAGTACAGAAGCACATGTTTTTGATCTCATTGTATGATTCATTTCCAGACAATATCTAATTTTGTAAGGTATGACAAAATATTTTACATTTCCCTTGAAAATAGGCAAGCAAAATATGCACATGCACAAAACACACACACACACGCACAAACACACACATACAGACCCCCCCCCCCACACACACACACAGTTAAAAGACTGATAGCTAAGGCAGACCTTTGAGAGGTAAAGATTAATAAAATCCAGCCCCTGGAAAACCCTGCTGAGAACTGTAACCTGTACCACTCATTCAGTCATTCACAGTCCACTGGGTGTGTGCTAATGGATCCTAGAGCTTGAACATATTTCTTGTTGGGAATCGGTTTTTGTTCACATCTGTGTATGTGTGTAAGTGAGAGGGACAGAGAGAAAGAAGGGGGGTGGGGGGTGGGGTTGCAGCAGAGAGAAGGACAGATGGTAAGCAGAAGAGTAAAATTCATTACCATGATGGCAAAAGTGAAGTGGACACTATCACCTTCCAGGACAGGCACTGTATGGAGTCTGACATCCACACTGCATATGTGTCCAGTGTTCCAGTGTGGACATGCAGCTGTGTGATACTAATGGATCATGAGGCTGGATGAAGAACCCAAGAGACACAAAGACTGGAGTCACGGAGAGTAGAAACAGCTAATCGCATGCAGGAGCCAGAGCAACATAAAGAGTCAGAGAGGAGACGTGCAAAGAGTGATGCAGGCAAAAAGAAAGAGTCAGAGAAGGAGACAGGCAAAAAGAGTCAGAGAGGGAGACAGGCAAGAAGAAAAAGTCAGAGAGAGACAGGCAAAGAGTGGGAGAGAGGCAAAAAGAGAGAGTCAGAAAGAGAGACAGGCAAAGAGTGGGAGAGAGGCAAAAAGAGAGAGTCAGAAAGAGAGACAGGCAAAGAGTGGGAGAGAGGCAAAAAGAGAGAGTCAGAAAGAGAGACAGGCAAAGAAAGAGAGCCAGAGAGGGAGACAGAAGGATGTGTGAGAGAGTGTGTGTGTGTGTGTGCGACCATGTTCCTCGGGCCAGCGAGGCGTGTCAGGACTGAGTCAGAGCAGCGTGCATCCCTGTGTGTGCAGAGAGCGTGCTGCTTCGTTACGACTGGCTCCAGCAGGGTGTCCAGCGCGAGGTGCACATTCCTGCGCTCTAGTAGGTGCACCAGGACCGAGGGGGCCTCATTACGTGGCATTTACCCCAGGGTCTGTACTCCCAGCCAGCAGCTCCTCCACCGTACACACACCCACTACCGCCTCGCTCACCTCTTACTAGCACACGCTCGGCGGTCCACCCTTCACACGCTGATTCAAATCAAATTACTGGCTAATTTGTGAGCAGTAATGAGAACTGCCAAACAGGCTTGCACTCTTTCACACGCACATACATACACACACACACACATACATATGCATATGCACAGGCTGTGTTTGCAATCAAAGACCATACAGCCTTGTTACGGGCCAATCCTAAAGTCGTCCATGTGTGTGTGGGTGTGTGTTAGGTACATTTGGTGGTAATTAGTGTGCTGAAAAAAATCCTACACGCTAAACAAGGTCACTGTACTGATTTAATAAGAGAGCAGGATGTTGCCAACATATCTCTCCTTTACATTACGTAGAGATGCTTCAGTTGAAATGGTAGAGATTACAGGCTCCTCCTCCATGACTATATGAGAGACAAAATAAATGGTACTGTGGCCTGTTATGCAACTGTGAGGGACAACTGCATCCAAAATTATTCTCTATTAAATAAAATCACAGATCAGTGATATCAGAAAATATCAGATTAGTAGGTCCACTTGCTTGTGTTTTTGGGTGAGAGAATGTGTGTGTGTGTGTGTGTGTGTGTGTGTGCGTGTGTGTGAGTGTGTGTGTGTGTGTGTTATTGCAGTTAGTGAACACATGACTACAGACATAGAATATGCAAGTACAGAACAGCTACTCACGGTCGGAGCTGAAGTCATCCACCAGAATAATCTCTTGAATCAGATGGGGTGGACTTCTGAGGAGTACACTGAGAAACATTATCAGAGAGGGAGTATCAGCATGACACCGCATACTCTGGTACATAATGTCCAGGTATGTGTAGCTGAAGGGTAACAACTGTCTGAGGTGTTAGTCTCCTCCACTACAATATTAATGGAACACTGGCTTCAAGGACAGTCTGTATCGTGTTACCGTGGCGTCGCCGTAGCTACTAGAGACAGGGAGTCAGCGCAGGTCACAGGAACAAGCAAGAACTGTTACCTTTTAATGGTACGCAGCAGGGTAGAGCGAGCTTCATTGTGGAAGGTAATGATGATGCTGGTAGGGGGAAGGTCAGGGTCAAAGGTAACTGAGGCACACCTGGTAGACAGACAGACAGACAGACAGACAGACAGACAGACAGACAGACAGACAGACAGATAGATAGATAGATAGATAGATAGATAGATAGATAGATAGTTTTATTGATTCATTCATTCAAATTTATGGTCATAGCTCAGTACAAGCACAAGGTAACAAAACACATCCGGAAGTGCTAACAGAAGTATTGCACCATTACAGAAGAGTGCAAATAGTAGCACTGTGCAATTATAGAACAGAGTGCAATACATGAGGAACATTACGTGTGTATCTATGGACAGAATATATACATAATATAAAATACAGAATATAGTTCTATATACATAGTTATGCCTATACATAAATCCATATATACACATATGCATAACATACACAGAAGTATGTTAAATGAAATGACTAGAATGTGTATAGAACATACAGAATAGAAAATATAAGACAGTAAATGTGTCATTCTATGTAAATGTTGTGGGCCTCACTGTGTAAAAGTAAGGATAAATGTTCACACAAAAGATGAACTTCTGGACTGGCCAGGTGACAGGTGAACCTCACTTCTCACTGTGTTGCTGGGGTTGTCGTACGTGTAAAGCTGGACTTTTGTGTACAGGAGTGAAGGTGCAGTACCGGTAGTGGCGTGTGTCTCGGATGGACCGGTCACTTCCAAGCCGGTCACTCTCCTGGAGGTTGAACGCGTGCTCTCTGTACGGGTCCTCTCCTGGTTTCAGCTGTTTCCTGGCTAAATAGACTTTCTCATCAAATGTGCCTAACAACTGACCCTGCTGCTCCCCTCGTGGAGGATGAGTCACCTGACACAGGTGTTAAGAGAAAGAGAGGGAAGGAGAGAGAAGAAAGAGAGAGAGAGAGGAAAAAAATCAGTGAATTAGAGAAAATCAGAGAGTTCATCTGTATGTCTCTTTCTGAAGTGAGGTTGGGAAAATAGCTGCTTCTGTTAACACACTTTAAAAGCTTTAACAAACCACTACAGGATGGAAAATCCTGAAAAGCCACAAGTCTTTTCCCTCATATGTATTTGTAGATCATTAGATCTCAGAGAGAAGTGTCGACAGTAGAAGCTCATTAACAGTTCCACTGGTATCTGTAACCTAACACTGTGTGAGTAATCTCAGTGTCACAGTGTCTAGTGTCATGAAACAAGCTCAACTTCAAAATCTCACACATTTTTTTTTCCCTCAAACTTTCTTGTACTTCTCTAATCCAAACTATGTGGTGTGAAGCAAAACATGACATAGTTACTGAGGTACCCAGAAAACCAATTTTAAGTCATTAAATAAAAGTGACTTTATAACTGGACCATAACACAGCATTAGTCGTGCACGGCGTAATCTTGGCTGCAGTACATTAGTCCTGCAAGTCACATAATTAGAGTTACATTACATAAGACAAATAAGATTTGCTGTTAATAATGAAAAAAGCGTTCTTGACAAATTCTGAAATGTTTGACATTTACCAAATAATAAAACAGAGTGCACTCAGCAGTCTCACCAATATTAACCAAGTAAGTATAAACAACAGGTCACATCGTTTCGCTTTGTTTACATAAGCATGCCGTGTAAACATTAGAAATAGCAGTCCACTTGGCTCTGGGCGAATGTTGCTGAACGGTGAAGAGGCCTCGAGTACCTGGTCAGATGATACCCTGGGGTATATAGTGTATAGTGTATAGGCATAAAAAATGCCTAATACTTGGTTGATTTCGTTGACATATGAGACATCAGAGTCGGTATGACTCTATTGTGGTTAGCGCTCATTGTTAATGTGGTAGGGAGTTAACGTTAAGGACCTTGTCTAAGAGATCACACAGGAAACACTCTGGTCGGGATTCAGACTCACGACCTCTTATACCAAAGTCAGTGTTGTAACCCTATCCAGCCACTTATGGTGTTGAAGGCAGCTACAAGTGCCTTGGAATCCCACAGGCAAATGGAAATCTTGAAGAAGCCACAAGGAAAGTAGCCACATCCAACTCTACAAAGAGTGAAGAAATTCCTGAGAATTCAGCTGAATGGGAAGAACAAGATCAGTGTTATCAACATCTACACATTATTATTATCACCAATCCATCAGATATCCCGCTGGTGTAATCAATTGGCCAAAGACCGGAAAACTCCTCGTAATGCAGAGAGGGTTTCATCCCAAATCCAGCACTCTGAGACTCTACACTAAGTGTAAGGAGGGGGCTGAGGACTAGTGAGCATCACAGCCACTATGCAGGATGAGTCAACAAAGATCCAGGAGTACATCAGGAAGATGGCCCCAAGTGATGAGGTACTTAGTGACTATCTTAGACAGCAGAAACCTGGGAAGGATGGAAGTGTGGAGGAGCAGAAACCATCATTGGAGGAGAAACCACTGCACGGTATGTTTCAACAGCAAATAATGTGAGTAGCTGATATTAAAAAAATCCTACCAATGGCTTGAAAAAGTTGGATTCAAACACTAATTCGAATCATGGCAGCATATCAAGGCAAGATCAATAAAGGCTTGGATGTACCACACCATACAGGACCCCGGAGGCCCCTGAGGGATCCAGCACAGAACAGAGGGATGTAAGATGCTAGCATGTAGAGTGTACATGGAACACCATAACCTAATGGCTGGCATAGAATACAGAAATATCTGTGCCAAGTTTGGACCAGATGTTCCAAGGTCTTAGTGAGAACTTCCCCCAAAGATGGTGGAGAACGACCGAGCTAAAGATCCCGTAGGACATCCAGATACAGACGCACAAAATGGTAATGGCTAACCAACCGGACTTAGTAGCGGTGAATAAACATTAGAGGAGGACACAACACAAGAAGCTTGAGACAGACCAAGGGCTGAAAGAAGAGCTAGAAAAGAGCTGCATGAAATCAAGAAAAACTCAAGGTTTGCGGAAAAGAATGAGTAAGGACATTCTTCACATCTGTGTGATTAACAAGCTTTCGGGAAAATCTGAACTCACATGCACATTTTCAGACGCTGTGAGCTCACTTTCCATTACCGGGAAGAAAAGAAATTTCTCAGGGCATACGCTGCTCTAAACCTGCCAGCTCAGAGCTTCACGAGGGACTGCAGGTATCTCGCAGTCTACTGCGCGTTCCACTAGAACACAAAGGCTGGCCGGCCACCTGCTCTGATCAATACGTCCTAGTCTGTTGCTACTTCTAAATTACTGAGAGGAAAGTCATTTCTTGCATCCTGCTTCTGCCCAGGAAGTAGGGTGAAATGGAATGTGAAAGCTTGAAAATGACAGAACATCAGCTGTATCAGCCTGGTGAGAACATCAGCTCTATCAGCCTTGTGAGAAGAGGGCCTGGTGCAGGGTTTAACTAGTGTACCGCCTCGAAATGTATGAAATCTCTCAGTACTTCATGTTGCAGGTAATGATGTGTCTGTGAGACCTGGACTGTAAGCCTGCTGTATGCAAAAAGAACACGTTCTGCACATATAAAGAGGATTCCTGGAAAGAGGATATCATAAAATAAAATAAAATTAAGACTAGCAAATTAAGACTATTCAAATATATATGTATAAATGTAATGTAGTACACAAGATTTCCAAAGAAAAAGAATATGTGTATATATATATATATATATATATATATATACACACATACATGCATACATACACACACACACACACACAAACACAGGATAAAATGCAAAATTTCCTATGCCAATCCATCAGAGAGGCCCTCAGAGGAGAAACCCTACCTACTCTTCATTCAAACAACCATGGCGGGGCTCTTCTCCGAGGTCACGAGGTCACTCTCCCTTCACTGAATTAAGCACAGAATGTCTCAACAGTGGAGACCGGCATCCCAGCCTCATCCGAGCTCACTCCTCTCACTCCTCACACAACAAAAACATGCTGAACCTCTTCAGACCCTTCTCTAACAGGCACTCCTTACCGCACACATCCGGTAATGTGTGTGCTCTGTTCCATCTAGATCCACTACTATACACAGTAGTAACCACTACATTTATATACTAACACATATTTTCTCTCTATATAAAAAAACAAATATCCGATAGTTGGAGGTTTATTCTGGTTT
>JAOXYF010000008.1:11392938-11408101 GCA_028565775.1 Sternarchorhynchus goeldii
CACATCCAGCCCTCACTCTCACCCACACACACGCACGCACGCTCACATCCAGCCCTCACTCTCACCCACACACACGCACGCACGCTCACATCCAGCCCTCACTCTCACCCACACACACGCACGCACGCTCACATCCAGCCCTCACTCTCACCCACACACACGCTCACATCCAGCCCTCACTCTCACCCACACACACACCCAGCCTCTCCTGCACACATCCAGCCTTCACTGAAGTGCATAACACCAGGCAGTGTAATCTTAACAGGTTTGCCTGTTTTTGGTGAATTTCAACCAGGTCAAGGAACATTCTGGATGATTTCCGTGAAGCGTACTACTGGTTGCGGCAGAACACAGATGAACATGCACGAGTCATGTCGTGGTGGGACTATGGCTATCAGATAGCAGGCATGGCCAACCGGACCACGCTGGTGGACAACAACACCTGGAACAACAGCCACATAGCACTGGTGAGATGAACCAGCAGACTTTTCTGTAGTCAGAATGCTTTCATAAAATCATTTGTTGAAGACCTTGTATGCTTCAAAGTTTAGGAACTAATCGCTTCTGTTGAAGTAAATGAAAATAGCCAAATGTGGAGCAAAGTACCCTAGAAAAAGACTCTTGATGTATGAAGTACTATAACGATTTCCTGTCTTGAAGGACTGAGAATTATGCTTTCATCAGCCATGCCTCAGCAGTGCCATCTTGTGGACAGTAATGCTAGCTCTGACGGTCCCTTTACTCTGCAGGTGGGCAAGGCCATGTCATCCAATGAGAGTGCAGCATATGAGATTATGAAATCCCTGGATGTAGACTACGTCCTGATCATTTTTGGGGGAGTGATTGGGTACTCGGGAGATGATATTAACAAGTTCCTGTGGATGGTGCGCATTGCTGAGGGGGAGCACCCTAAAGACATTCGGGTAGGTTGCAGGTCAACCAGGAGTTGAGCTACTGTGTCATTTGCCACTGAGTGTTGGATGGATGTAGAGTGTTGTGTCTTTAACCACATCACAGTGTTCAAATCACCGTATGTATCAAAACACTGCTGTGCTCAGCTTCCATTGTCTGGATCACCCACAAAGTGACGGCAAAGCACTCGTGTTGCATTGTAAATCACCATCATTCAGTGACAATGAATGACTTCTGCTGCTGTATCACGTTGCGTCATGACAGTCTGGGAGCTGTTCGCTGACAGGCATTTTTGTTTTACTCTCTCCAGGAGAGTGACTACTTTACTCCTCAGGGAGAGTTTAGAGTGGATAAGGCTGGCTCTCCTACTCTGCTCAACTGCCTCATGTACAAAATGTCCTACTACCGCTTTGGGGAGATGCAGGTTTGTTGTCTTCTCTCCGCTCTGATTCACCATATCAATGCAACTTTAATTGTTCGTTCTAGCTGCGTGTTTGGGTTTCAGCTCAGCTGTTCCAAAGTGATCTCTTGTCCCCTTTACATGGTGCGTTTGCTAAGCAGCTGGACTTCCGAACACCACCAGGCTTCGACCGGACGCGGAACGCCGAGATCGGCAACAAAGACATCCGTCTGAAGCACCTGGAGGAGGCGTTCACCTCCGAGCACTGGTTGGTGCGCATCTACAGAGTGAAGAAGCAGGAGAACAGACAGCCTCTGGAGCACAGGCTCCGCAGTGTGGCGGCTAAACAGAAGTACACCTCAAAAAAGGTTCTGTCATAGCATCACACACCCCTGTGTTTATGATCACTTGTAAAGGATACACAGAAGTAATGTATTTTACAGTGATGGGTTTAACATCGTGGTTGATTTCTCTTGATTTACAGACAGCCAAAAGGAAGCGTGGATATGTAAAAAACAAACTGGTCCTGAAAAAAGGCAAGAAACTGAATAAGAAATCAGTTTAGTTATTGAACGGAAAACAAGGCAAATGAGGCAACAACAACAAAAAAGAGACAATGACCAACGCAACAAAGTAACTCACCAATCAAGAAGAACAAAGCAGTCGTCTGGCATCCACCCACCCGAAAGAACTGGACTGGAGGCTTTGATCCTGTGGTTGCCATGATGACCCACAGGCTGTGTGATCTGATCGAAGGGGTTGGAGAAGAGGGCCTGGACAGAGATGTCTGTCAATTTTAATCTGGTTCTGGAATTTTTTTTGTTGTTTTTTTTTTTGTTTTGTTTTTTTCTTTCTTCTTTTGTTTCTTACTTGAATGTGTTGGTAAGGCAAGTAAGCGATCATGTCTGCCAAGATAGCGACCCATTTTTTTGTGGTATAGTTTAATCCACCACAACATGAAACAAGATCAAGTTGAGTGAACCTTGGAGCAGTAGCACCAAAGACCCCATGGTTTTTTTTGTTTGTTTGTTTTGGTTTTGTTTCTGTTTTGTTGGGTTTTTTCCCTTTGGCACCTGTGTTAACTTGTTAGTTTTTGGGAAAATAATAATAATAATAATAATAATAATAAAAGCTATAGAGTTTGAGGGCTGTGGATTTGTCTACAGTGGTAGAGGAACAGTCTCATGTACTCTAGATTTTACCTGACACATCCCTCCTGCCTGTTTCAGTTCAGTCAGGTAATTATCAATTGAATGTTTCAATATCTCAGCACAGCAGGCATTGCAAAGGACTGAATTATTACTAATGTGTTTAATTATTGTGGTGGTTTTAAAAATATAGAATTTCGGGTTTTTTTGGCATTTTTTTTTTTTTAATTGGTTAGGGAAAAAAATAAAATGTATGCAATAATTCTAAAACTGATATATTGAAGTACCTATTCTAACCCTCCCCTTCCTCCTTCTCTTCGGCTCCTGTCTCTCACCCACTGGTCGAGCCGCTCAGCTCCGGCACAGACTAGCAGAATGCTGTAGATAGACTGTAGGCTAAAGGACGTGCTCCCCCTCTGCGTCAGCAGTGTTGGGCTTTGTAGGACTCCGTCCCCGTCCCCACACTCATTTCGTAATGTCCGTCTTGCTTCGAGCGCTCCCTGTGCCAGGCGAGAGTGAGACTTGTATTAGTCGTAGTTTTTTTTGTTTTGTTTTGTTTCTTTTGGTATTTTTATTAAATGCTGTGTTACCAGCTTGCACCTTGGCTTGGTTCTCCTTAAAGTGGTTCCACTACTGAGCAGCATGCGGCTGAGAAGTGCGTGTTCTTAGTGAGATTTTCTGTTCTGACTCCGTTAAAGGATGGCACATTTATACATCTCCCGCGCATCTCGGCTGAACTTCACTATTAGCAGACAGTAAAGTTCACGGTCACGTTTCTGCTCTGGGTTCGATCTCTTGCTCCATGTTTTTCTTGCTTTTCCCCCCATTTGTTGGTGCATAGTTTCTGCTTCATGTCTTTAGTGGGAGATTATAAGAGGGAGGTTTTAGTCATTTTTGTGAGGATGATGCTGACACACCCTAACATCATATCTATTTCATACTTAATGGATTCGAAAGGTATTTATTTATAATACAAAATGGAAATAGAGGACAGCATCTCATCATGAAATGCAAAAACTGTATCTGATGTTTAAGTTGGGCTTTCTGCCATGAATTGTAAAAAAACAACAAAAAAAAAGTGAGGATGAACGATGGCTTTGTGATTAAAGGAGTAAATGAAAGGTTCTGCCTTAAACGAAGAGTCGTGCTTGCACTTTTTTGTTTACATCTCATGTTTACGTCCTTCCCAAACCTGGTTATTTAGCCACTGAAAGGACACATTTCATTATAATAAAAGAAATAAAAGCTGTTGCATGTTATTCTGAAACTTTTGTGGTTGGTAAAGCAGGAAAGGTACATTGGTAGTTTAAGGACTGCAGAAGCCAAATGTGATTTACACATTTGACATTTTAATGGAGCCGTGTACTTGCTGTGTGCTGTACCTACCATAAGCTCATCCCAGTTTTTTGCAAAAGAATTTGTAAACACGATAAAAATGAATGTTTTTCTTCCATATGTGATGGTTGCAGTCTGTGTAACCAAGTGTCCTTTAGATGGCAGCACCACTTCAGGTTTTTAAGGGTTTTCTCACACCGCTGTCATTACATTTATGAGCAATTCAGTTCTAAGGTTAGAACTTGCTCCTGCCTCAGTGGTTTTGAATTGTTTTATTTATTTATTTTTCTTTAATAAACAGAGATAATTTGCAAGCACAAACTGACATCAACTCAGCTCTTGTAAAATGTTTCGCAGCCTTTCAAGTCCTGGATGATTTGTATAAATGCCACAAACAGTTGTTTATTGTTGAAGGAAAATCGAAAACACAGTAAACTGTTTAGTCCAGGACTGTCTACGATTCATACAACTTGTCAAATTCTATTTTCAGGTGATTAATGTTAGTTTCCTATAGTTACATCTGTTGATCTCGCTAGAAAATATACAGTATATTACAGATTTCTATATTTTAATCACCACACATTGTATTGTTAAGGATTAGCTTTGTTTTCATACAGTGAAGTTGCATAGTTTCTTCATTGATGCACAGAGTGCTTGGTCTAAACTATGTGAATAGATCATGACCATACAAACCTTCGTTGATGGACAGTGTTTGGTCTGAACTCTGTGAATAGATCATGACTACGTACCGTTTCTGTATCCCAATAGACCATGACCAGTCTTGATACAGTCGTGATAGTCCACACATTTGCTCTAACTCAGCTCCCAGCATGCCTGAATAAGTTTTTAGGAACACTGAATACCTGGTACACATGTACAGAGACCTCCAGCTGACCAAAAGTGTGGACCCTCTGGGAGGGTTCAAGGACTGGTTTGAGGTTTTTTTATTATTACTTTAATAATATATAGTTTGTGCCCCAATCTTCTGCCGTCTTTATCCTGAAAACTTTCTAAAGTGCTTCTTCATTCATATATGGAAAGTAAGACACCTTCTGCCTTCCAGGGTTACTCTCACAATCACTCTTATTTTCCTCATTCACTTTGCAGTCTATGAAGAGAACATGAGTGTGAAATAAAACAGTAAGATTCTGCGTTTAACTGAGACACGTGTTCACTCTAGATTTACAGATCGTGTTGGTAAATGTCAGCAGCAGTTGTTGTATACCAGGTCTCATGGTTTTTGGGTTTATGTGTCATGAGACTGGAAAAGCAAAAGCGAAGGGTGTCCATCGGTTTACTAAACAACATTGAAATGTGTAGCTGCCAAGAAACCAAATAAGAAAATCATATTTCTGATCTTATTTATATATGAATATTCTGAGATACTGCCTAACTAATCCAATGTTCTTCTTTAGTGAGCCTCTTTCAAGGAACGGCAAGTTTATGTGCCATTTTTTAAGGGCTACAGGATGTTTAAGAGCTGAGTAATCAAAGAAAATTAAAGCTGTTAAACATTCACTTTCAGAATCCCAAATGACAGACATTAGTAGTTACTAGTGACATTCTTCCTCACTGTGGAGCAAATGCCCCCTTTTGACATGTCATCTTAAAGTGGCTTATTTGGGGAGGGTTCTATCAAAAGCCTCCCAGTATAGTGATTACCTTTATTGACCATGTTTATTTGATTGAAAGTCCACTGTGCTACAACCCTTAAGGGGAAAAACCCTGTTCTGTCAGGAAACAGGAGTGGACAGCAAACCTCAGTTTATAAGACAAATTGGAATGTCTGGCTTCCACCTCTGAATCCTGCCAATAGCAGAGCAGGAAGTAGTTTATCCTTGAGAGTGCCTCTCCCAGGATGGCAGTTCTTTGGGTAGCTGATGGGCGGGGTTTCTCCGCTCTGGTTGTGTTTTTTGACACCTTTTGCTCTAGTGGATGTCAGAAATGGTTAACCTTTTTCCTCCTTCTCTGCAGTCTGGTTCCTCTTGTTCCATTGACTAGCATAGTTCTTGCGGTGTAGCCCTGTCCAGATGTGGTCAGAGCCTGTGGTGATCTTACAGCTGTCTTCAACAGTTAGTCTTCCACAAAGGACTGTGGTATACCCAGCCTTCACCCTGCACACACAGAGAGTTGTACATTTTTAACACTATGTAAAGTTAATTTATTCTGTGCACTTAACCAAAAGATGAGCGCAGCCTTTAATAAACATCTATTTTGCTAGCAGGGGAAAATCCTGCAGGCTGTTCTGATGTAAGAGGTGTACTGTTCGAGTAATAGGCGAGTAAATTTTCTTCTGATGGACATGGACAAATTATACAGCTCCTTTATTTGCCTCTTCCATCTCCTCAATGTCTCATGACCATTAATGCTCTGGAAACAAACTTATTTTCCAGACATTGATTAAGCCTTGGCTTTGTCCAAATTGCAGTGCCAATGGTGACTCACCATTGGCTTTTACTCTAGGGTTAATCTCAGTCTGGGAAACTGGCCCTAAGTAGGTAATAAAAAAAAAACACTCTTGATAGAACTGCTACAATCCTAACTTAATCTATTAATTCCCTTTGGATACTTGCCTGTATTCAGAAGAAAGGAGACAGAGGATGTTATGAAAGTGTTTTCGATTAGCACCATGGTGTCTTTACCTCTTTGACAAAGTGTTTGGGCTTCCAGGTGGCGCTGCTGGCCGCCCTCTGCTTCTCCTCATTGCGCTGTCTGTCCTCCAATTGGTGCTTATGCTTCGTTGCAGCATCGATGTCTCCTGCCTTCAGAGCTGCCGTCACGTGTTGCCACAGCTGCCTGTCAGCCGCCACAGCGGGACACAGTGAGGACACACTCAGTCACCACAGCAGGACACAGTGAGGACACTGTCAGCCACCACAGCGGGACACAGTGAGGACACTGTCAGCCGCCACAGCGGGACACAGTGAGGACACACTCGGCACCGCAGCGGGATACAGTGGGGATACTGTCAGCCACCACTGCGGGACACAGAGCCTCACAGGGAGATAAATGAAGCTTTCTCCCATTTGTACATTTTTAGCTAGATTTAAAGTAACACATTATTCATAAAGGAATTAAACAAGAACCTTGACTAACTATAGTCAGAGACTGCATGAAAATACATATAAACTGCTTATAGAGTTTCAAAATCTGACCCCACATTACTGAAGGATATATATTGTGTTAGAAGGGATGGACCAAGGGGGTAAAACAAACCAGACTTCTCTGAAACACAGTCGCACTGCACAAATCGGCTTAGTGCTTGGTGTAGCTGGTATCATCTTTTGATTGCATTAGGCTGCAGTGCTAATGCTAGCGTGATTGTGTTATATTCTTCTGGGCCCTGTTTGCCTGGCCATGGGACATTCTCACTCTGCAGTGAGAGACGTTATGGTTATTAAGAAAGGGTTTTGAAAAGATGGCATGGGAGCTCCAATGGGGAAGGACAGCGGAACGGTGTTCTCAGCTAAAACATGCTCACACACGCTCTGCTGATGCACCCTGGTCCCTCACCACACCAGCTCTCCTTCATCTAGGCAGTGGAGTGAAATGATCAACAGATTCAATATTTAAGAGATGTCCTATTATTGTTGTAAGAAAATTAACAAGGTTTTAGGTTTTTAAGATTACAATATATGATGTTGAGTTTTAGTCAAATATGTGAAAAGGTGAATTTCAGGTTAAAATAAACATAAATTTAGTTCTGCATGGCCCAGTCACATTCAGCCTTTTATCATGAACATGGACACCTGAGTGCAGGTGGTGGGCATGGATGTTATTTACAGAGTTGATATCTGCATGCTTTTAAACTGTTGTGGTCTAACTTTTTGTTTAAATTATTTACATTTGTTATATTTCTAGTAGTTTTATTTAATTGTATTTGTTTTATCAAGTAATATATTACTGAATGATTGTTCTTTGATTTATTATTATTATTATTATTATTATTGTTTTTCCTCCTTTTGGTGGTGTTGACTAATCAGCTCTGCTTACCTTGACTCATTCTGGCTCTGTTTTTCCAGTGGGCGAATCCTCTTTCTAATGACTGGCAGTTTCGATGTGTCAATCACTCTGGTTTCTCCACTGCTATAGGTAAACTCAAGGGTACCGTTCCACTCCCCCTGGGCCTTACACACTATAGTGCTGGTGGGGTTGTGCTTGACCTCAGCTGTCACTCTGTCAGAGGTAACAGTGTGAAATTCTAATGTGTGCAGGTAAGAAACACACACAGAGTTCTCAGTGCATTACAACTGACGTGTTCACCTTTGCCCTGCTGTTTATCATTATCTTTGTGTAATGCACGGATACTTTTGCTACTCGGCACTCATGACAGAAACCTAGATTTAGCAGTACATTTATAAAAAGTTCTTAAGGTGTGACAAGCTCACATTCTCACCTGTGTACTTTCCCTCCGTAGAATGGTTTGGTGTGGAAGGTGACCGCGGCTGAGTAGCCGCTCTTGGCACAGCAGATGGAGACCTTTCCCCCCAGCTCCACCCAAGGTACAGTGAGGATGGAGCGGGCATAGGCGCAGGGCAGCGTGAACACGTACTGCTCGTCGTGCTCCAGCAGATGTAGAACCCCTAGTACATGCACACAACACATTCACTCTTCTTTACTTCATCCACGAGCTGGTCCATCTTATATGTCTTGGCTGCATACAAATGTGCTTGTGGGAAGCATAATTTTATTTCTTCCCCAAGAATTTCACAACAGAGGTTTCAAATTTGGCCATTAAATCAGCTATGACATTACTAGCCATCACATCAGATTTCATAATTCATATTGCCAACCCTTTTGTTTTGCTTCTCCCGTTTGTTTAATGGAGGTTTTGATGCGGAATCACTTACTACAAACACAGTACAGCTAAGTGTCTCCGTGACTACATCTGCATGGCTGAAGCTCTTTGTGAAGTGCAGTAATGAGGTCCATGTGCAGAATGCTGGCAGCGGACTCCAGGAGGCCCGTGGCAGGCGCGTCCACCCACATATGGCCCAGGCCTCACGTCTGCTTATAGAGCAGACTGTCGTCCTCTGGCAGAACCTGCTGTGGGACACTGTGCCAGGTCTCACAGCACCACATCTGTTTCCCCTGCACAGGAGCCTGGCAGAGTCCCCCCTGTGCTGGGGCTCTTGGGGCCCTCTGGGGGAGGGGGGGGGGATGGGTTCAGCCTGCTGTTAGCATAGGCCCCCGGGCGCCACCATAAAACACTCACTATTAAGGTCAGCACTACTCTAGCTGTCTGTTTTGAGAGGTATATTACACACCACACGTGGTATTTGTCCAGATGTTAAGATATTCAAGGTGCCCAGTCAGGCGAATAACCAGAGGGAAGCCACAGCTGGTCTTTCCCCATTAAACACTACACATCAGTTCACTGACCTGCACTGCTCAGGAGAAACACTCAATCAGATTTATCCAGAATTTAATACACCAGTGGTTTGTAAGCTTTCATCCCATAAGAAAAGAGCCAGGGTTTAACAGCATGTAAAACCAGACAAAGGGAACGTGGTGCACATTACTACTCCTCTGCTTCTCCTCTATGCTGTTTTATAGATAGGCACACTGGACAGAATCATTATGAAGCATTTAGGACTCGAATCCTCTAGAAATCTCTATCAGTTCCCTCTTCTTTTCATTAGCTTAGCATGTGGTACTTCAGTGGGATCCGTCTTGTAAGTAATTAATGCTGCCCTAATTACAGCCGAGCCCTAACAGGCTGAGGTTGGCATGCAGACACAGCTTCCCCTGCATCATCATCCACTTCACCGAACACCTGCGAGTCTGCTAGCGCAAGGAACATGACAGAAGAGAGAGCTTAGTGCTGCAGCTGTGTGTGTGAGAGTGTGTGTGTGTGTGTGTGTGTGTGTGAGAGTGTGTGTGTGTGTATATGCATGTATGCACACACGCACAGATGTGCTGGCTGGGCAGAAGTAGCTGCTCTGGGCCTTCAGGAGAGGCTACCCCATTCAGGGTTAGCTGATCTGAAAACAGAATGTTCTTAGGCACAAGACTAAAATGTTCAGAGGAAGCAGTGCTTCAGGGAGCATACACTTCAAGGGCCAAGCTGGACAAAGCTATGGCCTTCTCAAAGAGCCACATTCAAAATATCTAGAGTCCTCAGAGTGTGTGTGATTACTGCGTTCTTCAGAATCACTATCTTGAATAATATCAATATCGTGACTTATCTGTGATCTCATAGCTGTTAAAAATATTTTTTAAAAAGTCTTTCATTTCACACCAATTTTGTGAATGAGACTAAAATCCAGCTCACCTTCTCCAACCATCGATACTCCTACAGACATGCCCATGAACTTGCTCTTGGTCCACACGTGGGCGTTGACACACATCCGGCGCTCCCTGCACTCACAGTAGAAGGCCGACACAGGCGGGTGGTGCGAGACCTGCTCTGCCACAAAGCGCAGCCGGTAACTCTCGCCGGGATTGGCCGAAGCAGGGGGCGGAGCTGGGGAGGCGGAGCTGGGGGCGGTAGTCCTGAGGGGTCGCACCCTCTGGCGAGGCACCTCCCAGCTGCAGAGGAAGCTCTCCCCTAAGACAGGGTTGTAGGGTTTCTTAGCGACAGCCCCCTTGCGTCCCTCGTGGAAGGCGGTCAGGTAGTACTCCACGAAGCGCACCATTCGCTCCTCAGCCGTGGCACCTGCCGTGATGGCCAGGAATATATCTGGATGGGCCATGAAGTTAGCATACATCTCCAGCAGAGAGCGCTTCTCCAGGATAAACGTGGGCAGCACCACCTGGGAGAGGGAGGACAGGGGCCTACATGAACTTCGGCTGTCTCATCCGGTGTAAATTACACACTGCACTGGTAGATCACATATAAAATTACCTATCCATATCTGGAAGGTAAGCTGTAAAAACAGCCTTTTTAAAAGTTACTTTCTCTGATGTCATGAGAGCAAACTCATCTCTGCCTGTTCAGCCAACATCAGTTTGCCTACTTGCACTGCAGTTTTCAGTCAGCTTGGAGTGCTTTTAAATAAAGCACAATACAGGTCAGTCAATCAGAGCAGAGCTATTTTATCTCATAACCATCTTAAGGAGAGAATAAAACAAACAGCCTTTTTAATTCAAAGGGTTAAAGAGGTTGGGAAATTATTTTATAAAAATAAAAGTAAATTGTAGGATAAAAGAAAAGTGTAGGATAAGGCGCCCTTTTTGCTCCATATTAGTTCCTCTGCCACCAGTCATGAAAATAGCAAACAACATTTCTGTTCAGCAGATTTTATTTTAGTGTCCACATAAATAGAACCTCTAGAGTATTGACCGTTCTTAGAAATATCCACCCAGAAATTTGTCAAAGATGAATCAGGAGGCTGGATCTTCAGATTTTCGGTTATGTTTACTGCACATCCATCACTAGTCAAACTACATACAACAACAGGAGAGTTTAACTATAACCACCTAGAAAAAGAACGAGGGGATGGGGAGAGATGTGATAAGTGGGTGGAGCGTACAGCTGCTTACTTCAGCCCCAGTGCCACAGAAGGAGAGGCCTGACCATGCAAAGCAAAATGTACCTCTTAACCACAGAGCTGCAAAAGCTGACAAATATAATGCATACGTACAAAACACATTAGATAAACCCCTCCCCCCAGATCCAATCATGCGTCCTCCCTACTATCCCATTGACTGATGAGGACCCATCCACCACTGTGATGTATTAATAAGCCTGTGATTGTGTGAGACGTCCTCTCTGGCCTCTACCAGCTCAGTGTCCTGTTCGTTCCCTCAGGCGTGCCACTCTCTAACATACATCATTGCCTTCACTCATCTCTGCCTGTCTGATACCTGCATTGATTCCTGCTGAATGCTTTTAACCCAAGCCAACCCCTACAGGAAATATCCAGGCAGAAAAAAAACAATCAGCTATTTTCTCGAGGTGTTCTGTAAGAGGGACTCCGTAATCAATGGGCTTTCATTACCTTTGAAGGCTGGGGAGATTCATTGCTCCTATGTTCTCTGGAAGTGACATCAGACAATACTGGGCTAACAAAGCTTAATTACAATAATAAAATAATGATACCTTGTATTCAGATAGATTTTGTGTCAATGAAAATCTCTATTAAAACATTTATCAAAGAAAAACTTGATCCAATATGATAACATTTGTTGTCCATCATCCCTGCGGTTATGCAATAAATGTTCTTCATAATCATGACAGTTTTGTAAAATCTTAAAACCTAATCTGTTTAATTAGGGTTAATTCTTCAGCAGTCATGTAAACCCTTTTCCTGAACAGGTAGGTTAAAAAATTAGATTAACATACAAGACTTCATCAGTCAGGTCTCTATACTGTGAACAGGGCTGAGGTGAAGGTCAAACCTGAGCATTTTCAGCACGCCCACTGTGTCAGTGATTGAATTTAGGGCTGTTTTCAGATGTGTAGTGTTCACACACATCTGTGTGTGTGTGTGTGTGTGTGTGTGTGTGTGTGTGTGTGTGTGTGTGTGTGTACGTACCCGGGTGAGATCCATGCCCAGTTTGAGCTGAGAGAGCAGGTGCAGGATGATGCTCCTCTGTTCATCCAACACTCCCAGCTCTTCTTCCTCGTTGTCCTCTGTGTCTGTGCTCTCCTCACTGGGTTCTACTGCATCTGTGCTGAAACACTGCTGAAACACACACACATACACACACACCTGTGCTGAAGCACTGCTGAAATACACACACACACCTGTGCTGAAGCACTGCTGAAACACACACACACACCTGTGCTGAAGCACTGCTGAAACACACACATACACACACACACCTGTGCTGAAGCACTGCTGAAACACACACACACACACACACACACCTGTGCTGAAGCACTGCTGAAACACACACACATATATACACACACACACATATACACACACACACACACCTGTGCTGAAGCACTGCTGAAATGCACCAGGTACATCAGAACTTCACCCTAAATGTTGTCGGTGTAGTACATGCTGAGTACCTACTGATCCTGACCCAGTCACAATGATTGGACTGTGCTGGTCTTTTCTATGATTTTAGCTTCAAAGTAAAATAAAAAGGGATGAAAAATACCTTAATCAAAAATGCCTTAATTTACTTGTGTGTGATGTTTTTATGCCATTCATTTGAATTATGTATATTTCTCAAGCAATCTCATTCATGCAATATATATATTCATGCAATATATATATCTTGACAATTAAAACTGACCCTACACACTAAACAGCCTGCTACACGATTTCTTTTAAGGGCAATACAATCATGACAGGTATCATGATCAAATATCAGTACACTTTATTCTGCTTGGTAGCTAAGCATTACACATTAGTGTCTTAGTGAATCTTGGAGTAGATGTTAGCCAGAGTGCTCTCCACTCAGAGCCTGTAGGTTCTCTCAGATGAACTGTGCTTGGTAGCTGCTGCTGACACTCGTGAAAGCCCTCCACCATTTCTAATGCATAATGTAAATCAACACACGAGTGCCTGACTTGTGGGAAGTGGGAGAAAGAAAAAAAAAACCCTCTTCCACAGCATTGGCAGCACGTCTAGTCGAGTGAGGAGGAGTGTGTTACTCTTTCTCAGTGGACTACTGTTTTTGTTTTGTTATGTTCACAGCTGCACAAGCGTAAGTAACTCGGGAGTTTAGTTCAGCAGCATCACACAGGAACGAGCCAAAAAAAATGAAAGGTAACTATTTTTATGTTAATAGCTTCATTAGATCTCTCTTTCTCTTTCTGTCTCTGTTTCTCCCTCTCCGTCCTCCTCCTCCTCCTCCTCTCTCTCAATCTTACAGATTGATGGTAGTTGGGGAACTGTGAGGAGCAGGGTAGGGTTGGGGTTAAGGAGGGGGATGGATGGAGGGGGGTGGCTCTGTGCTCCAGTCACCAGTGGTGTGTTACCTGAATATTTCATAAAAGAATATGACCAAGTGCAGCTTCGCCCCTCCCTGTCGCTCTACAGATGCTGCCTGCTCTAGCATGGTGCTACCTAAACAACAGTCAGTCAGAACTCAATATTAAACACACGCACAACCCCCAGATCCCAGCGTCCTACAGATCCCAGCACCACAGGGCTAATCAATCCACACAGCAAGAGAAAAAGAAGCTACACTGGTGTAACATGGGAATTTCTGATCACATGAGTTCTTAGGCACAGTTACAATCAAATGTCATCATGAACCTTAAATAACAATCAAATATCTGATTTTACCAGGAAACAACCAGAAGCAGCATCTCAGGGACTCACAGAACAAATGCAAACGGAAGAACCTTGTAATGACAGGACACAGGACCATAGTTGTCCTAACTTCTAAATGTGGCTGGAAAGACTGGGATTTTTAAAATATACACACAGATGTAATACATAAACTGACAACAGGGACAACAATAAACAGACTTTACCTTACATGTTCTAATATGCCGTTTATGTAAAAATTATGATGACCTCTCAGTTTTAGATGACAATGACTAGATGACCAGACAGACAAATAAAATCTCAGAGCATTTTTGCTAAAACATAAAGACACAATAATGAATCTTAGGAATCTTTATAAGCGAAGCTACTCCAGTCCTTAAAACAGCAACCCCTCCAACCACAGCAATGCCCTTCCTGCTCAGCCACACAGTGAGCCCCACCAGAATCATCTCAAACTTACACTCATATCTGGGCCTGTTCAGAAAAGTGCTCCAGGAAATGACTCTCACAGTGAAGCAGATGTATGTCCAAACAGCTCTTCTGTATCTCTTTCCCCTTTCTCTTATGATTTCTCTCTCTTTCTCTAACTCTGCACGCTTTCTGTCCCTGAGCCGAGGAACTGCAGTCCCCTCTCATTCTGCCCACCCATATACTCACACTCATGCTCTCTCTCTCTCTGTCTCTCTTTCGCTCTCTCTCTCTCACACACTCACACACATACACACACACACACACACACACGCTCACGCTGACGTTACTGCTGCTACAGACCTGCCCCAGGCTGCCTGCTCCAAATCCAGCTGGACTTTCTGGTCTCTGTTCAGCTGGGTTAGCAGAGCCAGTGAGAGACATACACTCTAGGTGACGGACAGCAGACAGACAAAAGAGAAATGACTGCTGCCAGTTCTAGGAGATTAGATGTGATGCACTCAGTCAGTCAGTCTCTCAATGTCCCTCCCACTCTACACATGCACATAAAACACATTACACACAGCGTTCTATAATATTCTTACCTACTTTGTGTCATGCCACAACACGATGGTGTAGTCTGGTTAACTAAGAGTGGGAGGAGTGATTCACTGTAAGTGAGAGATTCCCATTATAATCTTAATCAGCAAGTCTCTCTCTCTCTCTCTCTCTCTCTCTCTCTCTCTCTCTCTCTCTCTCTCTCTCTCTCTCTCTCTCTCAAA
>JAOXYF010000008.1:11410887-11425977 GCA_028565775.1 Sternarchorhynchus goeldii
TCTCTCTCTCTCTCTCTCTCTCTCTCTCTCTCTCTCTCTCTCTCTCTCTCTCTCTCTCTCTCTCTCTCTCTCAGAGATGTATGTAAAATGATGTGGGTTATGTGTGACTTCTAAATATTTTTATAAATAACATTCTTCTAGTCATCTAATAGTTCCAGGCCCACTGCACACTTCTTTTGTATATCTTCAGTCTACCCTTCCTATGTGAGACTTCCTAGCCCTTGGCATTTGATTTATTCATTCATCATAATCATATAGCACTTCACAAACATATTAACACACAGAGAGACACATCATTCTATAATAGCAACAGTGGAACAGCTTTTTACAGGCCATAGTAGTGACCACTAAGAGAGAAGCATTATGATGACATAACACTTAGCATGTCATGATGTCATAAGGGCTCACTGGTGTGTATGATGATGTGAGCGGGTGTTGCTTCTGTGTCTCTATCCTGTTTGTATTAGCTCACGTTCCAGCCTACCAGACTCCTTCCTATCAGTCGTTGCCCTGGCAGGAGTAAATAACAACTCACCTACTTTCACAAGCTGTTAGTCAAATCAGGACTTGTATTTATTTTTGTCTTTTGTGTTATACTGTGTATTTTACTTCTCTAGAGATGTTTACTTTAAAAAAAAAAATTGTGTTATATGTTTATCGCATATGTTCCATATGGCTACAGTAGTGTGATTCTGTATAGAACTGATGACTTAATTAAATTTCCCATTCAAAGCCACTGTTTTACGAGTGTGCCTGGAAAATGCTAGTTTTGAGGGTTCACTGTACTGTATGACCATCTGCACAAGACAGTCATGTGTCTGAGTGCTGCTTGTTTGGTTCTGTTTGTTGACTGTCCTGTTCTCCAGTAGGCTGGTCCAGCACATGACTCCTGCTCTTATGAGCTCCTAGACATGTGTGGTGGTTGTGGGCAAGTGTCTGAATAACACTGTGACTTTGACATGTCACTTCTCCTGCTGGGCTAAATTATGCTTCTTGACAATGTGATAATGCAAATGTTTCCAGAAAATCTTTTAGAGAAGTGTCAGATTTAGGGTAGATGTACCTCACCTACTCTTGTTCTCACACTCTCACTCTCTCTGATACTCACACACATTTTCTGGTGAGTGTCCTGAAATGACAAAGGAAATTTAGACGGGCCCAGTGACCTTGCCTGGGAACAAAGCTATCAAATGGGGGGATTTCTTATTTAAATTGAAATTCAATTTAAATTTGGCTAACCGGAAATGCGTGATTACAATTTTGTCACGATTCAATGCACAACATGTATGAAACGAATTAAATTCTGAAGCTTAAAAATGTGTTTTAAATATTATCACACTTAAGTTTCACAGGTCTGGTTACAGTCTTTATTACAGTACAACACCAATTCACACACTGAGCACAGCTTTCAGGTTTTAATAACTGAAACCTGACCCAGACAAATTGGTTATCATGTAGTTTAAGAAGCACTTTTATGCATTAACTCCATCGCCATCTGCTGGAGAGCCTCTGGTAACACAATACAACTGCTGTGTAGACAGGCGTGCAGTAAAAACTAGATTTAACCCCTTTTCTCTGTCATCTTCTTTTAACCTATTTATTTATTGATTTATTTACATTTTTCATAGATAATTAGCAATTAAAAGTAACATTTTGGAAAAAGTTATTAAATATTTATCATTTCAACATTACAGTTTCCCTTGAACTTTATTTATGCTTCCCATTACCTTTTAGAGAGCCCCGGCAGATTTATGCACTCTCTACAACCCTTCCTCCCAGTAAGAGCACAGCAGAGAGCCTGAGACCTTGTTATGCACACTAGACCTTGTAATCAACCCACACTCAAATGCAGCAATTTTCTCCAACACACTGAAGCACTCATTTGTTTTGGGGAACTGCATCCTAACACTGAATCAAATTTCAGCATGTAAGATTGAACACATAAAGTGGAGGTGTAGGAGGAGATGTTCATCTCATCACAGTGCCTCTTACACACTGTTCCGCAAGCTCAGATCATGGAGATTAAACCATCGTGTTATGATCCAAACAGAGATAGCGAGGGCTTCACTGAATGCCCCACCCCACCCCCCGTTTCTCTGTCCTCAGCATACTATCTTGGCAAGATGCCATCAGCAATAAACAGGAGGGCCTCCCTAACCCAGATGCGATTTATGGCGTCTCCAACTACCTACTGTTTTACACCATGCTTTCCCAGTTTCCCATTAAAAAGAAAGAAATTAAAGGACTGGCAGCTGCATGGAGCACCAACACCGATTTCTGCCAGTTCCTTTAACACTATGAATTTAAGCCCAGTCGTTCAGGACGTTATCGACCTTTAGTTACCTGACTGCTTGTCCACAGGTGAAGTGACTCAGTATCTAATTGCACTTTCAACACTTATATTGCTGCTGAAAACTGAAAAAAAACATTCACCTTAAATATTCATGCACTAGGCAACACCAGTGACCATAATGGCAGGTCACTGAACTGGGAAAGCCTTTAGCACTGGATGATTCTGCACTCCCAATATGACCCATGCACCAGTCTGCGGCATCCAGATGAGATGGCCACTAATCTCCAGGCCTGAAGTGGACTGAAGCCAGTCTGGATTGATGGCATTCATCTCACAGTGTATACATGCTGAGGCCCATCAACATATTTCACTGTCTATGTAGGCAGAATGCCAGTCACAGCCTCTACCACAGAGTGAGCAACTCTCAACTCGCTGCAGCATCTCCCAGCCAGTAATATCTTCACATGGGTGCTGCTTAGATCAAAGCTTGTCGATGAACATGTACAATTTTGTCCTGAAGTCACAAAAAAGCCACAAAAATGTGCTAGCAAACATTTTAATGCTTCTGCAGTAATATATATATATATATATATATACACACACACATACACATATATAAACATCCACTACTCACAAAAAGTTTGGGATATTTGGATGTTTGGTGAAATTTCAGGATGAACCTAAAATGCACTCTAACCTTTACAGGTTGCGTCTACAGAATGTGACATTCTCTAAACTTCTGAATGCACATATCCAGCTGTTCAATGTTTCAGAACTTGCTGTTCTCTAACAAGGAGCTTAATGGCAAAAACAGGTGTTTGATCCATGAATCAACCAATACATTTCCTGGTTCAATTAGAATTGGTATTTAAACAGTCCTCCTTATCATGCTGGTTACATTTAAACATCATGGGAATAAGACGACACCTAACAACTGATCAACAGTGCCTCGCCATTGCGAGATTTCCAACAGTATGTTCTCAGACGGAAGTGGCCACTGAGCTCATCGAGGCTGCTGGAGACTGAGGTACCTCACATGAAGTGGCCTGCACTTTCTCCAGACCTGAATCCCATAGAAAATCTATGGGATCAGCTGGGTCACTGTGTACAAGCTCATAACTCTGTACCTCAGAACCTCAGTCGACTTGTGAACAGCATGAGACGTCGTTGTCAAGCTGTAATTGATGCTCAAGTTATTGAGATATTGATATTTTTTTGTTGGGGTATACCCTCCACTGTTGTTGGAGCATACCTATCACTGTTGTTGGGGTATACCTCCCACTGTTGTTGGGATATACCCATCATTGTTGTTGGGGTATACCTCCCACTGTTGTTGGCTTTTGTTTCAATAAATTGTTTGAGATGAGGAAATCACCACTGCATGCTTCTACTTAAATGCCCAACTTTCACTGTATCACTATCACTGTAGTGTGAACTTTTTAATTTCACCGAGTGGAGGAATGTGCCATAATCCTTGCTGCAGTGTGTGCAAACCTGGTGAAAAACTCCAGGAAAAGTTTGACCTCTGTAACTGCAAACAAAGGCTACTGTACCGAATATTAACATTGATTTTCACAGGTGTTCAAATACTTATTTGCAGCAGTAACACACAAATAAATTATTACAAAATCATACATTGTGATTTCCGGATTTTTTTTTAGATTATGTCTCTCACAGTGGACATGCATCTAAGATGAAAATTTCAGACCCCTCCATGATTTCTAAGTGGGAGAACTTCCAAAGTCGCAGGGTGTTCAAATACTTATTGTCTTCACTGTATGCACACACATACACACAGTTAGTGTGTGCCATTAAAAGCACCCCCAGTGCAGATGAAGATGAAGCATTTTTAATAATTTTTTTCAAAGACACCAAAACTAGAACACATCCACCCAGAGCTTTTCCCGCTCCTGTGCCAGGTGTGGTTGGCAGGAGCACACGAAGAAGTGGTGTCAAGGTTTCAGAGAGAACGACTGTAGACAGTTCTCTCTTTTTAGACTGACCCAGGGGAGCTGGACAGATTCCGGTCACCCATCTTCAGAATCGTGTGTGTATGTCTATGTGTACCTGGGAACTTTTGAGGAGTTCTTTGTCCCTGTACGTGGGGGATGCAGGAGGTTTGTTGCCGGTCGAGGTGGGCAGGACTGTCACTCCTCCGTTCTTTACTGGCTCTTCTGAAGCAGGTTTGGCCGCTGGCCAGCCACACATGTTCTCTACACAGGTTTACACAAACAGGCCATTTACAATCATTTACAGCCAAACTAACTGCTTAGTCATTTTCCAATTATTTATTTTGCAATCATGATGCTCTGTTAGGCAATTTCATTTCAGAGTGATGCATAGTGAGGACCTGATATTTTATCAACAACTAATTAGAAACCATTTCCAATCTGCATGCTTGTCAAAATAAAGTACAATCATTTCTACTTAGATGTCAGCCTGAACTCACTAAACTCAGATCACAACATCTCAAACCCACTGGGAAGGGTCTGTATGGCAAGTGCAGTATGGAGCAGATGGCCGCCCCACCTATGTTGGTGCGGGCGGACAGAAGGCCTCCTCACCTGCGTTCTGGCCGCGCGTGTGTGCGCCGATGCTGCGGGCTGCCTGGCCCACACTATGCTGCAGGATGCTCAGACACTCGCCCAGGCAGCTGAGGGCTGCCGCTGACGTGGCCTTGAGCAGGAGCAGGTCCGGGTCGAGCGAGGTCAGCGGTCCGCTGCCCGGCAGGGACTCGATGGACTGCTGCAGGTTTTTCTGCTGCCCCTCTGCCTGAGACATGACCTGTAGGGGGCAGCGGAGTGAAGAGAGAGTGCTCTGAGAAACGATCAGGGTCAGGGACAGAGCCATCTTTGAGAGATACTTCAGGCAACACTTTGCCATTCAAGCTGAAACAGACAAAAATAATTTTTTCACTAGTAAAAGTCTTCATTAGTTCCAGTAATGGAACAGCGCTAACCCTTGTACATAGGCACACAACCCCATTATAAAACAGAATATGGAGAAGCTATATAATCATTTCAAAAACAAGACAAAAAGCATTCAGCAAACAGTGAGGGCACCATTATATTGTGCTCCTACGCAATGGCTTTGAGGGATTGTATAATCATGTAAATTCTACTTGAGCACTGAACACTTTATATAAAGTACCCTAATTGTTTTTCTATACTACAGGAAAAGGGCAGCACATTATTCCAGTCCAGTCTGTTTTCTTAGGATGTTGTGAAACAGAGACACATATAATTCCACCAGAGTAAATCTGGATGAACTCATTCGCTTTATTTCCACAGTAAGGAGATTAGCCCAAGACCAGGAGTGCTTTACTTACACATGAGCCAGGCTCATGAACCCAGTAAATGTCTATAAATGGAATTACAGGGCACCTTACAGTGTGTAACGTGCTGCATGTTTAACATGTAGACTCTCAGTGTAGAAGAGGGCAGGGGCAGGAGGAGGCTCAGGCTCTGGCTGATGTGAGCGTGGCGAGAGCTGGCTGGTGCAGTCTTCATCTATTTTGCAGTCCATCAAGCTCCAGCTAACGATCTCTGCACGTTTGATGTGCTGTGGATATAGAACTGCTCTAATGAAGAAGTGACAGGCAGTTAACGATTTGGAAGAGGTGACTCATTACTATGGTCCTGCTCCCAGAGTACACAGCACACACACACACAAACTACTTCCTGTCCTGTCACTTTCTCCTGTCTCTTCTTCAACATTGCTGCAGTACGTGTTTGCTTTTCATGACTGAGCACACTAGACGTGTCTCCTCTCAACATCCACTGTGACAAACACATTCAATCTTAATAGTAGCATCTAATAGCTGAATACTACCCTCTACCATCTACTAGGCCATGGATTTTGCTAATCGGAAATTAGCAATAATATGTATTTAAAGTTTATTACCATATTAAAAACGCCACACATTTCCTCAGGTTCAATCATTGACAAGCTTTTCTCTGAGGCTCTGGTTTTAGCTTTGAATAATTCAGACAAATTGAGAGGTCACACTCCTTGTCACTACTCCAGGAGGAAAACTGCTGAGGCTCTCCGTGCCACAGCTCAGCAAACCCTGAGCAGTGAGACGAGCTTTGGTCGTGCTCTGTCACTAGGGTTCTCATAACCCAGCCCTCATGAAAAATTGATCGACTTTATTATTTTCTGTCTTCCTCTCCTTGGTGCATTTTTTGTTGTTGTTTGTTTGTTTTATTTGAGAGTTCAGCTAAACGAGGAGCCCGGAGAGTCTAAGCACACTGTCCCTATGTTGCTGTGGGCATTTCCTCAGCTGGATGACATGTTTTAGAAAGGCGTGGTGCTGAAAAGGGCAGATCCCAGCAGAACTGACCGTGGCCTGACCGTCGTCTCTCTGCTCTGCCTTTACTCGCTCTGTGGTCTCAGTGTCCCCATGAGAGGTCAACGTGGAGATGGAAGGCATGAAAAGGCTCTTTCTCCTCCTGCTCCTCAATCCTCCTTTATTTCAGTGCTCTCTTAGTTCTCTCTATCATCCTTTTGTTCCTCCTTTCTGTGTGTAGGATCTCTGGCCGAAAGAGGACACCTCTACCCTCACAATCAGAGCCAGAGTCAGCTATTCACACACACACACAGTTCCATGGATTTTTCTCCATGGGAGACATGGCTCTGGAGTATGGCTCAAGGTGCCACCTGAGAGTGGAGAGGTTAGCAGAACACTCCACACTTTCTAGACCAATTATTTGGGAATTTTTACATACCTTATTTGTTATTTAAAATGATAAAGGTGAACCCAAATTGTAAATGAAATCCAATGCATCAAGTATTGATTATGCATTATAATACAATGAGAACTCAAAATCAACAGCACAAATACTCTGCTTCAAGTCATGTTCTCTTTAACATCAATGAATGAAAGAGTAAAATTTTACATCCATCCTCTGAATGTCTTATATATATAAACCCACCTGCTGGCATGAGGAGACATTCAGAAAGGTTGTATAATCATTTCTCCTACCGCTCTGACACACGTTGCAGAAACCATTTTTGCGTGGTTCAGCTTGTTTAAATGATTTGCATTCTGGTACCTTCGGATTTTGTTGACAGGGTTGTGCCAATATAGCAAGAAAGTACAAGGATATCAGTTCATTTGTAACTGAGACTTACAGCCATAAATATGGACTTCTGTTATTCTGGTACATGCCATTCCTTCACTGCTATAAACATAGCTTGAACTCCAAAACCTGAACTGACAACTCAAAACTCAAAAATGACAACTCAAAACTCAAAAATGACAACTCAAAACTCAGTTGCCACACTTGAATTTGCATTCTAACAGTCAGAAGTATACATCAAAAAGTCCAGGTGCTCATCTAAATCATACCACAACCAGGTGATCCAAGGCTTAAACGCTCCAACCATCCAATCAATAATTTGTTTTCATAAAAATCTATTCTATCACATCCTTCCATTTGGTAAAATCATGATGTGATATTACAAGACTGTAAAATAATGTTAGATTTTTATAACAATTCAACCCAGTTGCTATTATCAATTTTAGGCTTAATGCACTATAAAAAAATTAAACTGGTTCTATGACGTGACATTAAAGGTCCAATTAGTAATTTTTGAAGTGGGTGTAAATATGATAGAGTCTGTAAAATTGATTCCCCCAAGCTCAGACAGAGCCTTTAATAAATCAATTAGGATATCAAGAACAAAATATATATGAAGCTGTAATTCTACACTAGTTTAGTGTAGAATTACAAACACACAAAAAAACAGTTTTAAACCATTTTAATGTGGTGATCACAGAGCTCTTGATGTAACCACCCTAAATAATAATCTAAATAAATCATAATAATATGTATAAACTGATTTAAAAGTCACAAATCATATTTGGAAATCACTCTAGAAAAAGGTGATTTGTCATATATAAAATATGCAGTAATCTACTTTGATTATGATATTTGATCAACACTATGCCCTGGAACCCTAAATCTATGCCCACTACCATAAAACAAAAATACTCAGTGAAAGATTGTTTCTCTCTGGGTGGGAGGGATGGTATGACTCTGGCCCTTGCTGTTCGCTGCAGTGGATGTCTGTGTGTTTGCGTTTGCTAATAAAGGCGGTTAGCAGTTAAGTGTCTAAGAGTGTTGGGGTGCCGTTGGTCACAGTATGGACAGCAGGTGGAAAAGACTGCTTGGCATCACGTGTCTCGCAGGAAGCACACCACACCCTCCATAGCTGGCAGTGATCATATGGCCTGGGAAAGTTAGCTAGCTGGTGTGCATGAAGGAAACAGGATTAAAAAAGTGTGATAACAGACTTCCTGCTGATCAGCCACTTCCAGATGCTGACGCATCACTCCCAGGCCATCCAAGACTTAAAATCTCCATCCTGAACTTAACTAACGCACACAGCACACTGTAAACGGGGCAAGCACCGATCTTAAGAAGTGGGAGACGCAACACTTCCAATGTGCAACAAATAACACGCATCTGATACATACGACAGGTCAGCAGCTGAACTGCATGAGAATGACTGCAAAAAATAAAAAATTGCAGCCTTCTGGTGCTGTTGTCCTTGTAATACAAAGCATGTGGCTTTTGTTCTAAAGCTGCAGATTCTTGAGCGACATTGTCCACGGAGAGGCCCTACCTCTTTGACCTGGTGCAGGCGTGCAGGCTTCTTGCTGCAAGCTTGGTGGCTGCCTGGGGGGGACTTGTGGTAGGTGGTGGTGATGATGGAGCCGGGGGTCCCATGGCCATGCGGGGAGTTCTGCCTCTGGGCGGAAGTGTAGGTGGAGGGTTGGGCGGGGTTTGGGTGCAAAGAGAAGCTGCGGGTCCGGCCAGCCGAGGAATAGGAGGGAGCCGAAGAGGAAGAGTAGCCCTGAAAGAGATGACAGCAGGAGCAGCAGCAGGAGCACTGAGATGAGGAGTGGGTGGCCTGGCACCGTTTCCACTCAGAGATGTTCAAGGGACCTCGGACGGGGCCCCGCCGCCCTGTCGTATACAAGGGCATCGTCTGCCTCACAGGACTCTCTCCAGCTGCCTTACAGGCAGGGAGGGAGGTGGAGCATGAGGGGGTGGGGCAGTGGCATGGAGAGGGGAGGGAGAGGAGAGGATGGGTCAGGAATATGAGAGGATGAGATAGAATGTGCTGGAATGTGTTCTGTTCCCCAGAGAACAGCAGGAAAAGAAAGGTTGCCACAGCTCGACTCAAATAGCTCCATCTCAGAGAACATACCGGAAAACAGTCACATACAAAATTCTGCCCTCCTCTATCTACAGACCACCACGCACTCTCACAACCCACATTATTTTGGGCATAAGTGCATCTCATTCCACAATTCTATACAACCAAATCAAAATAAGTACATTTATCCTAAGCTACAACCAACATGCACAGAAATGTATGTTCATAATATTTTCACCCGACTCAGTAAGACCAATTGAGGACTCGTGAGTATGCCTAAGAGTCGAGCTACCACAAGTCTTCGTATTATAAAGCACATCATGTACCTGAATGATGATTTAATGCATAAGTTCTCAGGGACTGTGAGTCCTTGTCTGGGTGCTCTGGTTGGGCTTGAAAGCACCAAAGAGCCTCAGGCAGCCCATTCGATTTAGATTAGCTGAGAAATAGGAACCTGCATAAGGCAGAGCTCAGCAGCGCCTAGCATGCAACTTTTAGGAGCTCTCCGGCCGTGTATGGCAATATACGTGTGCATGCAAAAAACATCAGAAACAGGCCCTTCTGCAGGCTAACTAGGACACTGCTTCCTCAGCCTAACGAGGACACTTTCTCTCACATTAAGACTTATTAACAGATAGTAGAAACACTGTATGAACACTGTATCCTTCTCCATCGACACTGAAAACCAGCATCACATGGTGACTCACGTGACTCACTGCGGTAGGAAAGGCACCTTCAGAAGCAATGTATGGGGCCAAGCACTAGCCTGCTAGTTATTAAACACTAGCATGCTTCAATTTTAACATGTACCTTAATAATGAGAGTGAATGACAAATAATTCAGAAATGTAATACAATGTTTTGACACACTCTGTAGATCACATTTCATGCAGCTTTCTCTTATTCTTTGTTTAACATGTCAACAAAGCATATTGTTATAGATCACAACAATTAGATCCATACTGGCATAGTTTATATGACCGTCAATATGTCAAAAAATCACACGCAAAAAGACAATAATATGAAAACTTTAATACGAAATATCAGAGACTAAAAGAGCAATTGAGAGAATGTGGAAGGTTAACAACATCGAATTAACTCAGTTCAGAAGAACAGTGACCTGAGATCAGAAGAACAGTGACCTCAGTTCAGAAGAACAGTGAACTCAGTTCATAAGAACAGTGACCTGAGATCAGAAGAACAGTGACCTCAATTCAGAAGAACAGTGAGTTCTGTGAATGTCCAAAAACTGTGCTGCTCCCTCAAACTGTCCAAGTGTGACAAAAAAATGATGACCATCCAGAAAGGGTTTGTCATGGATGTATATACCAGTATGTATACTTTAATCAAAGGATCATACTGTATAAATGACTCCAGTTCTAGTAAATCAGTCTTTTCTTTAGTTACTAAACCAGACAAAAGCTGTGTATTTAATGCTTGATCAAAAACAAACTAGAACCACTCAAACTTTTTACAACCACTGTAAATAAGTACACTTTCGGCAAGGTTTGGCACTTTCAGTAGAGGAAAACATTGAAAGTAACTTTGCAAGTGCCTCTGAGTCACATGACTGATGTAGCAGTTTGCCAAAGCACAAAAGAGGTCAGTGGAAAGGAAATCCAGAGCTCAGTGAGAGACAGGATGCAATGAAGATGGTGGAGAGAGAGGGAGACAGACACAGGGAAACAGATAAGGAGAAAGAGAGAGAGGGGAGGGAAAGAGAGAGCGAGAGGGTGTGAAGTTAGAGGGCGAGAGGATAGGGAGAAGGAGGGGGAAAGGAAGAGGAAGAGAGAAAGGGAGAGAGAGATGAAGGAAGCAGAATGCAAGAGTGGACTGTGCTGTAATGAACTGGCTTACCTTGGCACTGCTGTCTGAATGGCGGCGAGCAAACAGCTGAAGATGTGTAATCCATACGTGCCGCTCACACACGTCACCCGCTGCACACACAACACCATCCTTATAACATAAGATCTACTTACTCTATATCTATGGCAAGAAACTGAACCAAACACCTTATTAAATATATCACTGTATATCATGAATAGATCCCAAATATCAACAAAATGGTAGCAATATTAAACATTATCACAGATCATGTCTTATGCTTATGCGGACCACCTATTAAAGTGTACATATGCAGTAGGAGACCCAACTATACAAACAGAAAAATGACATAACATCACCACTTATGTACATAAACAGAAGTCACAATAAATACATTCTAGCATCTAGACAACAGTAAGACATGAGATGTCACATGAAACACAAAACCTCGGTTTGCGAGTGAGTCTGGGTCAAAGCAGACAAGGGTGAAAGAAGAAAACCAGCCCCTGAAGAATGTCACTGCTGTGAATGTCTGGGTGAAGAATGTCTGGGTGAAGCGCCTGCCCAAGATCTCCATATTGCATCATATCACATCCCCATTCCCTGCTTTTAAACAGCAGCACATCCACCCACCCAGAGTGGAGTCCTCGGATGCTTGGGATTCTTGTCTCCTTAAAGATTTTAACTAAACGGTTGAAGCCACATAGTGCAACTGAGAGTCCAACAAGTCCAGCACATTCGATGCAATGTCTTGAGAATGAGACAGGAACTGAGAGAATAAAAGTGCAGCCTGAACTATTCAGAAGAGAAAGGGGGCAGTGGGGGGGCATCTGGCAGCAGAGAAGAAAGAGCTGAGAGAACGTGGGAGAGTAAAGGAATCCCCGAGAGAGCAGCACTGATGAGAGGAGGCACTGCTAAGAAGAAACAAAAAATTTGTAAAGGGCGTTAGTACAGAGGTGAGAAAATGAGGGACAACAGGCAATCACTGGAAAGTGAGCTGAGATGTCATGAGGGAAGGAGGAGTAGGGCAGGGCAAAGCGAACACTGCCGGGGCCAAGAGGAGAGCACTGGGCAGAAGAGGGAGATCAGACAGAGTCAGCTGGAGGAGAGAATAAGACATTTATTCCTTTACCTCTGAGCTTGAAGAGCTCCCCGTTAGGAGCACAGACCGTGAACATAAAGGGAAACTCGTCACTTGGGGTTACCATAGAGCCAATCAGAGGCAAGGACCCTCGTGGCTTCTGGTCCTTACTCTGCTCATTTATGAAGTACTGCAGATGGCCATGGTCTGGGTCCAGCACAAAATACCTGCAGAGGGGCAGAGTACAAGGGAGGGGGCTCTACATGATGAGCACATCAAAAATGAAAGCTTCACAAAAATTGGAATAAGTTAGACATGTGCTCCCAGCATGTGTTCCTCATGCCACCTTTGAAAGCATCTCACATTACGTGTATTTGTGTGTTTATTATTGTCTTTCTTCCTTAATTTCCCTTTACCTGGACACTGTTGTATCTACTATCCCCCCTCTGATGACCTGCGATTGGCCAGTCAGGAATCATAACTCTTGAAAGAACAGCTTGCATTGTTTTGCATGGGTGCTACAACACAGTGGAGTCTGATGTTGAGATTTACTTTATACCTCATAAGCCCAAGGGGAGTAACACAGAATCACCCAAATTCTTCTCAATAAACCATTCAGAAACAACTGCATTGAAGCTCCTTAACATAAAATGGATCAAAACAATAAAAACTGACAAAAGAAGAAAACTTGTTATATCTGAAATGAAACTGAGAGGAACCTGAATTGAAATGACATGTCATAATGTGTTGTGTCATGTGCCAAGGTCATTCACGTCAGAGGAGACCACTGACACAAACAGGCTACTTTCTGACACACTATGCATGTCTGAGTTAACAAAACATAATATTTACCGCAACAGGCTAGCAGTCATTTTCTATTACAACTCACTTCATCTCCACGTTTTCATGTGGACGGCGTTACAATTAAAGTCCACGCACGTGCTCACAACCTTTAGTCTCCAGCTAGCGCGCAGGTAAACGTGTGGGGCACTGGGGCGATCATCGCACTGAGCGTAAAACCTGCTGCCCTTTGAGCTCTTTACATGGGTGGCTGCTCTCCCCATCGATCGCAAGGCAAGCCAGCAAGCGCGCAGAGAACATTAAGGGGCTGAGGGATTTCCTCTCACAGATGAGTCATAGTCGCTCCCAGATGGAAGGGGCGTAGGACTGCGCTGCTTTTACTCACGCAGTATGCAGGACCATGAAATCCCAATACAAAACAGCAAAGCGAGAGGGAACCGAGAGGCTTCCATATACATCTGCATGTATGTCCAGTATTTGTCTACTATTGTCGAAATTCACGGTACTTTAAACACCTGATTGTAAGCAGATTAAGCATCATAACACTTGCATTTCAACTATTTTAAGACACTGTTGCCCAATTCATAAATAATTCTGCAAACAAACATATATGAAATAGACCGATAATTAATGTTAATAAAATTTTTGAGTCTTTGCAGAATGCTACCTAAAATAGAAACAGTTTTCAATTACGAATGTCTATTATTCTATATTTAATCTAAATGCATTGGATACTGAGAAGTTTGTGTTTGACCATAACAGATTCGTGCGTGTTCTGTTTGTGTACAGAGGAATGTACACTAGCCTATAAAGCGGTCTGTGATAAATAATAACGATAATACTAATCCCCTGTCCATCATGTTAAATGTTTCCACACTCAAACTGTGGAAATCAAAATAGGATAACCGGTTTGAAAGTTGAGACAGGTGTCAACTGATTGAAATCTAGTTACAGAAAACAGTGTGCTACCTGTTTTGCCAGCCTTGCAGTAAATTCGTGTATTTTTTCAGTACTCCCTCCAAATGTCGTTTCTGTGTTTGGGATGGGTTGCCGAGGCTGACCGATGCCCCTCCGACTCGCGAAGCTATTCCAGATACAGGGTTGTGCGACCCGCTTCTTTCTGGTCTCCGAGTGGGATTCCCCCAATCTACTGACACGTTTCGCTTGTTGGTCCTAGTATGCGCCACACTAGATGTCTTTTCCATTTTTAAGCCCACAATTATACGACAAGACGTCTGAATATACACACTGCGACGTTTAAAAGAGAAACGTATAAATGTTTGCTTGCTGCGTTAGACCGTCACTGGGTTACACCGTAATTCTATTGGAATCACTGTAGCGTAGTCTATGGTCACTCCCTCCTACTCCTCCAACAGGAATATCCCCGGCGTTTGCGTTTGATTTCATGCAGCGAGACGATGCGTGACACTTTTGATGCTAGCCATGTCTTCCGGATACATCTAACAAAGTTTTGCAATAAAATAGCTTTCTTAATACGATTAAGAGAAAACAGTTTAACAGAGCAACATATCCTGAATTAACATTTACAGTGCTCCAGCTGGATACTGTGTTCCAGCTAGATTTAAATGCTTAAATGAACATTGTGGGGGGTTTATTACTAAATAAACAGACACCCAAAGGATTCTCTAATTCTGCACGTTAAGATTTGGCAATGTGAGAGATTTTTTGCGTCCTTTGCTTTCCAGAATAGGGTTTGTTTAGTAAACATTTTGCTCGTCTATTTGCTTGTTAAGTGTATACATACAATTATATACTTTATATAATTTCTATAATAATATTATAATTCTATATAATATAATTTATATATAATTTCTCTCAAATTTCTTTACGTATTTTTATGCTTTCTCCATACTATAGATGGCAGCATCACCATCGTCATCCAGGCGGTTCCCCCTATCCCCGAC
>JAOXYF010000008.1:11426285-11477929 GCA_028565775.1 Sternarchorhynchus goeldii
CCCCCCTCAATCCCTCCATCCCTCCACCCCCCGATTAAAGTAACGGATAATGTAAACTGAGAATTTGATTGTGGAATACTTAAAGGAATACTGCCTGGAAGAAACAATAAAAACTTTAAAACAAAAAAAGATGGTTAGTTTGCTCATAATAGTCCAGGGAAAATTGTCCACGGAAAACTCTGCTCACCCGAAAATCTTTGAGTAATATCTACAACTTTGTTTGCAACTTACCTTAAAAACCAGGAGTTTTATTTTTTTTTCTTGTTCCATGTCTAACAGAGTTATGTTGGAGACATGAAAATGGATAAGATACCATCCTTACTTTACAATGAAGAAAACGTGTATTAACTCCTTTGTTTAACCTTCTTGAAAGGGTATGAAAAAGATGACGGAGGTGTTACAGTTATATAGCTAGATAAAACTAATAAGACATATTTATTATTCTACATACATAAAAATAATAATATATAATACATACATAAAAATCATAGAACTACAATTCCCATGGTCGTTTTGTTCGGCTATCATTTACTGACGCAACTAAAAGTGGCCGAACACGTTCGCTTCCACTACCTCGAGAAACTCTAAAAGGTTTATTGCTTTTAGTGCCTTCTTCCATATTTTTTCCTGTTGGTAAATATTTGCTATGGCTGCACCGCTGAAAGTATGCATCATAGGGTCGGGAAACTGGTAAGTACCGTTCACCTGCATCGACACAGTCCCTTGATGGCTAGCTAGCGGTACCATACTGGTACCACAGTGTTATGCTTATAACTAGCTTAACTCCAGCTAGTAACGAAAAGCATGTACCGTTGTCCTTTGTGTCCGTTGAAGAAACACTAAGCTGCATTGGTAATTGTTGTTTTGTTGTTAGTTAGTTAATTTTAATTTAATACAATCGTATATTATATACAAGTCGTATATATTTTCAGTTCGACATGAAGCCCATTCCTTCATCGCAATACGTATGGCAATAAACCTTGACTTAAACTATTATGTAACCGATAAGCAGATATTCAGCAATACATTAATGAGCCTGTCTGTTATGAATACAGCATTAACTCGAAACAATAAAAGATAATGATAAACTTTCAATTGGGAAAAATTGCTTTAATTCCTGCTCAGGGGCTCGGCAATTGCAAGGATCATTGGTAACAATGCACAGAAACTCCAGCGGTTTGCCACTACAGTGAAGATGTGGGTGTATGAGGAGAATGTAAATGGTAGGAAGCTTACTGACATCATCAACACAGATCACGAGAACGTCAAATACCTTCCAGGTTACAAACTTCCAGAAAATGTGGTAAGAAACTTTTGGGATAGTTTGTCCCATAATAAGCTTGTTTTTTTTATTGTTTTCCACTCAAATTAAATGAATACTTATTAGTTTAGAAGTGCTCATCAGTATGTTGTAACAGGATACAGCAGTACGTTAAGGAGTAGCTAACACTCTTAATGGCACTCTGCCTGCAGGTTGCAGTGCCTCAGTTGCAGGTTGCTGCAGAAGAAGCAGACTTGCTGGTTTTTGTGGTCCCACACCAGTTTATTCGAAAGCTGTGTGATGAGTTAACAGGCTGTGTTTCTAAAAACGCCCGTGGAATCACTCTTATCAAGGTAAAGAGCACATCTTACTGCAAACATGATTCTTTGTTGCAACTGAAAGACTGATTATGACTAATAGACAGAGAAGACATAGTAATTTTTAATTTTGATGGTTTATGTTTTCTCTGCAGTCTAATGGGTATAATACTGAATCTTTACATCAGAGTAAGATGGGCTTTAAGACCCTGCTGGCTTTCTATACTCTGGACATTTTGGCCCAAGGTATTTACACAGTTGAGAGACCTGACAGACAACCCATCTGACAGACAACCCCTCCACTCAACTGAACTACTCAGATGATGCTTTACGCTCAGCACATTGACTTCAAACTACAAGACATCCAAATGACCATACAATGAGTATTAAAATCAGTGACCAAAGAGTTTTTATCATAGCTCACCAAAATTGTAATAAATATAGGATTGCGAATGGTTTTGGTGAGACCTTTGGTTACTTCTTTTAGATTTCCCATGCTAACAAATATCCGCTGGATTCTTAGGTCTGACTCTCATTTTTTATTTCACTGATACTTCCTGTGTGTAAAGAACTATGAGTACCTTAACAGAAAGACTGAGTGCTTGCATTCATGTTACGAACTTTGGCACAAATCTGAAATTCCGTCTTTGATTATGTTTCCCCTCTATGCTATGCTTATGACATTTCACCCACAGTCTAAGCCGAGGAATGGCATGGGTGGCTCTGGCTGCGAGTGTTCAGGGTTTATTGGGAGTAGGCCTGTGCTGTATGAGAGCATGACTCAGGAGTCAGGCAGGACCTTCTGGCTGCCTGGCAAGCTGCTCATTTTCTGTTGGTTTTCTTGGTACCAGCTTGTCTCTGTCTGGTATTGCCGTTGAATTGTGCCTGTGCTTACATTTGTATGTAATTTGTGCTGTTCTATTGGAGCGTGGATCACATTCTGTTCTAGCTTGATTTTTCTACTGTATATCACTTGGTTTATGATTTCTGCCCCTTTGGTTTTTGACTATATTTCTCAGTTCTCATTTTTGTTTTCCACCCTTATGCTTTATGGTTTTGTTTATGATGGTTCTTTCTTTTTGTCATTGAGTCATTAGACTAAAAGTTCTTCCATATGTTCCCCTGAAGAGCTGCAGCTTCTTACTAATCTCTCTACTGCGACAAATGTCTAGAGCAATAAAAAATGAACAAGACAAAGATGAAGTTTTCCACATATTGTTGTTCTTCAGGGCATTGATGAGGGGCCTGAGGGACTGAAACTCATCTCTGACATTATAAGAGAGAAGATGGACATTGATGTCAGTGTCTTAATGGGGGCCAACATTGCTAATGAGGTGGCTGCTGAGAAGTTCTGTGAAACCACTATTGGTAAGAGCCAAACCCATCTGGTTTGAAAGAATAACAACAAAGTGTTAGTTAGAAGGTAGTGCCAAAGAGTAAAATGTAACTGATCTGTCCTGGGTGGTGTTATTTGTACTGATCTACAGGGAGTAAGGTCTTGGAAAATGGCCTGCTTTTTAAGGAGCTTCTGCAGACATCTAACTTCAGGATTACTGTCGTGGATGATGCTGACACGGTGGAGCTGTGTGGAGCTCTGAAAGTAAGTAGCACTAGTGTCTTAGAAAGACAGCTCTAATGTATTGTGGTATCCATGGAAGATGGGTTCTCTTTTGGGTCTTGGTTCTCCCAAAGTTTCTTCCAGTTCTACCAATGAGTTTTCTTTGCTGATTTGCTCATTAGGGATACATTTGTGAAGCTGCTTTGTGATGTATTGTAAGCGCTTTTTAAATGAACTTGACACTTGAAGCTTATACTTCATGTTGACAAATTTCATATTGAAGCTGAAAGGTTGTATTTTAGTAACAGTCATGCTGTTTTTATTCCGTAGTACAGAGACATATTAACAAAGTAAGGATGAACTGTATGGAGCCTTTTTATAGATATATTATTTTAAGCTCTTAAGTATGTCGCTTTCTTCTCATGTTATTATACATTTTTTTTTCTTCTATGTTTAAACACCTTCAACTTCCTTTTCCCAGAACATTGTAGCAGTTGGTGCAGGCTTCTGTGACGGCCTGCAGTGTGGAGACAATACTAAGGCGGCGGTGATCCGGCTGGGGCTGATGGAGATGATTGCCTTCGCCAGACTCTTCAGTAAAAACAACTCTGTGTCATCCGCAACCTTCCTGGAGAGCTGTGGCGTGGCTGACCTCATCACCACCTGCTATGGTGGTCGCAACCGCCGTGTGGCAGAAGCTTTCGTCAAGACCGGAAAGGTCAGATACTGTATTTGAGCGTTTCTGGGGTTACATCTGAACAATGTTGGTTTTCAAGTAATGCAAAGTCTGCAGAATGATTAAGAAATGATTATTTCTTGACTTGGGGTACTAAAATGTTTTGGTGCTTGTGCTGATCTTTGGATTACTGAATGATACTGGGATATTGTATTTTCTTAGAGCATTGAGGAGCTCGAGGGAGAAATGCTAAATGGCCAGAAGCTTCAGGGGCCACAGACATCTGCTGAGGTTTACCACATCCTCAAACAAAAGGGTTTAGTGGAAAAGTGAGTGCATTGCCCTGCTTTCTGTACTTTTACAAAAACTAACTTCTTGGATTAGGAACACTGGATAGATAGCCCATATCCTCACAGTACATTAACTGCTATACAAAATCTTGTGTCTTAGGTTCCCCTTGTTTATGGCAGTGTATCAGATCTGCTTTGAAGGCAAGCCAGTCCAGGACATGATCTCCTGCCTGCAGAGTCACCCAGAGCACCTCTGAGAGTCCTCAGTTGTCTTGCAGTCATGGTTACCTTCTGCAAGCACAAGAGCCTCTGACTTTCAACTTCTGGGTAGCTGTGTTCGTTTTAATCAATCGTACATGAACTGGTTGTTTTTTTTTTTGTTTTGTTTTTTTTTTAAAACTAGTCCTTTTTTTCTTGTTGGCCCAGTATTACTCTTGAGCCTACGGTTGGCTTGTGGTCACTCTCAGGGTCAAGTTTCAAACAGGACTTGGAGTGCTATATGGATGGCTTTTGTTTCAGAATTAGCTTATCACATTCCCTAGGTGTATGAAGAGTACCTTTTGGATAGAATATGTGTGATGTAGTGTGATGTCTACATCTGTAGTGTTAGTGTTTTTCAACTATTCTCTGCATTGACTGCCCTCTTGCAGAGGATTCATAGCTACAAAATATAAACGAAGAAGATAAATTAAAAAACCCTTTTATTTTACCACTGACGATAGTATGTTATACCAGTTTTTACAAGTACATCATTTCATGAATTAAAGTTGCGTAAGTGAGTCCAGCAGGATGTGCTACTAAACAATGGATGCTCAGAACCGGTGAGTGTCACATTTCTCATGTACTACATAAGGCACATCAAGAGGACATTTAATGGATGTGCTGCTGGCCTGCTCACTAGTGATGATGTTTCACATAAACCTAAACAACTTTTGGGGACCAGCTGCTTTATTTCCTGCCTTCTGAGCAAATTCTTTATTAGACAGGTATTCATTTCAATACAAATGTTCATATCACTTTGCTTTGAAATCCCAGTGGAGCCAGCATTGTACTACGTAATTAGTACATTTTTTAAAAAATTTTTTGATACTCTGAAGCATTTTAAATAACCTAAGTTGCGCACATTTTATGTCGTCTTGAGTTTAAAAAGGCATATAGGGAATACTTGTAGTGTCTTAATCAGATATGTTTTCAGTGTTACTAGATACACTGCCAGTCACATTTCTTTTTCCAGTTTTCTAATATAGGTTGAAATAGAAAAAAATCTCTCACACTAAGATACAAGATTTTTAATGTTTAGCTCCAAGAGGGTTACTTGGAAAAGCTGTATTGCCCTGATAATTATCATTATCAATATTTTTCTGCTTTGTCAGTTTGTAGCTGTTTGTACCCTCTGTTCATGCGGAACAGGCTTATTTAGCTATATGTTATTAAAAAATCTTTTATTATGTGAAATTATGCATATTTACATTGAAATTCATCAGTTTCCTGTGTCTTTAATACACCTTCCCTTTTATTTTGCTCGGCAGACTCCGGTCTCCAGAGTCTGTGATACATTTTCTTTAGTCTTCTGTGAAGTTTCCTCTCATGTGAGTAATGTTGGACCATCAAAGGGTCAGAACAGACTTTTACTTGGTGGTGATGGCAGACACTGTGTTGTAGAGTCAAAGAAACGTAGTAGCTGAAATGAATAATACAGGTGCAACTCTTACTTCTTTGTACTATTCCCTTTTTGTAACATTGTTATAACCAACTAATTTAAAGGTGATAAAATCATCTCTCATCATTGACTTACTCCACATTGCCTTTGTGTTTTAATGCCATATGTAATGAACAGATTGCTTTGTATTTACCTTGTATATTGGTTTTGAATGTTTCTTTATGCCACCCTGCATTATCTCCACTGGGGAAAAGTTGGTTGGTCTGAAAAGGTAATGTGTAATTTGTGTAGCCAGAAAGTGTAACAGGAGAGTAAACAGTAATCGCAGCATTGTGTAGCTCAGCTGGAATGCTTACCTACAAAAAACATATGTACCATGTAGTCGTAAGATCCTCTAGTTACAGGAAAATGAAAAAGACTTCTTTGAAGATAAAACATGAAATACAGCAATTTTTGAATCATGATTTAAAAACAATTTAATAAAAAAAAATTCAGTGACGGTGACAACTTGTGAGGAAAAAAATACATTAATTAAAAGCCAAGTACTGACAGCTCCTTTATAGAAGCTATACATGAATGTACATCTGCTTTTAGCAGAATAATTTCACCATTTCAATACATTCTCCCTATAATACATGCACTACAAGGCCTTTAATCTACAGTCTTAAGAATTTACAGATTGCTCTTTCCAATACAAAGTGTTAAAGAATACAATTTCATTGTTAATGAACAATAAAATACAATTCCATGCAGTTATCCAAAACTCCCAAAAATATCTGGCATGATAAAGTATACAACACACTGCATAACATGAACCATCAGTAGGCTCACTGTTAGCACATGCAGTTTTTCATTATTTGGATCCCCATTAGCTTCCACAAAGTGGCCGCTAGTCTTCCTGGGGTCCACGAATATGTAGGATTTTCCAATTTATGATCTATGCTTCTGATGCTAAAAGCTTCTAAGTATTCATAACTAAAGCTGGACAAAATGTATTAAGTACAGAGAAAACTACAAACATAAAAAATTAAATTCATATTCAGCTTTTGTAATTGTGAAAGAAAAATCTGAGTGGAAAAAAGACTGGTATCTAAAAGCCTTCATGGTTTATGACGACAAATGTGCTTTGAGTTTCTCATGTCAACAGTACTTTCTCGGCTATATGGTATTAATGCTGATACTTTTAAGAAACTCGTCCTCAGGTCCAGTTCTGCTGCTCCATAAAAGATGGAATGCATCATTCGCCCTCGTCATCATCGCCACCACCAAAGGACAACAGGCTTTTGTTCTTTACTTTCACCCCTGACCCCTCTTTCTTCTTCTCATCAGTTTCACTCTTCTTTTTCTTGTGAGAGCTAGCAGTAATGCCCTCAAACTTGTCAGAAGAGCGTTTTATGGGTTTCTTAAATATGATCTTCCCATCAGCTTGAGGTTGCTCATCTAGTGGGGAAACGAATATAGTAATAACAATATATATGCTTAAGCAGTAAATGATTACATCAGAGGATTAATGAAGATAACTTTAGGTTTATCCCCAAAACTTGGGCACTATAGCAAAGCACATGTGTGAATCCTGCTCACCCTACATCAAATATTCTGGGGCACCAGACATACACAGAAAATATGTGAGGACTACCTCCAGCATATTTTGGCTTGTATTCATCTTGTAACTATTTCCCCAATTGTAATCGCCAAGAACTGATGCACTGTCCCTTCCCTATAGATCAGTTCATAAATGCTTGATAATTAACTTATCCATGGACAAAAATTAAACCTGTGTAGAAACACCTCAGATCTATGTAGCTATTTACCTTTCTTCGACAATTGAATGTCTTTTTTTATTTGCTTGACCTCTTCTGCGCTTAGATCACCTTCCTTTAGCACCACCACTTGTGGCATTTCATCCTCGTGGTCACTACCGCCGCTGTCATCATCACACTTCGGCATATGTTCTCGCTGTAATTACACATTTAAAGATGAGTAACTGACCAAAACATAACTATATTAACCAAAAACGTGTTCTTAATCACAACGATGCTATTTAACATGGTAGTTAGCTACCTTGCTGGGGTAGGTAGCAAGCTAATGTTACCTTTGTTTCAACTGTTGGTCCCTCTTTATAACCAACGTCGTTTTTGAATTTCCGCAGAAAAGATGGCTCGGCAGGCTTTATCCACGAAACATTGCCTTTTTTATTCATTATGTATGCCGCAAACCTACACAGGGTGTTTCTTAGTCGAAAGCGCCAACATTAGCTACAATTTGAGACGGGAAAATATTCTACGTCATCAACATGCGCGTTTGTTTGACCAATCCAGATAGCCAAGAATACTTACGTTTACGGAAATTAGCTACTGTTAGCATTTTTTTATGGTTTTCGTTTAAATGTTTAAACGCTTTGTTAAAAATACTGTGAGCAATGATACTTCGTTTATTTAGGTAGCTAACTAAAGTAAATTTAATAGTAGTTGAACGTGCTTGCACGTTCTTCCCGATGCAGTCTCTACGAAGTTAGTTCATTTGCCCAGTAGCCAGCTAACGACTGAACCAAAATTATGTCAACTGGGATTATTTGTGCGTTAATAGCAGGGTTTTTCGGAGCCGTAGCATCTTCCTCTGCAAAACTCTCATTTGGTGCCAGTTACATCAAAAGTTTTTGCGAAAGTAATGCGAGAAGATTGACTATCGAGGAAAGAATTTTAACACCCGAAGTCGGCACTACGTCTTGTGAATGGGTGAACTGCAACTTCTAAGTAGACTGCACCAAGTCGATAAACCTGTTAGCCATTTACACCACTATGGGAGTTGTAACTGCTGGAACGATTGTTTATGCCAAATGAACAACGCAACAAATAATAATAATTGGTGTAATTTGCATTATAATTATTGTTTATTCAAAAATCGATGTTTTATACACGTCTTTGAAAGATTAAATTAAATGTACTGTAAAATATTGTTTCTGAATGCTGTGATACCCCCAGCTACACATTCCTCTGAGACTGCTGTGTGGACTCCTGTTGTTTATATGCAACGCTGTGATGTGGACATTCTTTGCTAAAGCTCTCCGACACACTTCTGCTTCTGCCCAGGCTACAGTGACCACTACGGCTTCCAATTTCTTATTCTCTGTGAGTCCTCGCTCAGTATTAAACATAGCAAAAAGACATATTAAATTGAAAAGAAAGCCATTTAGGGTAATACATTGTATGATTTTATGATAGATTATCTATTTTATTAACAGACCAGAATTTAACAACAACAAAAAATTAACAGAACAATTTCTTATTCTCATAATTTTGACAAAGATCATTTACCACTTTTTTAGGCACTCTTTGGATATGTGATCTTCGGGGAAAGCCATGCCACATTATGGTGGGGTGGCATCATCTTAACCCTACTGGGACTCTTCCTCTTACATGGATCATCTTCCAAGGGCCAAACAGTCAGTGTGAAAAAGGATGAATGAGCTATTAAGTGGATCAGCAAAGGAGTAAGCAGTAAAATATGGAAAATATAATGGGAACAGATGATTCAATTAGAGTTCTCCCTTGCAGAGCTGTAGAGCTTTCATACTCATCTTAAACGGCCGAATATAAATTGAACACGCAATGATCAAATATTTGGGTGTGTTTTTAATGAAACCAAGTATTCTCTGGGTGTTTTAAATCAAATTATATATATAGTGGTGGTATATACAGAGAAAACGGCACCACCACCAATTAAGACTCCCTTAACTAACATGAACTTGCTTTAATAATTAAAACTGAGATCGAAGAGCTTGTGGACAAAACTTGGGAACAAGAAGGAAACACACATTGTTACATGAAACTGCAAAATAGTGATGATTTGAATTCTATTGTTAGAATAACTTATTTTGTTAATGTTGACTAATGCTGTAGTTAAAGGAGTTAGTTAAAGGAACCTTAATATACATTTTATTGTTGAAAGAATGTCACCCAAAACTTGTACACACAACTTGTAAAATGGGTGGGCAGACAAGGCTTTGATGCTTTGAGTGGAATAAAAAGTTATAATCTAGAAAACTTGTTGCTGTGATGATTCATTTTCTGTTGGTCATTTTATTACTTCACATTTGAGAACCTCAGTACATTCTAAAGACCCTCAATGTTGTTACATGGTATTTTACAGTACCAGTCATTGCCCTTCTGAAAGACATTACAATATTACTAATGAACCATCATCCATAGTTTACATAAATATAAAGCAGTTTAGACACCCAACCTAAGGACCACTTTTTAACCCCCATGAATTTAGGATTCATTAGAAATGAAGCTTCGTTTGCAAACTTATCTGAAGTAAACATATCCCTTTTTATCAACACCGTTAACCTTTAATTTGCATTAGGTGATTATATAAAAACAGAGCTAGTGTAAAATAACAAGGTTTGAAATATTATAGTTATATCTTCAAAGAAATACCATTTCACAACATGGAAGGTGATGAATCCCAAACTTTGTAGACTTATGTGAATTTATAAGAGTCTATAATGTCCTTAGACCATTCAATTAAAAACCTTTCAATAGGAATACAGTTTTCTCTCAAAATACACAATAGGAGGCAGATTTATTATTCCATAAATTGCACCAACAGATGGTGCTTAGGTTAAATTGTACATTTTCTTCAGAGGTTGAGAAATAATTGAGAAAGAGCTCTGCTGTTATCCCATCCATGTAGTATCTCTTTCAACTTTAAGGTCCAAGCTCTGGGATCCACTGTCCTTTATTATTATAGTTAGATATTGCCAAGCTTTAAAAAGGACATACTTGGTGGATTTTTGGTTGAGAATGTTTTAAGGCACTGAGAATTAAATACAGTATTTAAGTAATTTTTCTTGAATTAATTTTACAGGGAACATGGGTCTAGATTTGTTAAGATTGCAACCCAGTATTATTTTGTCGTATGTTTCTATAAAGATCTTTAGTATTCCCTTTTTGCTTGAGACATTAAAGTGTGTCCAGTTAAGGTTGTTAAACTCACTACAAAAAAAGGTAATAATGACTCATTTTACTTCATAAATGAAAAGTTGGATCTAATGGGCCGGTAATAAAGGTCCATGACTTAAATGAACAGTTGGTTCTAATGGGCCAATAAAAAGGCCCATGACTTTCCCAAGACATCGTGAGATCAGAGTAACTCAAAATGCTACATATCAAAAACCACTACCCTACATCAATCCATGAATGTTTACATTGTATTTCTGTTCTTGCTGCGCTGGACTTTGGTCATGGTGCTCTTATTACCGTAAAGGAATTTGAATTACGTCCTCCTCTATAATTTCACCTTGTGGGGCTTCAGGGACGCTTGTTGAATCATCTGTTCTGCAAGAAAGGTCAGTGAAGGGGCTGAACCAGGCCAGAGACAGAGGACCACCAAATGCTGCCTTCATGCCCTCCCAGCATGTTGTCTTCTCCCATCTTGGAATTTCTCGTTTTAGCTTTTCAATACCCTGAAAAGAGAAAGTAACACAACTATGTTGAAACAAGAGAACACACAGTGATGCATTCCATGAAGAACAGGCACATTACCAACTGAAATTCCTTTGAACTCAATGAGAAATAAAGGAAGCACAGTGTTGCTATGAACCGAATAAAGTGGGAAACAGGGAATAAATGAACGCATGCATCCAGGGGCTACGGCTGCCCCAATGAGAAAATGGCTTTTGTCTCACCATGTAGACAAATAAAATGCACATGCAGCATGCTTTAATCTGAGGTACAGTCTGGAAAAAAAGTCTAGAGCTTTTTCAAGGCCAACATCAGCATGCACTCAAACAAATTTAACAGCTGCAGTGGAAATGCCTTTTTTAGTCAGGAATAATCAAGGCTTACCTCCATCTCATCAATCAGAGCGACATCAAGCTTAATTCAAAGTAGCATATTCATTTTTTTATTATTGTTTTTTTTAACTACAAACATAGAGGTAAGCATAAAATAGTTAAACAGAGTAGAAAAGAATAGAAATATCTGGTTACTAAGTCATAAGGAGAGAAGTGATGGATAGAATCAGCAAGTGATTTGATGCATTATGAATCTTGACTTCTTACAGCAAGTACAGGAAGTATATTACAATGAAGTGCAGAACACTATGCATCACTTTTAAAAACACTAAACATTAAGACCCCAGTAGAAACCTTAGTCCAACTCAAAATGCTTTGAGTTATTTTAAAAGCAGTTCCAATATTGAACTAGTATTTAAAATTCTTCACTTTCTGTTGGTCATAGAAAAAACAAACATTTGCATATACAGTTGCAAGAACATAGGTATATGTGTGTGAATACACAGGTTATTGTGTGGAATAACCTGGATTTCGGCATAAATTACTCACAAAAATATGGTCTTACTTTCAGGAAAACCAGATTAATAGACAAAGTTTGCTTAAAACTAATACATTGAACATATAAATATTTAAACCTATGTAACTTTCTTGAACAAAAATGTCATCTATCAAACATTTTGTGTTGGTTAGACTTGGAAAAAAGGACTGTTAGACCACTCCTCCTTTACAACAATGGTTTAGTTTGTTGTTATTTGTTTCATTCATTTAATGAATAGCTCTCTGAACTGACACAAAGCAGCATAATTGTTTGGTTATTAATTTAAGCAGACTGTTTGTCTATTATTATATTTGAAAAATTGAGTAATTAATGCAGAAATCTACTTAAATTTTAAACACGGAGTTGTGAACCATAACTGAAAAAGGTTCACATTTTTTTCTTGCAAATGTACTGTACAGGCTGCTTAACAGTAGGGGTAATATGGTTTTATTCAGAATTAAGAAAATCCCCATTGAAACTAATGAGCCCAAATCTGTAAATGGTGTCAATCACATTTATGAAACAATGAAAAACAATCATGATGTAATGACGTACAGGATAAAAAGGACAAAGGAACTATTCAGTTTAGGACCTGTACCTAAAGGACAGAAAATGACAGGTTTCTCACTCATAGTAAGGCAGGTAATGTGCGGTTTCTACTTTCAGGGTTAGTCGGGAGTCTTATTTGGTTTCCAACAACAGATTTAAAGTAAAGTTCGAATAAATTTAATTTCTTATACACGTTGTCATAAGTGTTACCAAGTACATAATGTATTTTAATAAATCACATGTACCATATGTGTAGTAAATGGTTAAACACAATATTTTATTTACATCAATTAAGGATTAATTTCAAGAGAATAATTTCAGATGGCACAAAATGAACCATTTTCTTCTGCATGTAGTATCATATAGAATTATTATAGACTGATCTGTTTAAATTGCCTTTCACTGTGTATTTTACTATCAGATTCCCCTTTTTCGATTACAAATGCTCCTGCAATAAAATGACATTTGATGGATTCATAAGACACTACTTTTATTTGTGAATACGCTGTTTATTCGCTAGTTACACATCACCAATTTTACAGAATTTCCACTGGTACTTTTACCTGTCAGGGAACAAAAATCAACTGATTAATTAATGCAGTTACTTAGTTTACCTACTTAGGTTTTAAACACTGTGTTGTAAACCATAATTCAAAATGGTTCACATTTTTTTTCTCGCAAATGTACTGTACATGCTACTTAAAACTAAGGGTGCTATGGTTTTATTCAGAATTAAGAAAATCCCCATTGAAACTAATGAGCCCAAATCTGTAAACGGTGTCAATCACATTTATGAAACAATGAAAAACAATCATGATGTAATGACGTACAGGATAAAAAGGACAAAGGAACTATTCAGTTTAGGACCTGTACCTAAAGGACAGAAAATGACAGGTTTCTCACTCATAGTAAGGCAGGTAACGTGCGGTTTCTACTTTCAGGGTTAGTCGGGAGTCTTATTTGGTTTCCAACAACAGATTTAAGTTCGAATAAAATGTAATTTCTTATACCCGTCGTCACATGTTACCAAGTAAATAATGTATTTTAATAAATCACATGTACCATAGGTGTAGTAAATGGTGAAAAACAATATTTTATTTACATGTTTACATCAATTAAGTATTAATTTCGAAAGAATAATTTCAGATGGCGCAAAATGAACCATTTTCTTCAGCATGTAGTATCATATAGAATTATTATAGATTGATCTGTTTAAATTGCCTTTCACTGTGTATTTTACTATCAGATTCCCCTTTTTCGATTACAAATGCTCCTGCAATAAAATGACATTTGACGGATTCATAAGACACTACTTTTATTTGTGAATACGCTGTTTATTCGCTAGTTACATGTATTCAATTTTTGCTGAATTTCCATTGGTACTTTTACCTGTCAGGGAACAAAAATCAAAGAACTGACTTTAAAAAAATACACTGACCATTATGGTTAAATACGTTGGAAATAATACAAAATTTAAATTTATGTTGGCACAGAATTAATATCCTTATTCGCAACCTCAAATTGTGTGTGTACATGGAGAGAAGTATACACGTACATAACGTTATTGAATAACAACTTTAAAACTTTAGGGTGCATGTGTGTATATTATACACACACACACCCGCACACACACCCGCACACACACCCGCACACACACCCGCACACACACCCGCACACACACCCGCACACACACCCTTTCTCTTTGTATTTTCCTCACAAGAATAAAACAAAGATGATTTAGCCTTATTTATAAATGTAATGTAAGATACACTTTGCTCAGATCAGGATTATAATCACACTTGAGGATGCTGGAGGAGATGTTTTGGCGTTAACCAAGTCCACTGATTTTCAGTCTTTGCCTTAAAGCTGAACAAAGAAAGGGCCTATTATTTCTGAACTCAGACCACATACTGGTAGGGGTCAGCTTTCCCATGGTCAGGTGTAGAAAACGGGCTAAACCATGCTATTGAGAAGGGGTGTCCAAATACCGCCTTCATGTTCATCCATTTAGTTTTTTTAGCCCATCTTCTCTCTTCCTTTTTCAACTGCTCTATGCCCTAAAAACAAGAGACAACCAAGACTTCAGAGTATGTGTGTGTAAAAGAAGAACCAATACGCTCCATTCAAGAGCTTTAAAGAACTGAAGTTTAAATGCTACACGAAAATCTAACATTGAAACTGCCACTAATAAAAGGATCATATCTAAAGAAGTAGATATGTAGAAGTAGATATCACAGGTCTAGGGTTTTAAAACCCTAGACCTGTGAGCTAAAACCTTAAACACTACCTTAGACTGAGAAAGAGAAAGTCAATTAAGAGTGAAAAGAAGCAAATCAATCTGTTCAAAACTCAATACAGATTGAATTACCTATTTTAAAAAAAGACCATTATTACTTATACCGTACCAGGGAAACGGGGGAAATTGTGGAGGAAAGGTCCACAAAAGACCTTGGTCTGTGACATTTATCAAAAATTAACTTTTCTATGTGATGACTATTTGAAGAAAGATCTGTATAGTTGAAAAGATTTGTATGTAAAATGGGTAACTTTTTAGTGATGACGGCACTAATTTTCACAATACTTCTAGTGCTCAGAGGGGACTTGAAAGTATTGGTAAATAGCATCCATCTTAGTACAGTAAATGACCCATTTGTCACGAATCTCTAATAGAAAGGAACTATATGTGTGGAGTCAGTGTTCGACTACGCTTAATGTGCTAGCTGCATTTATGCAATAAATCTGCCCTAAGCTTTACCATGTGAGTGAAACAAGGTCTGGAGATGTATGTATGTAGGGGATGTTTGAGTGTATGTATGTATGTAGGGGATGTTTGAGTGTATGTATGTATGTAGGGGATGTTTGAGTGACTGCTGATGTATGCAGTGGGACATGAAAGACACTGCCATACTCAAATCAGCACCTTCACTCAAACATCTGCTCCAAGATACAAACCGTACAGCATCTTTTTACAGCAGAGCTGGGAGGAGCGGCAGAGTGAAGGACTTATGCCACTTACCGTTTCATCTGTACAGATGGAATGGACTTGGGTGCCAAACATCACAGAGGTGAAGATGAGGAAAAGGAGGCCCTCAAAGCACAGGAGGATGAGGAGGATGACGGTTGCTGGAGGTGAGAAAGTACTGCATTCTGGGGTGGGAGGGGAAAGGTTAGCCACTCAGCAAAGGGTTAAGCACAGGGTGAAATAGCTACTCTTTTTGTACGGACACGTTATGTTATGTCAAATTCCAAACTACAGATACAGCAGTGTGGATATGATGTACATGCAGGGAGGGTACTGGTGATGTACAGTTGCAGAAATGTTCAGTATTAAATAATAAAATAAAAGTGCTGTTGACTATGTCCAATTACTATAAGCTGTTCAATACATTTTGTGGTGCAAGTAAATGTGCTCCATCTTTGTCAGTACGTTTGTGAGAAAACAGTCATTTTAAATCACTAGCCATGGGGAATATAACAAATTCATGCCATGTATAAAAACAAACCAACCAACATAAACAGCAATAACTACTGAAGTATACATAACCCCTCCTCAGCTCTGTTGCTGAAGATGTTCTTAGTAATTTTAATAAAATATTCAAGGGACACACATAACCACCTAAGATGTTATTTCAAATGATTAAGTCTTTTAATGCATTGCCAATAACTACTGCTTTTACTTACTTGTCCAGTCATCTTCAAAGCAGTACAAAAAATGGAAGACCACCATGATCAAGGCATGTAGAGATATGAGTGCAATGTACATCTGGAACACAGAAGAGCCTGGGCTTAGATAAGAGCCACAGCTGTGCATGTCTAACTGAGTCAGCTGCTGCACACAACTAACCTCCTTCCTTCTAATGCCCACAGTGCCATAGTAGCCAAGCTAAATGCAAAGGGCATGTTTCCCACATTCCAGGCATCTGTACAGATATTCTAATTTTCACATTTCACAAAAATGTTGAAGGTAAATGATGCATAAATAACTGGTCCATTGGAAACTAGATTATATTAGGATTTTTTAAATGTGTTTGTTAATCCGACAAATTAATAATAGTACTATTATTCATACATACATTTAAAGTATTATCTTAACATGACACAACACTGACAAAATATTGTCAAAAGTGTACTACTACAATGCTTATAAACGTTTATTAATCAGGTGTGTAGGTATATGTGTGTATCCATGTGTGTTATATACCGTGAAGAGCACAAAATACTTCTGGTTATTTTCGCCAACACAGTTGTTGACCCAAGGGCAGTGGTGGTCCATCTTTCGAATGCATCGTTTGCAGACGCTGATAAAAATGAAAGCAGTGTGAATAGAAGAGCGAGAGATACAGTGAATAAAAAAGTTACCAGTCTACAGTCATTGCTTTCTGGAAGATACACATTCATTGTATAAATGTATTATGTAACAGTATTACAGAAAGGCCAAACTTTGTACGAACTGCCTTTTTGAGCGAATTTTAGGAGGAATACGTCACCATGGGTCTAGAAACTAGCATGTCTCATGACTTTATTAGGCACAACAACCTTATATAAACACTATACAGGTGCACAGTTACATACTGTAGCCTACCTGTTGCCATGCAGTTTGCCAGCCCCTCTCTAACATGGTCATCACCAGCCAGCTGCTGACAAAACTACTGCTGGCTTGACGTTATTTGGGTGGTGAATCATTTCCGACACAGGAAGTGACACAGACATGCTTGTTGCACTGGTATGAGTGTATAAGACACAACAGTGTTCCTGGAGCGTCTATACATCAGTGGATATTAATCTGCTGGGTCAAGAGGTTCTGCCAACCAAAAATATCCAGGCAACAATGGAACTGTTGTCAGAAACTATCCATTGTCTATTATAACAGTTGTGACAGTTTCTAGCTGCTCATGTAGTTCACCTGATCACACATGTAGTGCAAGATACTAAAAACACCAAGGTCATGGGTTTGAGTCCCTGGAAATATTAATGCTGTCTACTGATAAACATATGCTTTGGATGGTTATTGTAATTGTAAGTACAAGCTGTTTGTAATTAATGTTTCTAATAAAGTTGGCAGTGCTGTGAGCACACAGTTAAGCATATTAAATATATATCACAGCAAAGTGTATATATGTGTAAACCTTAACCTTGAGGCATGTCTTTCTTACCTGCAGTGGTGAGCTCTATCAGGCTTGATGCTGCAGCACTTAGGACATTTGTAGACTACCTGACCTGGCTTCAGCTGCAGACTCTCTATGTACTCTTTTGTGGCATTTCCTTTTGGCACAGCTCCCTAAAAGCAATTTGAACTTAGGTTTTAAATTCTGATACAGGACCACTGATTGCGTGTCCGTTCACAGGTTTGACCGAAAGGCAACTTACTGGGTCTGTGCACATGGCTCTAAAATGGGATGCCAAGGCGAGAAAAGCCAAACTGTTGAAAATGATGCCATTCACCAAACTGTAGGTGAGGTTCTTGGAGGGAAGTAGCATTATAAACAACACGACAAATTCCGCAAAAATGACAAGCAGCCAGGTGATAATGGCACAGACGATGCCACAGGCGTCCCGCACAAACCACATAGTGGTCTGTCTGTCATGACAGGGAGGAACACACTGCACAGGTTGCAGGCTGGCGACCTGCCTCTCAACGTCCCTGAACCTGGGCACTGGGCTTCTCATCCTATCACAAAGGCTCCATGCTGAGGAGAGATATCACAGTAAATTAAATCACTGATGCAGTTAATGTCAGTGTAGTTAAAGAAGACTCACTTGCGTAAAGGTGGACAATTTCAAAGACAACGCGCTTCTAAAAGACGAGAGACAGAGGTACATGTTTTGGGTTTAGACTGACACTCTATAGTTCATATAAAATGAGAGATGATAATAACAGATGGGGATGTGTCAGAAAGTCCTATTAATGACACAGCAGAACAGTTGCTGCAGCTGGGCTCATGGGCCATTGACGACAGGTACCAGGAGGACAGCACCAACGATGTTTAAAAAAAAAAAAAAAAAAAAAAAAAAAAAAAAAAAATGGATGAACTTTAGATCATAGTCAGGTAGGTATTCGCAATGCCTTTTGTGTTTCTTGGTAAACCATTCATTGCAAACAACGAACGACGCTAAAACTAGGTTTAAATAAATAAATAAATATATATTTTTATAATAATAAACTGATTTCAGACAGAGCTCTATCCAAGAATGTCACTAAGACAACGTTTGGCAAATCCCATTAGAATTATTGCTTAGCTAGTTAATTTAGCGGCGAGTGTGGTTTGAAACACGGGCGCACGCTGAAGCAATGGATCCTATACCGCATGCCCTTGTGTTTATAGATTTGGACATTACGAGTAACAGGATACCATTCTGATACTCTTTCGGTCTAAGCACCAGTCGGTGTGTCAGACTATGCTAGAAAGAAATTCTGTTACCAACTGAATGCTCCAAATATTTAAACATTCCGCTGGAGACCGGATTCTGCACCAGTGAAACTAGATAAAGCTTGAATTTCCAAGTCAAAGAAACACACAGCTAGCTGACTAGCTGTTATAGTGAAAAATGAGCAAAATTATTCGTGACGTTCTAAGACGTTGGCGATAACGCGTTATACAGGCGAAACGTGGAGCAAATGAATTTACAACATATAAAAATGAAGGTTTTACGAACAGGAACCAATAGGCTAAATGTACGATGAAGCTAGCCTAACGACGCGAGAGGCTGCGCTAGCTAGGTTACCTGGCTCGAGCGATGATTAACTAGCTATCTAGCTACTTACTTTACTGTCGAAAATGCTCCTCACATCTACCCGCCAAAAACTGATGAAAATTCAAAAGAGCAAGCCGAAGAGACAACACAATATCGTTCAATTCGTCAACGCGGCGAGAATCCAATTTACTCTGCTGCAAAGAAAAGGCTGTTGTGAAAGCTGCATTTTTGCGTATACTCCTCCCTTCGCTGACTGACACTTGAGAAACTCGTGGCCACGCCTCCCGTACGAATACTAGCTGCGATCTAGAGGACGGTCCAAAAATCTAAACAGGTTTTTACGAATTGGCGAGAACCGGTTTTGAGAAGTACGTACCTGTCATCCACCCACGCAATGCAGCCTATTAGGAACGGGAAAATTCGAAAAAGTATGTCAAACCTAAAGAGGTAGTTTCGGACCTTTGTTATGGTTAAACCGTTTAACATTTACTATCATATTTTGAACCGTCACTAACCACACTCACTCACACACTTTCTCAGTTATAGTTTATTCTACATATTACTACATATTACTACATTACTACTACATATTACTGTTGCTTTTTTAAAGGGTACTCTAGGTGCACGAATTGGATTATGTGGCAATTAAGTAATATATTTTCGTATAAAGAATTATCCTACTGTATTACTTGATGCTACCTTTTAAGCAGCTATTAAGTGAGGCATTTCTTACTCATCAAAATCTTGATAGGTCTCGTTTTTTTCCCATGAAATGTTGTATCTCCCCGTTTTGATGATGCACAACTGTAAGGCATAAATGTACAGAAATTGCGTGTTTTGCATACTACAAACCCGAGGTTTTTCATCACCAACTGTGGCATCTTGCGCTGCTTTGCAGTTTTACCCGCCATAGCACAACTGAGCTAATTATCAAGTAGGCCTATACCACAAGTGCCAGTGTTGGACATCTTAAAACTGTGCAGGGCAATGGGGTGGCAGATGAAATCCCCTCGTGTAACATCTCCAAGTAATATCTAAATTGATGTCAGTCTCACTTTAACCCCGTTTCCACTTCACAATTACACCACTCAAAATATTATGATCCAGAGATTATTAACAGCAACGCTCATTGACGGAAGATGCCATAACCTTTGAAGTCTTAAAATCAACACTATTCCAGAATCACGCATTTTAGTCGTTGACGTAAGTGAATAATCGATTATATATTTTTTTCTATTTCGAATCGAAACAGGAGTGAAAAGCTGGTCATTCCGACGCTTCTCGAACATGACACTAGCCTGGGTTGTTACGTTTCTGCAGCTGATCCGCAGATCCGCCGGAAGTTGAATTATGCTCTCTCCTGACATATTCCGCTGAACTTCCACCTAAAACGCTGCGTTAACATTAGCGAACGCGCCGAACGTTAAGGCGGTTATTAGTGGATGTGAAGCCGCAATGAGGGGACGATGGGTTTAGTGTCGAGTGTGAAATGGACAAAGCAATGCGCAGAGTTTGGCAGCCTCTACCGAAAATGATGCTTTTCATTTTGTTGCCAAATGAATCTAACGTAATATTGCCTGTCCCTAACTGATTAAAAGTAACTCGCTGTCCAAAGGGTTTTGTGTAATTTAGCTCGTTTTAGCTAGTTACCTAGCTCGCTCCGTGCTATGTATTCACTGAGAGTAACCCGGATTTCTACTGCCTGGTATGTAAAATTTGTTGGCTAATGTTAGCTAGTTCGCTAGATGCCTGCTTGACATTGGTCCGTATAATCTGAATAGTTTAGCTGCATTTAATTGTAATATAGTTTGATAACGCGTTATTAAATAAAGGAAGTTTACATGTATGTCAGGCTATGCTAGCTATAAATTAATGTGCAATCTGTCAATGCTAAGTTCCTTCTTGTAACGGGAGCTGGCTAGGTATGTACCCTAGCTAGCGTTAGCCAGCTAACTATACATAGGCTGCCTGGAAATCAACTAGCTACGTAGCCAGTTGTTCGGCTAAATGCTAAGATCTGGATACGTTAGCTTGGTGGTTAGCTAGATGACTAACTTACCCTTTCTCAACGTGTGTCTTCAAAGCAAAGCAGTTTAGGACAGACAGTACCTTTATGTCGGAATAGAGTAACGTTACTGTCACGCAAATTACCCTTATTGGTCATGGCTATTCAGCAACCAGCATTTGGTTTAGCCTAACCAAAACCGTTGCTAGCTAGCACGAATTGCTAAGTGTTGCTTCTTCTTACAAGGTCGCATAGGAATTTGTTTATGCAGTGTTTAGGACGATATCTGATATTATTATGAGCGTTCTTAAGTGTTGTGGTTTTACTGCGTGAAGATGCATTTATTTATATTCTCTATATTTTTCAGACATTATCATCAATATGGCCATTGCTCAGTTTCGCCTGTTCAAGTTGTGCACTTGTATAGCATCTATTCTTTCGTTCTTTAAAAGGTTAATATGCAGGTGAGTCCTTTTTTTGAAGGGGTTGGGGTATTGTGTAAATCTGGAATATTTATGTTAAATAATGCTTAATAACGAGCTACAAGTAGCCGAACTATGAAGCTATTAAATATGTTTTTGCTATGTGCTTAATGGTCTGCATTTAATGTTTGGTTTATGTTTAACCTAACCCAGTATCTAAATGATTTGTGTCCTTGCTACAGCTAGTTTCCTTGACTAAGCAAACAGTGAAAAGATGTTGTCTTATGAGGCAATTCATTTTTAAAATGTTCATAGCAATTGCCCTCTGATTTTAAGCATGTTTGAGTGATGAGTGTTTGTAAGAGTTTAAAGACACTTAAAAGTGTCTTATGAATTTACAGATGTTATTTACTAACCAATTTATGTTTGTATATTCCCCAGATTGTTTTACATTTCAAAATTAAGATTAGTACTGTCATTTTCAGAATGGTGTTCTGCGCAATTTAAGGTCCATTCTGGACCTTATTCTGTGCCTTGCTTGTACCCACATACAGAAGGTTCTGTTACTGTATATTATTCAGTAAAATAACTAAAGCCAGTCATAGCTTGCCGCTAAAACCTAGTTAAAAATAAAAATAACTCCTTTAATAAGCAAATTTCCTTATTGTTTTTTCCCCTTGTGTAATACATTTGTTCTCTCCTTGGTCACAGAACTGGAAGATCGCGCAAGTTAAGTGGTGATCAGATCACTCTACCCACTACTGTTGATTTTTCCTCTGTGCCTAAGCAGGTTAGTGCATATTCTATTATTGCTAAAGCAATGAAATTACTTTATCATACAGTCAAGCAAACAAAGGCTGGGTTTAACTAGCAGTGACATTACCACTGTATGTTTGAATTTATTTAAAATTGTGTGTCACTTCCAGCAAAAGGAAGATTATGTACTATATTTATTTAATATAATGTAATATAATTAAACTTTGTTTTATATGATGTGTGGAATTTTTGTGTACATCTCCCATAGCCGGAGATTGAAGAGTGGAGTTCATGGGATGAAGAGGCACCCACAAGTATAAAGATTGAGGGGGGTAATGGAACAGTTCCACCCCATCAGAACCAGGTGGATGAGGAAGAACCAGACTATTTCAAAGACATGGCTCCTACCATCAGGAAAACACAAAAAGTTGGTTCATACTTTTATTATGAAAATGTATTTATTTCTCTAGCCACAAAAGAAATAAAATGCAGTAATCTCATAGATTTTATCTCAACTGCCTAATCTTGTTCTCTTACCAGATTATCTTGAAGAAAAGGGAGCCTGTGAGTTTCTCTGCCCCTGAAGCTACTACAGGTTTTTCCAGCAGACTGGCTGCCACTCAGGATATGTCCTTCATCCAGCCTTCGGTGAGTGCTGTGCTTGCACTGTATCTGGGCAGCCCATTCTTGCTTTGACGAGAGTCAAATGTGATGTATATTCACAAATGGGAAAACATATTTATTATGTTATGTACAAGAAGGGTGTATACTAATGCACTGATAATGATGGTGCATTCATCTTTAATAGATATTTTCGTGTTTGTTGCCATTAATACTTTAGACGCATGTTAAAACAAGTGGTGGTAATCAAATTAAATGGATTTGGAGCATTGGCTTTGTACTCTAATTCTGTTAATGGTGTTTGTCACAAGGATTCAAGCTCTCTGTTTACAGCTCAGAGAGGCGTAACAATGTGCACATGCACATTTACTTCTCTGTAAAGTCAAACCCAAATGAATCAATGACAGTGTGGTGATTTATATATTTGAGTATTGACATTATGAACATAAATTAAGATAAAGTAGTTGAATATTTTGCATATGGTTTTAAATGCACCTTTTGTAATTCTACAGTAATCTTGAAAAGGAATGAAGTTTGTTCGCTTTCAGTTCTGCAGAGTGACTATTCACTCTCAGAAGAATATTTGTAGTCGTTGGGCACAAGTACATTTAACATCACTATGCTATACATCATATGGCTTTGTCGAAATTCATGCTATTACACTGTGCTTCAAATGTGCACTTTTTTTTGGAGCCAATTTCTTCACTAAAGTGTATTTAAGGAGCCTATGTCATGTGTAACTGCAGGCAGAACTGGGGGATCTGGATAACTGGCAGGAGGATGCTAATGCCTGGGAAGATGAGTCTGATGCTGCATGGGAGGCAGAGGAAGTGCTAAGGTACTAGTCCACCACACCTTTCTCCTTTAATGGCCCTTTCACTCATAACCTGCCATCCCTGTCTAACTTGGTACTAGTGTTTGATGGAAAAACATTCTGGATATTTTTGAGTATGGCCTGATTTTGTTATGATGTGTACCTGCACTTTCCCAGATTTGTCTTCTACTTACACTTTGTTCTTTATCTCATGTTGTATTTTGTACTGTTTGATTCTTGAACATCACAAGGCAATTATGGAGAACATGTATTGTTTTTTATTTATGAAGCTGCTCTTCAAGGGCATACAGGCTTTTTGTATGTGGAGCTCATAGTCGGTGGTTATAAGCTTATTTTTAATTGCTTGCATCCACTAGATGCCAGTGTAGCATCACTGAAGTTTTGAATAAACATTTCCCCTCTATTATTTAACCAAGCCGCATTAATCTCGTGAGATATTTACAAGCTATGTTTTATTATGACAAATATCCATATTGTTTGTTATTATATAGTTCAAAGGTTTTGTGGTAGTGTTATAGTAAGCGTGAGTAAAATTGATTATTAGTCAGTTGCATTACTGCATGCACATTTGTCTACATTTTCACATTTTTCCTCTAACAATTAAGCACGCCTGGTGTAATTTTTAACTTGCAGTTGTAATGTTCGGCTTCCCATGTTGTAAAGTAAAATGGTATAAAGTGTGTTATGCTGTACTGTTTTTTTCTTATTGGTGCCTCTGTAAATGTGATTACAGACAGCAGAAGATGGCAGAGAGGGAAAAACGTGCCATGGAACAACAGAGAAAGAAGCTAGAGAAAGAGGCTCAGAGGATGATGAAGAAGGAGCAAAAGATGGCAGTCAAGCTTTCATAACATTTAATCATGAGCACTGGACACTAAAAATCCCACCGGACCTCCAATCATCCTTTCATCCTTTTTATTCCTACTTCAACATGGCAATTTTCCATGTTTTTGGCCATTAATTTTTGACTTTCCATGAGACTTCTACTGGTTTTCTGTCTTTTTCCTTTTATTGTTTAAATACAGCAACAAAACCTTTTTGTGCATTCAGGAGCATTCAGAAATGTACTTCAAATACACCAGAAGAAGAACTTGGTGGTTTATACTGTGTCTGTATTTATAACCCTTGAAAGACTTTGAGGCGAATCACATTTTTTTGCCCACATGAAGACGTTTATTTTTTACTTTCTTTGTTTCTCTCTGTGACCACAAAACCTGAACTGTACCATCTTATAAATACTTTGAATTCGTTTAACTGAAAATTGTTTTGGATTGGGGAAGATGTAATGCTAATAATAATAGATTTGTACAATCTCTTCTTCTGCTTTCAAAAACAAATTAATGGTGGTGAGCTTTTCATTCCCTTGTCTTCATGATGTGGTAAGCATAGTCATGGCTCAGTTAATACAGAACGAGGCCTTACGTAAGCACGTGTATGTTTAAAAAAGGGATGAAGTTTGCCTTTCCTCACAATGAGGTCAACTAAAATGGAAAAAAAAATATGAAGTCTTACACTTTACATTGGTTACAACAAAGAAAAGAGGGCATATAGTCCTCCAGTGCATTAGAGACATGGCCCTGAGCTTAGCTTCTTCTGGTAAGTGGAGTCGTGAGAGTGTTGTGGGATGGAGTGGTCACAGATTCAAAGCCAATTTTTTTGATGACGTGGGTGTATAGCTGTTGGTTGTTATGGAGACATTGCAGTTTTTGAATATCTGGAACGGTAACCAAAGCAGCTCATCTCCGTTTTTAATTGAAAAACGTCTACCCGTTTAATGTAATATTAATAAAAAAGGTAAACAGTGTTTATCACATATTCCATATGTCGCATTTTTTGGTTTTAGGCAACATCAACTTTTTAAAAAAAGCCCTGCAGTTTGATTGGATTTATGGCCATTATCCTGTTTATATGGGACTGTGACTTGCATTGTCAGACTTATATGTGGTATGTCATTGATTGATTGAAGTTTCTTAAAATTTATATTAAAGAGTGATCACTATAATGCTGAACATGACTGAAATGATGACAATGGTAACAAACTCATGCATGTTTGAGTAGTAAGGAAGCATTAAGCCACTGAGGACATTAGTTACATACCAGAAGTAAAATCCTGTCTTTGGTTTAATATTTTTTTTTTTTGATGGGGCTTTTTTTAAAACAAAATTTTGCAAAACATTACATTCTAGAGCCATTAAATGCTATTTGTAAATGTGTGTTACATTTACAAGAATAAGCAGCTGTTGGTTCGTCACAGCAATGAACAGTGCATGATTGTCTTGTCACATATTTTTGTTTGTTTGGGTTTTTTGGCACTCAGTTGTCCTTTACCTGTAATAAATATTTGCAAAGTCATTGTTTGGTTTGGTCCTGGCCTAAACCACTGTTCCTCATTGTTTCTTTCAGGGTTTGACCTTCTGTTTTTTTCCACCCACTGTTCTTAATGCTTAAGCTGTTCATAGTGCTGATCTAGATCTCAAACATGCTGGAGAGCAGAATTTATTTACATTTATCGCATCCAAAGCAACTTACAATTGTGACTGTATATATCTTGAGCAATTGAGGGTTAAGGTTCTTGCTCAGAGGCCCAACAGTAGTAACTTGGCAGAGGAGCTTGAACCAGCAATCTTCTGATTACTAGTTGAGTACCACTGCCCTATTTACTTTTGTAATTACTTGTTTGGTAATTTCATGTCGTAGATGTGCAGCAACTCGTATCTAAATATCACAAATACATTTCATTCGGCATTAATGTTGTGCTTGTTCACCAGATGAAAGATATCCTGACAAATTATTGAATGCTTGCATTTTAAAAGTTTATGGAAGGTCGTAGAAGTTGCGGGTGGTGGAATATTCCAGCCGTGAAAATGACGTCATAACCCCTTCTGTTCCAGCAACGCTCCCGGCTCTCCAAAGCTTTCACAGCCTGACCCACTTTAGTTTTTAAACAGAAGGGAGGGTTTAAACTATCACCATTCATAATGTGTTTTAAGTGTATTATGTAAGCATTTTGCTCCTAAATGGAAGGTCTACAGCATTTCAGGAAGATTTGGATGATGGTTGATTTTTTTTCCTCTCAGAATGGTGAAACTTTTTTTTTGTTTTGCGTATTTATTTCTGTAATCCAGTACAAAGTTGCTTATGATGACCAGGAGTCACAATGTTGTACAGGGACACATGGTATGACAACTGTTATTTTGGTGCTATATCCAAAATGTTTTAATTATATGGGGGAAAACATCACATCAGAATGTCACCCTTTATTTATTGATATTTTTCCATGTTTTATAATTAATTAAAGAATTTTTGTACCAAAGTTCTGCTTCAAAGATAAACCTAGATATTAGGGCACTTTAAGTTTTTTTTTTTTTTTGATCATAGATTTTCAGATACATTGACTGAATTCAAAGAACATTGCATTACAGTGTTTTCTTGGTTTAACTTTTTTAGTCTTTGGAATATTCTTTTGTAGTCAGTATGCAAAAAACAAATGGAGAGGTTCAATAAGTATTATAACAGCAGGTTCTGCTTCAATATATATTTAGGGAACTCTAGGCTCAGTATTGTTGGGTAGTTGCCAAAAGTTACCATTAGATATGTACCTGATAATGTTCCCTGTGTAGGAGTGCCAATAAAAATCCACTAATGCAGCCTTTCTTTCAGCTTTACCCAGAATTGAGGTTACATTTCACTTTAGAAACTTAAACATTAAAGGCTTCTGTGCAGCCTTTTGTGCAGTGGTGAGAAATAGCAAACACAAATATATTTTTGTGCAAGACTTGTGCTCATACAGCAAAATTCTTGTACATTCTTTTAAATACTGGCTGTTTATGTACTGTTTTTTTGGTTCAATTCTCAGTGGCATACTGCTTCCATATAGGCACTTTTCTGTTTAATCTAGTTAAGGATTGTTTCTTATTAAACAAATTGCTTACATCCAAACAAGCTACCGTGTAGAATAGGTTAAGAACAGTAAATATTTATAATGTGGAATAAATGCTATTTATTTAAGTTATTTAAATGTTTTTGAGCTCATTTTTCTTGTTCTGATAGCATCATTTTCAACAAACTACACACTTTTAAAGAAAAGCTCCAAAACATTTGGTATATTTGTTTTGGTCCTGTATCAGATAGCCTTTGATTGTACACTTAAAATGTCTCCATACCCTGTTCAATTTAGGTGGTCATGTGATAAATGAGAATAAATGAACCAGTTACATTGTCAGTTATGTCAATGCCTTTTTAATTTGTTTTTCCAGCCATATTTCACAGATCAAAGGGCACACTTTGGATCATGGGAAATATAAGTCAATTTAATCTTAAATCATGTTGCTTTAGCTCATTTCTTAGCAGACTACAAGGAATACATGCCTTTCTTTCCTCTGCAGCCACTTCTACCACAAAAAGATCCAAGCATGAATTAGGTTACCATGCTTTAATAATAAATATTAAGACATCTAATACAAATATTGCACATAGCTCGGGCACATAAGTGTTATTTGTACTGTAGCAATGACTCTTTAGAAAGTAGGCAAGTTCACCAAGAGAAACATGTAAAGTGCTCGAACTCAAGACAAGAACACTTCACTAGACACAAATACTGACTAAGCTTTGGCTTTAAGTCCTTCAGGAATACAAACTTCATAATTGCAAAAATAAATAAATAAATAAAAATAATAATCTAGTAAACATTACAGAAGCAACATGACCACCTACCCAGATGATCAAGTCATAGCGAAAAGCAGTACAATAAACTTACAAGGAAAAAAACAAACAAAAAAAACCCAAATCCTTTCAAGTTTACCATTTTGCCCAAAATTATGGCAACTATACACAGTGCAAAGCAGGTGTGGGAACTAAAAGTGAAAATATACAAAACCAAAAACTACTTGAACGTCTAAGTGCTTGTTAACTGTGGACAGATGAAAGACCATTACACGTGAGGCCCGTGTGTGATATGACGGAGAGAGTGCAATCCCATAATGCAACACCCACGAATTAATGCTGCAATGTTGTAGACTGGTGCCCCACCAACCACACCGTGCTGAGAGTACAGCCAGGCCACAGTGGGAAGAACAGGTGCTGCCACAGCAACCAAATCAACCAGAAAGTTGTTGCTCCAGTGGCTTTTCCCCACTACAGCCATATTAGCACCGCTGCAAGCATCCTTCGCACCAAAGTCTAGCTCATCCATAAACGCTGGATCCATTTCAGCCTTCAAGCAACTTTGGTTTGAACCACCAGGGTCTTGAGGAGTCACTAACATGGCTGGAGTGGATTCATTCATAATTTGGCCAATCACTTCTTGCTTAGGGACCAAGACTTGAGGCAAAGCTTCATTTTTGATTGTTTCTTCTTCTTGGGACATTTTAGCTTCCTGTGCTTTGGGTAACCTCTGGATGATTTTAGTAGAGGGGTTCATCAGGCTGGAGAGCCCAGTGTTCTGGAGCTTCAGCAGCTGCAAGAGCAGAGCCTGGAGGTCAGGGCTAGAGAAGACCTCCTCAGTCTGCACTGCCTTCTCCTCATGTTGCTCTTTAGCAGAGTCTTCACATGAGATTTCATCTTTTGAGCTCTTCTCTATGCCTTCTGAAGCACTCTGTACCATGGTAGATTGTCCTGGCTGGTTCATGATCTCATTATTGCAGTCTTGGCCAGAATCCACAGCGGTGGACATTAGGAAATGTTCCAGGTTGTCCATTTCATTGTTAACAGGCAATCCACTGTCTGCCATCTCCTCCGATGCCCGATCATCCACCCGTTTCTCCTCCTGCAGTTTGCCTGCATGGGACATTTCGAAAGTTTGACCAATGTAGTCCAGAGTAGGCTCATCATCATGTACACTGGTACCACTTTGGGCTAGTTCCATGCTATGCAGCAAGGACTCCAATTTCCTGTTCTGGATATTGATGTCAATGAAATACTTCTGGATGCCCTTGTCCTTCTCCATCAGGCTGTTCTTCATGGTCTCCACTACTTGCCGTAGCTGTTTTATCTCTTTACGCGCCTCCTTGAGAGCCAGCTGTGCTTCCACACGATGGCATTCCTCCTCAATCCAGTCCTCACGCATCCGGCCCAGCTGAGAAGTCAATTCCTGAATTTCTGACTCACTGGTAGATAGGAGAGACAGTCACACCATTCCCATTATTGCTATTTGTACTCATTGCTGGAGATGGTGTGCAAGAAACATTATTAAAAAAAAAATTTTAAAAATAAAAAAAAAATGGCTTACCGGGCATGAACCGTTTGTTCAGAATCCTGAAGTTTGGTCTTCAGGTGTCGGATGGTTACTTCTTTTTGCTGTAGAGGAGTTAGGTATTGCTCTGGGTTAGGGGGGTTGATGCCATGGTTGTCCCTGCATGAATGGTAACGCCCAGAAGTCCTTCTGTAACAAATCCAATTCAAGCCAAAAATCATCATTCCTTATCTTGCCATTTAGATAACACAGAGATGAAAGCAATTTGATACATAAACTTTTTTTTTTCATAAAAGACAACTTCCTGCAAAGCAGTGATAAATTATCATTTCAAGAGTCCATCTTGCTGGGGAGGCATCTGTCTGGACCTTTGTTTTTAAAGGACATGAGTGGATACAACAAGAGAGAAGAGCTGAATAAGCTTTTAAAATGTAGAGCAGGGCCCATGTTAGTTGGCAGCCGTGTTGGGATGGCAACACAGTGTTACTGGAAACCTGCTGATGTTGCTTTGAAATTAGTTTTGTATCCCTGCCAAAATACCATGGCAGAAGGAAAGGATGCAGCAGACATGTAGTCAGTCAGAACTGAACAACAGCAGGACTGTGAACAAAACCAGCGCAAAAAAAAAGAAAAAAAAGATCAAAAATAAAGAGAAAAATGGGAATGTAGCCTTTGACTTTTGGGAGACAAAAATGTTGCTTTGATGTAAAGCAACAGCCAAAAACCACCACCAAAATAATTGACAAACTAAAAGATGATTCACTGAATACAAGAAATATTCACAGCCCCACACTCTGACAAAATGGCTTTGAATAAACCTCTACAATCTCACAACACTCAGCAGTCATGTGGGCAAAATGAGGGCAGACAATTTTCCAAATCCCTTCAAAGCTCAGCAGAGCCCAACCATGACTGATATAATCCAGTTCTTTATGTGGAACTGGAAAAAAAGTGTGTCTTGGTACAGAGCCTGATAAACCCAAACATGGGCAGCGTGTGTGACCCTGTGTCGTACCTGCTGGTGGGGCTAGAGGTGCTGCTGATGGTTGAAGACAAGGGAGTTTTGGGGGGTGTCCTATAAGGGGTATATAGTTCTGCTGTGCAAGGGGCAATGGGGCTTCCTGGAGGCTTAAACACAGGCTGGCTCCTGATGTAAGGCACACGACTACAGAGCAGAGAAAACAAGAAGTCCTGCTTAATGCCTCATAAAATTACTACCATCATAGAAATGGACCTTTGTAGGATTGTTCAGTAACTTGATCGTAAACCAAATCATGGCTTAAAAGGTTGCAACGGTTTCATTCTGCCACATTCATTGATGGCTAATGAAGTAGTGTTGTGCAATGTGCATATTCCTTAAGTCGCAGAAGTTTCATGGGGACCACTTCAGAGAGCAGGGAAGCAGAAGAGAACAAGAAGGAAAGACAGATCTACTGCTTTTCTACATAATGAGATATACAAAACATGGATGAGTAACAGACAGTTTAGCCTAGTTAAAGGTCTTACCTGCGGGAGGAGCAGCTCTTCTTCCCTGCGGAGTTGTTGGCCAGAATCTCACGGGTCTTGAAGCTTCCAGTGCTACTGGAGGAACTGAAGTCTGCTTCACTTCCTACAGGACATAAAAGCAGGCAAACCACTCCGCTGAAACTACAGCATCTCTTCTTCTCTGATCATTAATTCCATAGAGAAAACTAACACAATGATGTGCCCCATAAGAAAACAAAATCCATTATGATCAAATATTTCAAGAGTCAAAAATATCTGACTAAATATCACAATAAGCACATTATAAAAATACAATTTTCATATGTGAACAAGGTCATTTACATACATACCTGAGAAACACCTCTTCCCTTTAGACAAAACCATAATAACATGTACACTTCAAACTCAATAACAAAATAACCAAACAAGTGCCAAAACAAGCAGGTCAAAGTGTGGTGCGCAAGTTCATCTGTTAATTGGCTCATTTAGCTAATGACACAAGTTAACTGTTTCTAATTCCACTGATTGGCCATCTGATTTCCAACTGAAACACCAATCACCGCACTCTCTGAGGAAGGATAATTATGTAAGTAACACCTGTCTCTCCATGGTTTGGTGCACCTACTTATTTTTTCATGGTACAAAGAAAGTAGTTTCACATTGAAGAAATACTTTACCTACTTTTCAAATATCATTTTAAACATTTTTAAAATCTTTACATTTTTAGCTTAACTATACCTATAATGTTTTCATGAACATTACAGTTTACATCTGCTTTAGGAAATGTTACTGCAAAGGTATTGCTAAGTCATTTAAACACCCATTCAACAGTGAGAATTTGAAGTAGCATGCTGGTTGAGAGCATACTTTCCTCATTTCAAGCCACATCTACACTTTCCTGTTACGGACAAAGCAAGTAGTAACAGACATGCTGTTAACAACTTTTGCATACATACTGTGATAGATTATCAAGCTGGTTCATAAATTGATCTCAATTGGTGAAAAATCTTCACCAAGGCTGCCATAGTTGACTGTACTTAAAAGAGTCCTGCGATAACATCTGCTGTATTTCGGCTAAAATTGTCTCACCTTTATACAGTGTAGAGCGGTGTTCTTTCTCTCTCTTATGCTTCTGTGTGGGGGAAGTCCACTCAGCAATCACATTGACTCTGACCCTCTTGACCTTAGCCTTGTGATCCGCTGTTGGGGACGACCCCAGAGGGCTGTTCTCCGAGACAGAGGCAGTCTTGACTGGGGATGCACACTGACTGCTTGGGCATCCAGTGTCATCTAGAAATCCAATGAGGCACCAGTCAACAATGCCTGCAGCTACTGCAGCAAGGTCTGAGCGTAATGCTCTTCCTGACATGTCTTTTTCCATCTATTTTTACACTGGACAGGTCCAAGGTGCTCTTAAGAGCTCAAGAGATTTTATTTGTGCAATTATTATTTATAACTTTTGATATTGTAAGTCCTGTAGCCACTTAAAAATAAAACATCTCCAAAGAAAATAGACAAGGACCTTTTAAAAATGCAGTGAACACACAACTGTGCTGGGTTTTAAGCATGATACCTGATGAGAAGCTGTTAGGACTGGCAGTTCTCTTTGAGTGTTCTGTACTGATGTCACAGCCTTTACTCTCCTCCTCAGAAAAGGGCAGCTCAGAAATTGGTGACCCTTTAGGATGGAAAGACTTAAGGACAAGACGGGGGATGCGACTGCGGGCGCTGCCCTTCCCTGATGACTTCTTCACCTGTAATAGATGCTAAGATATGTTCATCTTGTGGCTTCAAACCTTGTAAAGGCTTCAAATTACTCTAAAGTTCCAAAGATTTATTAGTAACTGCTGCTCCCAGATAGTCAGTGGATAAACTCTGTATTCTCATCATGGTGAATTAAATGGGAAAGTACCTCATATTCCTGGAATGGTCCCATAGTTGAGTCAGATAAAACTTCAGGTCGCAGTAGCTCTGCCAGAGAGGAAAGAATAGGTTACGTGCTGGTGCAGTAGAATGTTGTCCCCTCTACTTAACCAATGGTATCACAGCACGAAAATTGTTATGTTAATAGTATTGTACAGGCACCATACATCTCACAGAAAGTCAACACAACTGGTTACATTCTTGCTGTGGTTTCTTAGCATCTTCTCTATTATCCCAGTAGGATTCAAAACCTTAGGATTTGATTCCAGTATCTGTAATTGTTATTTAAACATATAAGCAGATGCTTCAGAGCTTTTAAACATGGTTACTTATAATCACTAAATGTTCTTGCATTTAGAAATGGCTGATGAATTTAAGTTGTGCATTTAGACCTTTCCTTTACTCAGTTAATATGAGTAAACGTTAGACATAACTGTTTATGAAGTTATTTATATGCTCATTAATATAAGAACATTCTATAAATTAACTGCTACCACTGCTCACAAAAACTAAAATGTTTAAAATATTTTTTATATAATTTTTTCACATTTGTCTCACATTTACTGACACATTTCTATTTAGTACTTTTAGTTCTTTTGCCAAGATAACAGGACTGTTTTTCCCCTATAAGTGAAGAGGTAGGAAAACACAGAACAAAAAGGATCTGAGATCATTACTTTATACTGAGAATGAGTCCTGCATGATGAGTCCTGGATCCTCACTTGTGGAGTCTCTTTTTTTGTCAGTCATGAAGCTCGTCTGGTCATGGCAAAATTTATATTTTTGATTCTGTGACCACAGAACCATTTTTGCCTTGATTTGGAGATTATTGATAATTACATCTGACAGATTTTATTGCAAAATTTCTTGGTGCTTAATGAACTCTTAAGATGCCATGTAAACCCATGAAGCCCATTTCTGTCAATTTGCGAAATCTTGTGAATATTTCTGTCATTTTCAGCAGGTAAACTGATATTTTGAATAATTTGTCTCATTCTGTTCATAATTATTCTCAGCAACACTAAAATAGTTAAAAGTAATGGTTATATAAGGATAGTGTACAACCCCACATAGTATTTTCCTTCCATATATTGCAAATATAAGTACAAAGGAGAATCTCATCTTATCTTAGATTTACTGATGAGAAAATACATTACACTCAGCGAACGCGAGATATCTTCTAACCCCCCCAAACCCCAAGAAATACTCAACCTCTGAGGTCTTTAGAATTCAGTTCCTTCCAGAATCTTACCCATTCAGTTGGAGACCACAGCTCAGTGCACTAAACACAAACATATTTGTGGATAAATAAATAGAACAACTAGAACAAATGTTGAATGATTATGTTGTCGAATAACAACAGGAAAATGCAGTGCGTCGCAGTGAGTTATTTTTAGACCTTATAAGAGATTGGTCACGTGTCATGGATGAGAAAACAAAATCAAAGTCGAAGACGTGACTGCTACTGCTTTGCTTCAGTGACTGATTGGCTACACTCCGTCTTGGCTACACTCATGGCTATACATGTGTTTATTATTGGCGTCTGGTTCGCATTTTTTGGCTGTGCAATAACAGCTTAAGAGTTACGTTTTCTATGACGCATGGCTCCGTATACAATACATGCAAAAATTTGCATGCAACACCTTCATGTTCTTATTTCAAAGAGTTGATCGCAATGATGTAACAAACCGTTTTAAATGCATTTATGCTCTTAGAACAACAACAACTACAAAGGGGCAACACGTTTCCACCCCAAACAACCAAGGAACTAAGAATCAACAGGCCTAGTTGTTTTTTATTTAGAATTTTTATGATGTTCTGAACTTTTCGTACAAAAGATTTAACACAACATTAATGGATCATAAGAGCTTGAGTTATATGGTTACTTTTCCCTTAAGCGTACGGGAACATCGAGTACCTTTCCAAACCTCCAGTCTTCATCTGTTTACTTTAACCTTCGATGGATGTTTAACGTTTGTAAAATCGATCTTTAACTGCCTTTAAATTACGAGAGGGTTTAACATACCTAGCAATACAACACGAAGAACACACAGTCAATACAAGTAACATCATAGTGATGTTTTTAAAGATTTGTTAACATCCATGTAGACATGTTTAAGAAATTCAGTCTTCGAATAGCGTACATGTGTTGATAATTTGATTATAATTTAATAACCGTAGAAGAGAAATGTATGCTATCCACAACCCTTGGCTCAAACAGCACTAAGTGGTGTGACGCAGTAAGTAAAATACACTTGCCTTATGAGAAGTGGGTCTCTTCTAGCGAGACTTGAAAGAGAAGATGCAAAGAGGATTTTACAACAGCAGTATGTGCCCCAGCGTTCTTCCCCTCTTTTAGTATGACCGTGTTGTCTCTTATATTGGTCAACGAGATGATCACTGTTGCTATTGCTGGGCAAATCACAGGACATAAACAGACCGAACCTCACAGCTACGCTTGTTCGACGTAAATATGACTAATGTTCCAAATGTGTTATGTAACACAGTGAGCGTTAACTCCTACTTTACCAGTAGGTTCCGGTTCCAGATTTCAGAAATGCTCCAGATACATCTTGGGTTTATGCGCAGTCTACGCAGAGACTTCGTGAATATAAATTTAGAACGACGAGAATAGGTCGGTGCTGACCGTGGCGTCGGCTCTCCATGGTGCTGAATCGTGAGAGACAAAGCGCCATTGGCCTGAACATTTATTTTAGGGTTTTGCTAGACTGGTAATTGACTGTGCGCAACAGCATGGATTAAGAGGCTGTGAAGCACATGCGTAAAACATACTATTTTAAATTTGGTTATTGTGCTGTACGAGCCCAAATATACAAGTCTCGAACTTATTAATGATGAAACAGTAAAACTACATATAATGCAGATAGGAGATAGGAGTACAAAAAACTACTGTAAAACTACAATTGTCGGAAAACAGGCATTGTGTTACCTTTTTATTAAAGACCTTGTAACGGATACCCTTTACGTCGAAAGAAAGATGAACACTACCCTCTGCTGGTAGGAAACAAAAAGTGAAAGTGACGAAACTTGTGGGGGTGTTCGGCGAAAGGAATGACAGACAGAGGGAGACACACACTCCACAGAGAGCACTAGACTACCAAGCAGGGTTAGTCTAAAAAAGAACACAGGGTGCTCTTTTGGTTTCTCTTATTTACACAAGTAGTTATCAATCAACTTTGTTCATGGAAATTTCGCCAGTGATGTTGATCACAAAGGGATCAATAAAGATCTATCTATCTATCTATCTATCTATCTATCTATCTATCTATCTATCTATCTATCTATCTATCTATCTATGTAACAGGGACTATTTCTCCATCACAAATCAATCACAAACATTTAAGCTTAACTGAATAGTAAAAGTAAGTACAAAAAATGAGTGAAAGGAGTGAAAGGTTTATAAAACATTTTAAGACCTTATTCATGTTGACATCCTGTAATACTGTAAATATTAGAGACATATTGGTTTAGCTTTTTGCACCTATATTTATGATAGGGACCATGTGATTTAATTTCACTTAACAGAAGATCAAATCAAGCAAAACCCAACAAACAATCTGCTTACTGTGTTTCTTGTTGTGGATGAAAAATGTCCACAAGCTTTGTATTTTGTTTATCCCATTTATCCCATTCCAGACCAGTTAGAGTATGTACTTAGGCCTAATGCAAGAAAAACACTAAACTGTGTTCATAAGTGAAGATATTATGGACTCTTTCCTATCAATGTTCTTTTAAAACTGCTAAGGGAGACATTTTCTTCGGTTCTGCATTTTAAATATATTTTTATCGTGTCAAGGAACAACAGATAGGGGGCAGTGCAGCTTAAAAAACAACAACAACAAAAAACAGTATTAATGATTTGGGCGTTCGGGACTCATAGTGTATATTAACTGTATTATAGTAAAACTTTAATAATTCTATTACAGTACAATCCGATCCGTGCGATGTGACATATAACTAGATATTTACTCCACCTTTAAAATTGTTAAATGTCCTATAGGATAGCTTTATACAAACAAAACAAATAGAGAAACAAACCATCTGGATAGTCCAAACAACAAAATCTAAAAGTATAGATATTTTTATGTTTCGAGCAAACATGATCACTGAATTGTATTTCCTTTTTCACTCTCAAATGTCATACGCACAATAACTGCAGCTCGCTGCGTTTCAATGTGGATTAATCTTACGCATGTTCGTGTCAAGGACTAAGGTTCACAGCAGTCAGTGCTATGGACCTGCGAATGTTTTTGTTGACCTGTTAACCCTTGTTAACAAGTTACCTTATTTTTAAGCCTGGTACAATGTCGCGTTTTCTGGCGCAGGACTGATGGCTACTCTTCTTTCATACGCCGAGTGTCTTTTTTTCCGTTCCAGTGGCGAGATAGAAAGAAGTAGGGAGAAGTTCAATAAGTACAGGAGCGTCTGACGAGTGGGCGTGTCACAGTTGTTTCTGCGTGCTCCGCACTTCTGTGTATAGAGCACAACGCGAGCGCACTTTACTGGTGGGACGTAACAGTTCTCATACGCGCTTCGTCTGCCTTCGAGTTAAGCTATCCAACACCGGCTTCACTGTGGAGAGGACTCCGGTACACTTTTGGGACATTACCACCATGGATGGCTTGCGAGCTGTAGCGTTTTACGCACTATTTTTTTTCCTTTGGAATTTACCATGTTTCCAGTCAGCTGCAATTATATCCTCCTCTGGGGCGAAGAGGAACAAGGGGACCAAAAACCTACATGATGGACAAAGGTCACCCAAATTTCTTAAAGAGGCTTTTGCATCATCCCCAGGTCTAAATCGACGGGATGATTTTAAGAACTCTGTTGTACCGCACGATTACATGATCTCCATATACAGGGCTTACTCTGCTGCTGAAAAACTCGGTTTAAATGCAAGTTTTTTCCGATCTTCAAAGTCAGCGAATACCATAACAAGCTTTGTAGACAGGGGAAAAGGTTTGTCTGATTATTTTCTGCATTTACAGTGAGCCGTAGTGCACATGTTGATTGTATTGCAGGGGAGTTGTCATAGAGTGAATTTCCCATAGATTCTAGACATTATCAAGATTTTGCGCATCATCTTGCTTGTATTCGGATTTCTTTCAGAAAAGAACAGTAGAATACACGTGACAAATACATGAATACGTTTTTGTGTAGATTGCGAAGACGGTTCCAAGCGTTGTAAGCTTTTTAAAAAGTAAAAATACTGCAAAAACCCTCCCAAAACTATGAAACTTAAACAAATAGACAGAGATAGGAACACTATTAATCCTGTCAGCAATAATCTAACAGTATCATATTCTCCGTGCATTGGACAGCAATTCAGCCTTAACTGTAACTCAACCTTAGATTTCAAAAGAATACATTTATAATGTCTTTACACTGATCGAAGGTAATACATCAATAAAACACTAACTGGGGCGTTTTTCTAAATGAAGGCAACAAATCATTCACCGAACACCCGCGTGTGCAAGATATCAAATGTGTTTTCAGCAACTTTCCAATAAGTGTAGCTTACATTATATTTAAGATTTAATGCCTATTTTTCTTTAGGATACTTAAATGAGTTTGCCCTTCTAGCCATAGAGTCACTGTGTAGAAAAATCAACTATTGAATAAACTTTCGTTTACGTTAGTTCAGCGGTTGTATAGACAATTTTGATGTTTATATTGAAGTCTAATAAAGAGCCCGCATCAGCATGCGTATGCTGAGATACTATTATGAATAATCATAACCACTGATTATTATTCAGTGGTTATGAGTAAATATAGGAACTTGTTTGTGTTTGAACGAGCAAAGATTTAGTGATAGTGTTTTCAGACTAACAGCAAGCGAGACACTAAACTTCCTTATTTTTTTATCTGTAAATAAATGCTCATTCAGACAGAGAACTGGAGAGAACCGCCAAGTGATTTGTTGAAAAAACCTTTACTTTTTCTGATTTTGATTCGAAGTGTCATTGTCTCTGACCCTTCGCTGGATCCTCTGATGGTTACTTAGCATCAAACCGTTGATTGGAGTATTTGATCTCGATGATCTAATTGAGTGTTCGTGTCATAACATATCAAACACTATTTTTCCTCCGTAATGAACTAGTTTAGCATACATATCACCAAAAAGGGGGCATTCGTTTCCCTCCCAGATATATTTTTGTGTGCCGGTTTTTCCGACTATCTGCGTGGGTACTGTTTTTCGACGCTTTCAGAAAAGTTTATCGTTTTTTGACGTTCAGGTCTTGTAAGTAACCATCACGACGATTTAATAATTAATTTCACACACCAGACATCTTTCATGTTACAACTTTATTAACTGTGATAAGCTGTCTACATAAAAAACTCAGTGGAAGCTCCATAGAAATACAGTGAATTACATATTTCAGTAGTTCCCTGAAAGATAATATACGCATGGAAGCATTTAATAAAAATTCTACGAACAGAGTAACTAATTTAAAGTCGCAGGCACATTGTTAAACTTTCTTGGCTATATGCAAAACGCGTCATCCATTGCTGGATACTATTAGAATCATTTCCACACAAACGACTTTTAATTATGATAAGCTACTAATCTTTTTGTCTAACAGGAAAGAATTTCCTCGGTGCAGATAAGATATTTCCTAAAATCTTACGTCGTTATGGTCGCAAGATCAGACAAGAACAAACGGAATGTATGAAAATTACTTTTGGCACCTGAAGTAACTCATTAAAACGCAGATGGTGCTTGCTGGTCCCAGTAGCGACACTGCGAAAAGCCTCTCTCTCTCTCTCTCTCTCTCTCTCTCTCTCTCTCTCTCTCTCTCTCTCTCTCTCTATCACTCTCTCTCTCTCTCTCTCTCTCTCTCTCTCTCTCTCTCTCTCTCTCTCTCTCTCTCTCTCTCTCTCTCTCTCTCTCGTTCTCTGTCTATCACATACTTCAAATGTAAAGTATATTTGGACACGACCGCGCACTGATTTAATGAGTAAAATAATTGTGTCTGGATAGATTTGTGACTGCGTTATAACTTTAATTTGTCTGCTCCTCTTCTAGACGACTCTTGTTATAGACCCGTGCAAATGTGATTGCAATAACTTTATAGTCAGTATAGTCAGGCGAAGAATTTTTGAAACAAAAATGTTATCGTTGGCAGAGAAAGTGAAATATAAGCATGGAAGCATTTTAGTCTGTTGAAGGGCTTCAGAACTGTTAATTATTTGTTGACCTTGTATTCAATTTAAGTCTTTAACGTTAATGCAAGCCATACGTGCACAGTAACTGTGATAAATACAAGGTGTTCCTCTGCATTAAATATTTCATTAATGCTCGCATATTAAAGCAACAAAGCACAGTCTATATATGAGACATGTTATTTCATAGTCTTTGTTATATTATTATTTGTTAAATATAAAACGAACAAAACAAGCCCTTGATCAGGCTTAGGAAGCACTGGTTTAAAAAATCAATTTCATCACCTTATCTGACCCAAATATATAAGGCTACATTCTGCTGGAATAATATAGTCCGCTTTTGCTGAAACGTTATGTATATGCATAGTCTAAATTATCGTTGAAATAATCACGATATGTCTCATGCATTTTCCGATAAATTTGATTTTGTGTGTGCATGTTTAGCTAAAGAACGATCAAACATGTATTTTTTGGGTAACATTCTGGTAATGTACTACCAGGCCTGACGGCGAAAGAATGCATTAATTGCGCTTTGTTCAGCACTGTGAACGGAAAGCTATTTCTCTTTTTGGCATCAACAGAATCTCAATCAGTTGACCACGCAACTCCATTTTGTTTGTGCCGTCAAACACATTTTTTTTTATATAAACCTGTCACTTTTTTATTTCCATAACTGCTGCCTGATAGACAGGAACAATTTATACACTCAAGAGAAAACAAAATAGAATTTCCTTTGTTGATAAACATTATCAGTCAAGGGTTGTTTATATTTAATCCGGACGAAAGAACATAAAAATTATTAGTGCATTTTTGAAATGTTCCAGATATTTCTGTCTATCCCAGTAGTTTCAACTGATCATGACACAGTTACTGTCATTTCAGTCATTTCAGTTTTATAAATAATCAGAAGAACAGCGCTACATGTAAATGCGTGTATACAATATAATAATATTGATGATGATTGATTATTGTTGTTGTTTTTGATGCTATGTTACTTTGGGTTTGTACTGCTTATTGTTTGCCTTGGCACTGAACGAAAACTAGTATTAAGGCCAACAATCCAGCCTGTTTGCGAAAATGTGCCCCCTCTCCTCAAACACAGTACCCACTAACTGAATCTGACTGAAGTTATTTCTTTTTATCTTGCAGACGATCTCCTGCACTCCCCTTTGCGAAGACAAAAATATCTGTTTGATGTTTCAACTCTTTCAGACAAAGAGGAGCTGGTCGGAGCTGAATTAAGGATATTTCGAAAAGTACCGGAGGGTTTCCTTCCGTCTCCGGCAGGTCTCTACAACATTCAGTTGTTCCCTTGTCGATCAGGCAAGCCACTGGATACCAGGTCCCTTGATCTTCAAGATTCCCAGAAATCAGGATGGGAGGTTTTGGACGTTGGGGAAGTGTTTAAAAACAGACATACTGCTCAAGGGAACCAACTTTGTCTCGAGCTCAATGTAGTCCTGGGTCAGACAGACACGGAAATTGATTTAAAACAACTGGGGTTTGACAGACAAGGTCGATCACTGCAAGAAAAAGCAATATTAGTGGTTTACACGCGGTCCCGGAAGAGGGAGAATTTGTTCAATGAGATGAAAGAAAAGATAAAGTCTCGGGGCTCTCACAGGTCCAAAGAAGATACTGGTCTGCAGTTTAAAGCAAGACGCAGACGGAGAACAGCGCTGAATAACCGTCATGGGAAACGACACGGTAAAAAGTCAAAATCTAGATGCACCAAAAAAGCGTTGCACGTAAACTTCAAGGAGCTAGGCTGGGACGACTGGATCATCGCGCCTCTGGATTATGAAGCGTACCACTGCGAGGGCGTATGCGATTTTCCGTTAAGATCGCATCTGGAGCCAACAAACCATGCCATCATTCAAACTCTCATGAATTCTATGGATCCAAACAGTACACCACCCAGTTGTTGCGTCCCCACAAAACTAAGCCCGATTAGTATACTTTATATCGACTCCGGTAATAATGTCGTTTACAAACAATATGAAGATATGGTAGTAGAACAATGTGGCTGCAGGTAGCGTTGCATTTATTGCAAATATTATAGTAACTTAAAGAGATGCTACCCGAAGAACTCGAATGTCCAAAATGAAGTCATTTAAATCTGCTAAACGAACAGACGTGCTTAAGACACATAACGGTTTTAATTCATAAAACAAAACTAATTATTACTCATTTTGTACGATAACTTGTAGTCATGCTCATGTTGTCGGTTTAAGCTCTAAACTACTAGCAAATAGCACAAACCATATTCATACAAATATCCCAATTTCAGTATCGGATTTAAGACATCCCGTTTTAATATAGGCTAATATCGTTATCTTTATTACAGCTTGGTCTATACCTAAACAGTTTTACATTAGCCACATATCCTAAAACATCTTAAATTGGGATTGTCTTGTCTCTAAAGCTAGTAAGTTAACAAAAGCCAGTTTTGTGCGTAACCGTCTGGACAGGATTCACTGAGGATTTTGTTACACCATTATCTATGTAGACTCAAAAGAATGGGGTGATGGGCACCTGTTCAAACGCAAGCCAGTAAACGGATGACTCTAGCTCATTGGTTGCGTCTCCCTACCATGGTAAAGAGCGTAGTCATCTGGTACTGCGTCTCTACGACCAGTTCCAGGTAGTGCATTATCATGCTCAGCAATGCATTATAATTATCATATTTTTCTGCAATGGTGAATGTAATTTACCAATTTTATTTTCCAACCACAAAATGACGTCTGAAAAGTAACATTTTTGGAGTCTGTGCTGAACTCCCTATTTGTCTATTTGTGAGGAAGAGAGAGAGAGAGAGAGAGAGAGAGAGGGAGGGGGAGAGAGAGAGAGAGAAAGAGAGAGAGAGAGAGAGAGAGAGAGAAAAAAGGACGAGGACAGACCGAGAGTTTGTTAAAAAGGACAATGCACGAGCGACTGATTATGGAAAATGCACTTGGGTGAATTTTATTTCAAAGTGCCTGGAGATTTGATTTATGAGTCCCAGTGCCTGCTAAAAAGGGCCACAGAAACTTACGTTGGACCCTGAAGAGGCATGGATGAACAAAAAGACTCCACTGAGATGAAAAAAAGGAAAATACATTGTCGCTCACATCTTCAGAAAATGCACTTCACAGCAATTGACTGTCCAAGTTCATGTAGTCAGGAGTCTTTTCCTGCCCTGTCGAGTGTCGAGGAAAAAAAGACTTGCAAGCAAGATTATATTTAAATGCACATTAGCTTCGAATGCACTGTTGTTCATTATTTGAGCTGTAAATATTTGTATAGTTAAAACTCTAAAAAGTGCAAGAAATTGAGAAATGAGCAGACACATTTCTTTGTAAATGTACATTTAAATGCACTCAAATCGGTATAATTTCTATTCTATAATTATTTTATTATTTGTGATGTACAGAGGTTCAGTATAACCGTGTGTTTCTTACAGTGATAAAAATTAATTTAAAATGTATTCAATATTTGCTGAGGGTGGAAATACCAATATCAGTGTCTACCTCATTATTGCATAGAATATACGTTTTGAGGTGCGTTTTGAGTTTTTTCCCAGTTCTGTATACAATATATTAATGGATAATAATCCGCACTATTACTGTACTAATAAAATGAAAAATGCATTACCTGTGTGTTGCTACTGGCTCCAGTGATACCTGAAGTTAAATGATCTGAATTTGTTTTCTCACTAAATCATTACACACCTGACTAATGTAAAGTGTTCTTATCGTTGTTTGCATCCGCCAGTGAACTGATAATTAGATTTTTTTAAATGATAAAAAAATGTACTTTAGGTTCAGGTATATATGTAATGACAATTTGTACTTCACATTTTTATGTCTTAGATTTTTTAAAACTGACTTTTAATGTGAAGCACATACTGCAGACTTTTGTTTCCCAATATGTGTATGCTGGAATAATCAGCTCAGGTTGATAGGCTACACATTTTCTCCTCTTGAGTGAATGTGCACCTTGTGTTCTAACCTCCCATTATTTAAACACATGGCCATATGAGAGAAACCCAGAGCCTGTCTGTACTGGGAGCCCGGTGTATATGATCTACAGACAGCTTCCCAATGAATTAGCCATCCCCAGGTCAAGTTTGCTTAACACTGTAATGTTTCCAAATCTTTAGATCAAAAGGTTTAAAAGCAGGGATTGCTTCCATATAGGTGATTGGCCTTGGCCTGGAAACAATTAGGAAATTGCTTTGAAATGGTATATGCTGTCCAGACTCTGTTACAGTATCATGTCACTCTGCACATGTTTGCTCAGAGAAGGGAAAAATGCTAAACATGGTTTTTAACTGTCCCAGCACGTGACAGCGGTTATATCCCTCAGGATAAGGGTGGTGATGGCATCAGGAATGTCAGATGGGATTTAACCAAGATGCCCTGACTCATCACCAATTAGGAACCGGTTAATTTCAGAATGGACTAAACAGAGGTGGTTAAGTCTCAGTTTAAAAAAGCTACAACCCAGGCTTGCATTCAACCCATTTTAAGGGGTAAGATTTCTATGTCGTTTGTATTGTTTTTTTTTCTGAAGACACATCATGGATTTGTTGCCTTTTAGATTGACTGTGGACAGGGTATGAAGCATTGTACTGAGACATTCATTCAGAGATGCTTGTGTCTGCCAGTAAAACTTGTGTTTACAGAAAAAGGCCAGAAAGCACCATGGTTGCAACAGACCCAGCAATTCTTAGTCAGTATCTTTGATTTGATTAAGATACACTGAATAGCATCTGGGCTTTGCCGAAAAGTGGATTGAGACAGGAATGCAGTAGATCCCAAGTGTGTTTAGAAAAAAGGACTGTAGAGTTTACCATTCCCAATTCCTCAGTGCATTCCAGGGTTCTGTTCATTTATGAGTAGATGGCACTTCCTCAGTCTTTGGAGAGCAATCTTCTTTTGGCTGGGAATATATATGTCAAGACATCACTGTTTATTTAAATGTTGTGTCTTGAAAAGTTACCAGATGCTTGGCAGAGGAACAGATCATTTTTGTGTAGATTCAGAGAATGGTTTTCTCAAAATGTCTTTGACACATCCCATCTGTGTACTGAGCTATCATGCTGGATTGCTATTTGAGTCCTGTGGAGCTGATGCTTCAGTCCTATCTGATAAGGTTAACACACACAGTCAGGCTCAGAGTGCAGAGTCTGGGAAGTTTGTACTGAATTTCAGCACATGTATACACACACACACAAACACTTTTGTCTTATACAGTATAAATATTCTACTCTGCTAGCAACAGTGAGGTCCTCATCAGAATATTCAGTTTAGACACTCTGGGTTTGGATTCAGATCTTCAGTTCAAGCTTGTCAAAAACAAAGAAGTTTTGTCCAGTACTAGAGAGAATTAATAAAATATTTGAGTAAAACTATATATTTATTGTTTAATGAATAACATATTCGAAGTAAAAACTCATGTAAACATGTAAACATGAGTTTTAGTCTGATCCAAATATTCACTAATATTATCTACTCAGTCTAATAATGTACTTATTCCTCTTTGTACTCCAAACTTTCAGAACTTTTTTTTTTTTACATTTACAGAGGTAAAAATGAATCGAGGGAGATATGCATTCATTGTACATTTGGATGCATGTTCACGCATGTACATTTGTGTGTGTGTGTTTGTGTGTGTGTGTGTAGACAGAAGGGTGACAGCACACACAGATGGGAGAACGGGTGTGTGTGGATCAGTGGCAGATGCCTGAACTGACCTCCCAGTGCATTTATGTATAGATCTACTACAGAGCAAGATGCAGACCTGCAACTCACACACCTGCACAGAGGTCAAACAGTTGTATTAATCTCATTATATTCTCATCAAAGCCATCACAGATATCTTTCTCAGCCATGTTGGAAAAGCTCCTTTTTCTGCTCATTTTCCTCATTCGCTGCTGTAGTCAAACGACAGGCTGGGTCACTTGGCAGCTGCTCATTAGAGCAATGCACAAGATGGAGCTGTGCTTACGACAACAAAAGCCTGGGAGCTTCGTCTAATGGGGCATCTGCTGGCCTTCTCCTCTCTCCAGTAAAGCAGGCAGGAGGCTCCTGGCCCCTGCCGCAGCCCAGCCCAGGCTCTGGGGGCTACATGTGAGGCTTTAGCTTACCTGTTAATCATGTTACTCCATGAGGTCCAGAAGCCCATCTGAAAGCAGAGTCAGTGCTTATACCTTGTTAATGCAGTCCTCACACATCAGATTTAATTGAGCCTTAATGGATAAATTCTTCTTTTCTTCCTCGTGCTTAAGAAGATGTGAGGGGTTGTTGTGGTACATACTGTGAGCCTGAGAGACTGCTGAGTGCTGAGGCTTTGCCTCATACATACATGTCTGACAAGATGCTTTGTTTATCTGCACATCTCCTTGAGGAATTGTCAAATTTGCTCTCAGTCAGCAGTGTTCAGCCTTGTAGTTAAAGACAATGGGCTGATGTTCGTTACTGTTGTTAAATGCATGCGTGCCTTGTCAGAGGGGTAAGTTAGAGGGTTTGCTAAGAGCAGGGCAAATTTGCACAGGGGTTTGGACAATAGCGCTGTTTAGTACCAGGGCAGGGACATGACCTCTCTGCCACTCTCCATCTGGTCCTACAGCCGAACGCCTGCTTCCAGCGCATCTTTGTCATCCTTCAGCGTTCTCTTCACTAGGAAAGAGAGGAACCTTTAGAGGAAGAGATGTGCACCTCCAAGCCTGCTTGATCTCAAAAACAAGCTCGCGCCTGAGGGAACAATAGTGCATTTGGAGTTGTCGGGTAAAATGATCCACTGAGAAAAACAAACACTGTGCTCGAGCAAGGAGCTTGTGAGAACAGACCCTCCAAGAGGGCGGGCTGGGGGCCTGATCGCAGGTGTTGATTGGTGGCTTGCCTTGACAGACACCTACAGGGGTCTGTAAAGTCCCAGCTTTCACTTAAAAATGGGTGCCTGGGGTGTCTCAAAAGGTCACAGCCCCGTGGGCTCGCATCATCCATTAGTCCTGAAGCACTGCAGCGTACCTGTCTTGAGCGCAATACAGTTAACCTCAATTATGCTTGATTAGGAGGTGTGCGTGGCCCTGTCCAGAGTCTCCGCAGCAGATCAGACATCAATTATGCACTCGCAGATCAGACATCAATTACGCACTCTTAGATCAGACATCAATTACGCACTCTCAGATCAGATGAGCCAGGCTGTCGTCGGCTCGGGAAGGCCACACAGGGGTCACGTTTGAGATGAGGTCGTGCTGCTTGCAGGAAGGGTTGCGTCAAGTCCTCAGATGTGGCACTGTGTGGCTTCTGTCTGTCTTTGCAGCTTTACAGCTCTGCAGTCATGCAGTGGTGGGTAGCACTGGTACACAGACTGAAAGACGTACAAAAGAGGGTCATGTGGGCTCTGGCACAGACCCAGCCCTCCTCACCATAATTACCCCATTACGCCTTAGTGGCGGATGGAGCTGTTACAGATGTTTTATGACGGGGGGCGGGGGGAGCTTTTCATTTTGTCTCCCTGATGAGGGACAGATTTATGGTGTAACTCAATGATTCCATTCAAGAGTGCAGCTCCACACACATACACAACCCTCTGCCCCCATCACAGTGAAACACACACACAAAAACAGCAAACAGTTTAGCCGGATGTGTTTTTGTAAGCTTCTGTCTGGGAGCCAGTCATCTCGCATGCAGATGCATTCATCTGTGTGTGCTACGCTTTTCTTCATACATACCAAAGTTTTGGTCAAGTTTTTTTTCTGGATCATATCACTTTTGGAGTAATACCAAAAATGTTGCTGTTGGCAACAATTGCCTTGATAAGAATATACCAAATAACACCAGACTACTGTAGAGGGTGCTTCACACCAGAACTCTCATTAGCTCTCTTGTTCTCTATTGTTCTCCATTGTTCTCTATTGTTTCAGGGTATGTGAAAAAAAACTGTAATTACCTCATTCATTAAAGAAATTACATTAGGGTAACACGAACAGCTAAAAATAAAATGTAATTATAAGAGCAATTATGTTTGTAGCCTTCAGAAGTCCTTGCTTCCTTGCAGTTCCTGATCAATGGCATTTTTAGGGGTGTTAGCTGTGTGGTTTCCTCAACCCATCGCCCTTCATCCGTCACCACAGAGAAAGCCCTTCATGCCGATAAAAAGATTAGTAAATTAGGGCTCCTTTTGGAAAGACTTCGTTGAAATGATTATGAAATAACGTGATGCTATGCTCTCCTAGGCCTTAAGGACCTTTTGATTTGGGATCCTGCTGCAGGATCCGAGTGTGAGCCGAAGCACCACATCGGCCTGTGGGCCTGTGCCCCCATCCCTCCCTCCGAACGCTGGACGTGGTTAGGTAAAGTGGTGCAGTTACGTACACGTCGAGATTAGCTGGTAAGTTATTCCTGCTTTGCATGTTAAAGTGTGGTGTTCTGGAGGACTGTCTTGCTAAGTGTGGGATTCTTCAGGACAGTCCTGTGGTCGATTGCAAGCTAATGATTGAGAGTTGTCAGGTACAAGTCATTTAACCAGCAAGGCTAGAGGAGGAACAGTTAACATTAATCATTTACTAGCATGACACAATGGGTCCTGGAGAGACTAGATAGCTCTCTGCAGGCAGCACTTTGTGACTTGAACACATGCTCCTTGTGTTATAGATAAAAACAAGACCGATGCTCTCCTCAAAACGGGCCCTAATTCTCTATAAAATTACTTATATTATTCTAACTGTATAAAAAGTCATTTCAGGTATTTTTAAGGGGCATTAAAATATTAAAGGTATTTTAAGGGTGTTAATACATTATTAGCTGCCCCTTTAAATCCTTCAAGGTAAGCAAGATGAATTTTTCCTTTGGTTTTCAAGTGTATGTCTACTTGTGTCACATTCCTGTGTCTGTATAGACAATCTGATCTTCACTTTTGTCTTGTTTTCCTGTCTTTCACATCACTTAAGCACCAGCCACCATGCTTCTCTGGTCCAGTATTTCTGTGCTCAGAAGCCTGACCTTTTTCTGAACTGTTGTTAAGTAAAAGGTACTTTCTGCGGTGGAATCAAATGGCAGTAACCATATGCCTTTCAACTGATACAGAGATGGCAAGCAAGATGGTGTGTGTGTGTGTGTGTGTGTGTAGTACTTGGGGAGTTAGCACTGCACATGCTATAGTTAAAAGTGTCACCTCTCTTTGTGGTGGGCAGGTGAGTGTGTGGGGAGGTGTGTGTGTGTGGGGGGGGGGTGGCATGTGTGTATTTAGTGGTGTTGGCTGGACATGCTGTGGAACAGAGAGGCTGTCTGCTCCGCTGCTCAGATGGTGCTTTTACATGGATGAGTGCTGTGAGCAAACAGAATTCCTCTCTTTGTGCACAGCTTTGTGAGTGGCTGTGCGTGCCTGTCAGAGGGTGTGAAGCATTCATAGGTGTGTGTGTGTGTGTGTGTGTGTGTGTGTGTGTGTGTGTAAACTCCAGAGCTTCAAGGCCAGCTGTAACATACCCCACTTGACCCTTAGGTTCATTAAAGCAAAGAGAAAGATGCACATTCTTTTTGATGCTACAGCTCACACAGCATCTGCCTCTAGAACACAGGCAAAAGGGACACCATCTGCATCTGTGTGTCTGAGAGAGAGAGAGAGAGAGAGAGAGAGAGAGAGAGATGTGCTGAACCTAATCTTTTAGCTTAAGAACAATGATTAAGAATGATATATTAAAATAATGAGTATCTACATTAGCATCTGTCAGAAACTCCTTTTGTCTTAACAGCAACCAAAGCTGACCAAATCCAATATCTGTTGTTCTGGCAAAACATTCAATATTGTTGACCAAAATTACATTAAAGAGACAGTGACACTGAAAAACCAATCACCATAAAACACAATGATAGTATAAGTATGTACCCACTTCCTCTTAGAGAACACAAACATGAATGGACTCACTTACAAACAGCCCAACACAATTTAATGATAATAATCTGCTACTTGACCAGGAAGGCGTTATGTGTGGTGGGGCAGGAGGGGCGGGTGGGGGGTGGAGGAAGTATGTTTAGTATAGAAGAAACATTAATTCATTCCTTCAGCTTGTCTTTGAAGGGTGCATGCAGCTATGACAGGCTAAACGTTTCCAGAGCTGTCACATTTCCACCCAATCCTAAAGGGTTCTTGCAGGCACTCTTCCTTTCATGTTTGATTCTGTTTTCAAGATTCTATGATAAAGAGAGCAAGACAGGCAGACGTCTGTGGCCGAGTGGAGACGAGGGAGCAGGAGCAGGGGCAACCCGCTGCACGCCTGGGCAGCCTGAAGATCCAGATGCCCTTCGCAAATGAGCTCTTTGTCTACTTCAGAAGGAGCTTGAAATGGAAATCCAAATTAAGACCTGGAATTTGTCTTCTGTTTTCTAGGACGGCAAGGACAGTGCACCAAATCAGTTTAACTGATGCCTCCCACTCCCCTGATGTCCTCTTTAAATGCAGCCGGGGCTTAGCCAAAAGCCGACTAAAACAGATCCTCTAAATACACGGGAGAATGGAGACGCTCACTCTTCTTTAATGTCTGGTTAAGATTGCTTGGTTAATTGGTTACAAAAAGTAAACCATTGTCTTACAAAAACAATCACATATAAAAGAGAAATGATTATAGAGTATCATTATTATAACAGCAGTGCTTGCTTTGTAGGGAAATTTGAAGAAACAGTAAATGTAGATACTGTTAAACATATAAAAGTACGCAGATATGATAAAAATCATACATGATTCTTCATATTAAATGTGTATTTGTATTGAACAGCATAGAAAATTAGGGGGCATTTAGTATGTACCAGATAAGGTCATATGGTATCTCTCTCTCTCTCTCTCTCTCTCTCTCTCTCTCTCTCTCTCTCTCTCTCTCTCTCTCTCTCTCTCTCTCTCTC
>JAOXYF010000008.1:11478029-11496078 GCA_028565775.1 Sternarchorhynchus goeldii
TCTCTCTCTCTCTCTCTCTCTCTCTCTCTCTCTCTCTCTCTCTCTCTCTCTCTCTCTCTCTCTCTCTCTATCTCTTTGTGCTTAGGTTTGTGGAGTATTTTGTGTGCTTACACAGTGTTAGAGGCCAATAAAAGGTTCTTGGGGAAACAGAGCATTTCCAGCTGAACCTTTCAGCTAAAGCAGTAAAATGAATGTAAACCAAAGCAACGAAAGAAGAAGAAAAAAAACTGTCCATAAAAAATAAAATCATAAAAATACCAGAACAGTAGTGAAACATTTTTCAGCATTCTTAATAAAATCTCCAAACAAGCATTCATTAATGGCTAAGGGTTTCATAACATGGGGCCACTGAAATCTACGAGTCTTGTTAAAGAGTGCTTTTTAGAAGAGGTGTACCAGCGCTGGTTGTTCTATAAACAACCTGCCCTCTGCTCTATGAAATCCAAAGGACATGAAGAAATATGAGCGTGCCAAATGTGAACGCACAAGGAAATCAACGAGGAAGTGATCAAATGAGATGAACAGCTCATGAGCAAGTCTACAGGTGCTGATCCCTGATCAGATCAGAGAAAGTTTCTGGCTCGTGAGCAAGTCCAGAGGTGCTGATCCCTGATCAGGTCAGAGAAAGCTTCTGGCTTGTGAACAAGTCCAGAGGTGCTGATCCCTGATCAGATCGCTGCCGGATCACTGCGGTGCTGTTCTCCTCGGTGTGTGGGATCAGGCCTGCGTGGCGGGTGGGACGTCCTTGGTTTCGGCAGAGTGACGGAGGGATGGGGGTTAGACACAGGCCCGGGTGGTGCTCCGGCTCGCACTCGGACCCTGCAGCGGGATGGGGAGAGTTCCCACAGGCCAGGGCAGCGGGCTGGCCTGGGATTATGGCACGGGCCTTGGGGCTCCTGGTGGGTTTGGTATGAGGAGGGGGCATTCCAGAGTTCCAGCCAGGCTGATCGAGGATGGCTACTCCTCCTCATCTTGCTCCAAGGCAATGTGCCGAGGCCTAACCAGCGGGATGCTCCCTGACAGGCATATCTCATTAACGGGATGCCGGAGGTGGCAGTGGGGGTAGTGGGGGGCTTGGAGGGGGTAGAGTGGTGAGAAGAAAAAAAAGCAAAGCAGAACAGGACTTCAGAGAAAAGCTAAAATCCTATACACAGCATGGCTGTGTCGATAATAACTGTGGATGACGACCCAAAACGAAACTTCCGGGGTCACTTTTCCAACTTCCACGGCAGCTATGGGTCCACTACAAGGTATATTGAAGGTTATAATGGTACACTTCTATTCTTCTGCTGATTGTTCAAAGTGGTACATTTGTCTGAGGCGCTGTGCTGTGGATGACAGGTTAAACATGCCTACTCACTGGCTCCATCATCAGGCAACTGGTCTGTATAACATACCCTAAAGGAAATCTTATTCAGGCTACTGAATGTTTTATAATAAAGAGGAATTTGTTGGAATTTAAGACTGGTGAATTGCAAATAGCTTTATTGGGACAAGCAATTAAGATGGATTCTCAGCTGTAAAACTCATAGATTAGAACATAAAACCTGTGTGGTTTGGGGTTTCACAAAATAAACTTCCACAGTATCTTCCACAGCAAGCCCATTTTTTTGTCATGTTTAATTTTAACCCTGTATTAACCCTGTGTTAAAGTGTGCTTTTATACAATGTTATACGTGTACAGAAAGCTTTGAGCTTTGAATACTTGCATTTAAAGCTCTGAGATCATAAAATGGACATAAAATTAGGCATTCCAAAGTATAGAACCATTTCAGTAAAAGTGTAGATCTAGGCACTTGCCAATTATGAGTGTGCAGTCCCAGGCCTGGCCCTATCCCCGTACTGTAGCCTGGCCACAGAAAACGGCTGCAGTCTTCACACCTCACAGCTGTTGACATGGTTCGAGTCGTGCTCATACAGTACGATGTGTTTGCAGACAGAATTATATGCCTCTTACGTGAAAATATTTTGCTGTGTGTTCTTAAGGCATAAAAAACATCTTACACAAGTCAAATAAGATAACAAATAAATTCAGTGGCAATGGAGTCCTCTTAATAAAGAACTGAAGTGTACAGTGCATAATAATATGCTGCAGTTTGGTTTCATGACGTCATATTTCTGGAGATGGGGTTTCCTACTCCGGCTCAGCAGGGGCATTTAACAAAAAAACTCTATGAGCTCAACCACTGCACTGAAATCTGTACAAGAAGGGAGAGTGTTCCTCTGCCAAGTACAACAATGTAAAGAAACAGTAGCACATTAAAAGCCTGGCCCATTCACCTCTGAACCTCTGCACTGGACTGGGCAAACATACATTCATCCTCAGCTTGCATTGACAGTGTTCAGACCATGGTGGTGATTTTTCCCTGTAGCCTTTGTAAACCACTGTATAATTTTTCAATTAAAAAGGTGAAGGCCGAGACTGGAGTGCCATATACACCATTCATCTCTGGTCAGACACAACCACATGCCAACATACTCTTGGAGGTTCACTGTCTTGTTGGGGCTTCCATTGACCTAGACTGGTCATGCCTACTTCTGAATTTACTTCTAACATTTACGCTTAGCAACTAAACAAAATGACTTGACTCTTGTATTTTTAAACAACATACAAAGAAATTAAAAACCCAACACTGCAAAACAAAAAAAACTATTTTTCTCTCGTGTGAGCCAGTAAAATATCCCCACACAGAGGAAAAAAAACTGCACATGCTCACTTACGCACACACACCCGCACACACAAAAAGAAGTGAACTGTTTTGTGCTGAGTATAAACTTACTGTTTGTGAGTGATTCGTTCCCCCAAATCACCCTGGCAACCTTGCATGATGTTTTAAAGTAATCAGCCCTCAATCACTTCCAGGTACAACCCTAACCCAATAGCTTTCTACCTACAGCCCTAATGATACAGAGCACTAAAAAGTACCTGTGTCAGCACTGACTCCATCATTACATTCAGATACCTTACATATTCCAAACATATTTGTGTGTATGTTTGTGAATGTGTGTGTGTTGTGTTTGTGCATATGACCTGCATTATCCCCCCGCCCAAACCCCTGGTTACAGTCCTTCACGTTCTTGACTCATGATTTGGACCCCGAGGCTGGCGGCAGGGGTTCCATACTTAGTTTCCTGTAAAAAATACCTCCGCGCTCCACATCCTAATTAATCTGAAGGGCATGCCCAAGGTCCCTATAAAATCATACAAGACTATACCAATTTCCTTGTAGCTTGCAAACTACATGTGCTTCTTGTTCCTCAACATTAGTCTTTCCTTCCCTACAGTTCCACAAAAATTTATGTGTCATCTTTTTGGACTTTTTTCATTCTGAAGCCATTTTTCCTTAGTGAGATTTGGGTATTATAACATTATACTGAAGATCTATTTTGCTTTTGCTTTAAAACCAAACATGAAGATTACATGAAGAGGCCCCACTGGAATTAGTTCAGAAAACATGAAAAACATCTGTCTTTCGCTACTCTAGAACAGAATGGGATTAAATCATAGAATAACACATGTAGTGAACATACAGAATTGTGCGTCTCTTTGATCCTGTATGTCTGTGTGCATATGTGGGTGTGTACCAATATATGCATATTGAATTACATGAGCTTTTAAACAGTCACAGTCTAAAACGTACAGCAACAAGCATTGCTCACTGCGAGTCCTCAGCCTCCAGACATAATGACAAACGCAGCGACGGAAAAGAAGCCCCTGGATGAGACACCACAGAGCCCCTCCACTTTTGCTGGAGCTGTGTATAGCAGTTCCAGTGCTTGTGAAAGCAGACGCATCTAACCTCTTTCTTCTGTCTCATTGCCCAGAAAGCCGCAGCCTAAAAGAGCTCACGTTCGCTCAGAATGAAAATCCCCAAGTTCAATGTTTGAGACAGCACTGTGCTGAGGAAACAACATGGCCATGATGATCAGGGATCAGTGCAGCACCCACTGATGGACAAAATGCTGTTTATGAGACGCCACATCCTCCACACCTTACAGATGATGACCTAGTCCAGATTCTGCTCCTTTATGTCCAGTCCCTAGAATGACTTGGACCGAAGAAATTGTTGGTGTACATCGCTGCATATATATAAATATATTATATATTATCACACACACACACACACACACACACACACACACACACACACACACACACACACACACACACACACAGAGAATATGCTCTTATGGTGCTTATATCACTTTATATCACAAAAATCCTGTTCAAACTCTGCTCTACACCTTTAATGTGAGATGGGTTTCACATAACAAGAATGTTTTCATTGGCCTCTGACCAAGGGGCAGGAAAAGAGGGAACACCAATTGTGCCACAGCGACAGACTGGCCTGGAGGAAACAACTGTCGCTTGGCAAAGGCAAGAACTTTTACTGTCTGATGGATGTGGGAGCTGAGAGAGTATTGATAAGCAACTGTTTTGGCTGCAGTAGCAAAAAACACAGTGGAGAACAATGTGTAAGGTCAAAGAGAGGAAATTGGGATGTACAGCCATAAACTCTCTAGGTGGAACATGAGCTGGGTTCTCACATACCAGTAGTTTCTGCTCAACAGGTTGTCAGCTCTAGTGTGCAACTGTGAGGCACGTGATGAACTAATCCAAATATAAGAACATAATTTATTATTTTTCAGCTGTTAAAAGAGTACTTAAACCTTTGAATAGACTATGTTTAGATATCAGTTTAATAAAATGGCTATAAATGACTGACTAAACCTAGTGCCTTAACTCTACTCTAATTGGTAGGACCTTCATCATGTTAATGGTGATGATGATTACACACTTAAGGTAGCCTACATGTATAAATTATCTGAAGAAAAAAGACCAACTCAAAATCACTCTGTCAGTTTATTTAATTTGGCAAATATGCGCAATCCTGCAGATTTCTTGGTAAACTAATTATCTTTCAATTAACAGTTTAGAGTGCTGTGGATTACTTCATTTCTATCTATAGGCTACGTAGTAATTTTAGTAACGTTTTGCGTTTCGAACGCCATTGTCCATCCACTTTATCAACAAAAGCAATGCATTAGCCAGTTAATAACATTGAGGGTAATAACGTTTTAGAGTACTGAATGATCGTTCAAGTAACAAAAAGCCGTTAGGCCTGTGTTACCATCTTTGTAACGTATTAGTTAAGTTTTTTCTCGCTTGCAGAGTAATTTGCGAACACTTGTTAGCATTATGTCTGAGGAAGAGTAATCAATTAATCAAACATGCACTCAAATTTAAGATAAAATAGATTATTTAGCAGTGTAACCTTTTTCGTTTGGAAACAAAAACATAACATCCATTATCAGTACATCCATTACTAACCCTAACCCTAACCCTTTCCCCCTTAGGCACAAGCATAAGCCAGACTTGAAGAATCAGGACCTGAAGGCTCTCCTCATATCTTTCTCAGGTACGCTGCTTGTTTATACCCACACTTACACGCATGCACACAGACATATTCCACAATTTAGCCAGTTAAATTTGGGCACGATTGCTTAAAGTAGCAGTAAAAGCTTTAACAGTGGTTAGATATCCCAGGGTCTTCTAATCAAGCCGTATTCTCAGATTCCTCCCAGCTTTGCTCCATAACTTTTAGCCCTGCACAGAATGTCTTTGATCTGAGTTCCTCATTAGCATTGCAAATACTTGTGGGTGCTTGTGGGTCAGAATGGGGTAGCCGGGAACAGATGAAATACTTGTATAACAGCCCAATACATATCAGGGTTATGTTTATTGGTTTTGAAGCATATTTGCCATTTGTTGGGAAATACTAAACCAGTGAAGGGTCCTGGCGAAGTGCTGGGGTGGTGCTCTTTTCTGGGTCAGTGAGAGCACTGAGGAAATCCACTCTGACATTAACAGGCTGCTATAGGAAGTGTTGTTGGATTAAATTAACGTGGTCCTGGTGGGTGTAAGGGCTGTTGTGGGGGTTGGGGAATGGGGTGGGCGGGGGGTTGATGGAGTGATGTTGGAGGGGTGGGGGGGTATTCTTTGGCTTGGATGCTCATGACATTTTTCATGTTGAAATGGAACCCCTGACTGCAGCCTAGGGAAGGAGGAGCAGGAGATGTTTCATAGGCGTGGATGTATTCTTACTTCATGTTTTACAGCGTAATTATGCCCCAAGCGCAGGGCGCGTCATCGAATGGCAACTGCAGATCGTAAGGGTGAATTACAGATGATGGGGTGCCACCACTGTGTTTTTGTGTGTATGCGCTTGTGTGGGTGGATGTGTGTTTGTGTGAGATGGTGCACACACTTAGTCCACATGATATATGACATATGTTGCACTGCAAAGGGCAGAACTGTTTGGTCTTGAGAGAGAGCCTTTCTTCTCAATCGGTCAGATGAAGGAGAGTTCTGCTCTTTGTCCTTGAGAAAGGGTCACAAAAACCCAGCGCGTTCTACAAGGAGATCACGGAAGTGAGCCTATCACCCCCCCCTCTGCGGCCCTCTCCTGACTGGCCGGCCTGCCGCCCACTCTTCGAGATGAAGATTACAGTTGGATAAGGCTGTGGGGGAGAAGGGAGCGGAGCTCCTGCCTTAAAGGACTGGGGCTCCAGGCTTGAGTAGCTGCCTCTTCATAGCTGTCTCTCATCACGCCGTTGACCCCCCAGGAAGCTTTAGATGCCAAGGCTGGTTTCATAATTCTCTTATCCAGGCAAATCTGGGAGATAAGCCCAGAGGAGTTGAAAGTGTAAACGGAGCACTGTGGCATTGCACTCCTGTTGCAGACTCATTCTTTACCTGCCTGCCAGATTCACTTACAGCCAGCATCCTCCCCTGCACAAGTGAGTGTGTATTAGAGCCACAGACAGAAGTCTGTGTGTGTGCGCACGTGTGCATGCGTGTGGTGGGCTCTGAAGGGGCTTCCGCCCTGTCAACTGCCTCACCTCCCTCTTCAGGAGCCGCACACACACACACACACACACACACACACACGCAGCTCAGATTGGCGGAAATTTGATTGATCCGGAAGAAAAAAATAGAGTGAGATAGGGTGAGGGAGAAAGAAAGGGAGGGTAAGTGAGAGAGAAAGAGAGAGAGTGAGGGAAAGAGAGAATGAGAGAGAGTGAGGGAAAGAGAGAAAGAGAGAGAGTGAGGGAAAGAGAGAAAGAGAGAGAGTGAGGGAAAGAGAGAATGAGAGAGAGTGAGGGAAAGAGAGAATGAGAGAGAGTGAGGGAAAGAGAGAATGAGAGAGAGCGAGGGAAAGAGAGAATGAGAGAGGCTTTGGTCACATCCTGTGGACTGGTGCTGATTTCCCGCTCATGAATGCAGCCCTGGAGTATATCTGGGGTTCAGTGTCATGTTTGTATATATTTTCAGAGATCACTGAGAAAGTGAGCGGCGGAGGTGGGCTCCAACCTGAGCAAGTTTAAAGCCAAGCAGGGCATTGCAGACATAAATCTGTGTCATGGGCAGCGGATGTAGCTACTGGGAAGTGTGCTAATTAATCCACAGATCACATGAATTGCACAAACAAAGGTTTAAACCTTTAGGCAGCCCTTTTGAACCTCCTTCCTTTGTGCCCCAAACACCAGCCCTGTGCTCTCTTTTCTGCAGCTGCTTATTCACTCCTCGTGTCATGTAGTGCTTACTCACTCCTCGTGTCATGTAGTGCTTACTCACTCCTCGTGTCATGTAGTGTGAATCCAGTGCTTCATTCGTGTTTTTTTTTTTGCTCAGTACATAATTTTGGGAAGTGTAATTTAGGATGTTCTTGATTTACAGATTGTAATTACTATTTATATTACATGCGGCAACACGATTCACGTCCTTAACATCAACTGATTTATTTATTTATTTTACGGTTTTTCCTTTTCTTGCTTCTGAGTTATGGTATAACTCATATTCTGGATTCATGTCTTCTGAAAGACACGATTCAGTACAGGTCACACAGCCATCCCTAAGAACATAAACAAGATCTGTACAGAAATGCTCTTTACTTAGGAACTCAGAAATTGAAGCTGTTACCAGTGAGATAGTGATCTCAGTTAATATCCAAGTTTTTTTTTTAATGGGAAGGATCACTTATTATTCCTTTGTGTCGTGGGAAGCATGTCCCCACAGAAATGGTCAATTTTTATTCAGTTAATGTTTTTATATTTTATATTTGGGGTTTATTGCCTATTTTTTTGCACTGTGTATGTATCCACAATGGTGTACTCAGTAAGGACATGACTGTGAGCACCCCAGCCTCTCTCCTTCATCCTCCTCTTCACTTCCATGCCACGTTTTAGCAGGCCCAGATTATAGACCTCTGCAGCATTTCTTGGATATCACAGGCATTTAGTAATGTCCCAGCCCTTTAATTATCTGGAGCCAATTTTGCAAGGCTTCCTTTTTTCCTTTTCTTTTCTCTCTAAACTGTTTCTGTCTCATTCCTTTCATCTCTGTTCCCACCTGATTGTGAGCTGATGTCAATTTGAGGGTACAGTGTGCTGAAAAACAAAATGACACACTTGTGGAGAGGAGCTTTTACATGCCACTCTCTTTATGTAATGAGACTTCAGGTCCCTCGCGGGCATTAACCAGGCAGACCTACGCACATGTGTGCATGACACACACACACACACACACACACACACACACACACACACACACACACACACACACACACACACACACTTTATCTGGTGTGATTCATATAGAACATTTTAAAGTAATGGTTTCTGGTTGATAGTTGCCAAAAAAACAAAATGAGTTTGGTTACCAATAAATGGCTGAGGTACAACATGTTGGTTATTTCACTGTAATTAGTACCATACACAGCTGATACTTTTATAGTTTGTTCATTTGGATGTTGTGGTTGTTTTTATTTAAGTCAATTGGAACCAATTATTGAAAATAGAAATATGGTATTCAGGACACTTTTTACTGTCTTATGTTTAAAAGGTTAAATCTAAGACTTTCTCAACGTCTTAAATGCGCAGAACCGAGATGCACTCAGCAAGTCCAGTGAGCGTGTTGTTTCTGCTTTAATGGGATCATCCTCTCTGCTGTGTTAGGGTGTGTGAACTCGCATGGCTGGAAGGCTGTCCTCGACTCTCTCACAACCACAGTGTTCCAAGCCACATGGCCCTACACGCCGTGATTACCAGAACTTCTTTCCCCTTATAGTAATCTGCTTCTACTGACCTTTGACTGACCTCATAAAAACATTCATCAGCACCATCAAAAACAGCACTACAATGAACACACTGTAAAAGTATCAGATGTGTATGGTACTAATTACTGTGGGATAATCAGTAAGTTATTTACAGTCACTTTGTTGAGGTTCAACCAAACTCATTTTGGTCTTTAGCAATTTCCAGCTAAAAGCCATTACTTTAACATATTCACTATATGAATAATACCATATGAACGGAGGGTGTTGTTTGTATGTGTATGTTGTGTGTGTGCTTTTGATTATATTTCCAACTGCTTAAAATGAAGTTTTCTTTAACTGCACACTACTGTTTTTTTGAGAATGTGCTCACTTTAGAATGTGTTTCATCATTTAGCCTATATGTCACCTTTGTTAGACTGAAGTATGCAGTGTGTGTGTTAGGGGTGTGGGGGCTGTTTACTGAACACCTGCCCAGATAACCTGGGGATCAGTGCTGTTAAGCATTGTTTGCCCAGTGGACTTCAGGGTTGACTCTATTCCAATAGGTTGCAGTGTGTGTCTGATGAGTATGTGTGGAGGTGGGGGGTGAGAGTGAACTCTTAATGTTCCCAGGCTCTTAAGTCAAGCCTAGTCCCAAAAGCATGACCCTTGACATACAGCCCATTTGGAAAGTGAGAAGATGGAGAGACATGGCAGTAAATGCTCAGACTGGAGCCCATAACTGATGAGGCAGTGTAGAAAGGAAAGGATTCGAGGAGTTTCTTCTCTCACTCTTGTTATGAAAGACTGGATGATGAAGGCAGGTCTGTGATGCTGTGCTTTTTCCTGCTCTCTTCATTTCAGTGAAAATGACAGAGGGGGAGAAGAAAAAAGAGAAACAAAGATATTTGAGGTGGTGTGAAAGTAAGTGACTGATGGAGTGAGGGAGAGAGGGGTGAAACGGTGTCCAGTTCATTGTTTTGATAACATATGTCTTGCCTGGGTAAAGAAAACTGTAGCTTTTCTCTAGGAACATCAGAGTTGGCCAGTACAGTGTGTTCTGTGGACATTTAAAGGTTATTTGGGTGATTGAACTATAAGTAGACTGGAGTAGACTGCTGGGTCACTGCGAGCTCCACCTTACCAGATGGACAGTTCTGGACCACCCGATTCTGCCCTCCAAACTCACTCACACACACACACACACACACACACACACAAACACACACACATGCTCAAGCATGCATGCATACAACATGTGACTGAATCCAGATTCAATCCCTTCTCCCCAGAGGTGGGGGCTTTAGGTGGGGTTGTTGAGGGACTGGAGCACTCAGTCAGTCCCTGGGAACCACCTTACACCCCAATCAAGTGAGAGTGGCCTGGATTACATCACGGCGGTCATTGCTAATCTTAGATTGCCAAAGAGATTGAATTTCTAAATCCACGTTCTGAACGTGTGGGATGAACACTTCTGTACAAACCCTCTTTTATTCATGCTGATCGGATCGTACTGAAACACCACCACTTAGTCCTAGGTACCTTAATACATCCATTTAGTGTGGTGTTTAAGTAAAACGCATGGGACCCCAGTGTGCAAGCATCTCTCTCCTCAATAATGAACTACCTCTGAGACATGACGTGCATATGGAGACCAGTGGCTCTGTGAGGTCATCTGGGTTCTATCCTGCTTGACCCAGGGCAGGCGAGGATCTGCTCTTAATCACTCTTCTGTCTTCATAAGCTCCTCTTCTCATTTCGCCTCTCGGTGGCGGTGCTGGGGGATGGATAAAACCCTGGCATATTATAGCTACACGTCAGCACAGATATTGTCCATCTCCATTATGGCTTGCGATTAGAAAAAAATCCCAGAGGAGCACCTGCAGAGGATAGGAGGGCAATGGGGCTCAGAGAAAACACTTGTGTGTGTCGTGTGTGTGTGTGTGTGTGTGCATGTGTGGCAGGTGTGTTGGAGCATATAGAGATGTGGAGGCAAGGTGTGATCAGCATTACTTTGTGTGTCTGCCCGTGTGCATGTATGTTTTGGTGCTGGATAAGGGCCAGTGTAGGGTGAGCTCTTCTTGTTACTGCTCAGTGGATGCTTCCTGCTGGTGCTGGGGCTTCTAGTGTTTGTTTTGTGGAGTGTTTCCATATGCAAGGCCAAACCAGCGAGGCATCTGGCAGTGGGAGCAGTGGGATGGGAGATGGAAGTGAGGCTTACTGCTCCACCACCTCACTCAGGGCTCTCCCCGTCTGCGTCTCCCCGACTCGCAGAACACTCCTTCCCGCTTGCATGTGCTAGGCCTGTGGCTGGGCCTGCTGTGTTGTTGGCTGGATGTTTTGGTGTGTCTTGCACAAGCTCTTTGTTACTAAGCTGCAGCCCTTTTTCAGACTGTGCCACAATTATGGTTTTCAGTAAAAACAGGGAACTGCTTGCTTCTTCCCCCTGGAGTTGCCTTGCGTCACCCGGGACATGAAGTACCGTCATATTAAAAGCCCCTTTTAACACTTTCTCCAGACGGAGGGGAATGTTCCCTGCAGTATGGAAAAGGGCTTTTAATACCCTCTCCGTACTCCCCACTCTGGGGGAAAAACAGGTTTAAACAATTATCAGGCTACTGTATGAGCACAGTGCATACCTGCTCTAAATGACCCTGCTTAAGCTGTCTTAAAAATGCACTGATACCTCAAGGAAGGGACATGTTGAGCATGACCCAAATAATCACTATCGGTTCTACACACCTTCTGCTCCACTGCTCTGGAAGTGCTTAGCAAACTTCCTCTCGCTTCTGTTACACAGGTTCTCCCATGACCAGTCCTACCTCAGTCCTTACGGTGGACACGTAAGGAGGCATGTGCTACGTTCATGCTCTGTGTTTATGTGCTGTGTTCACCCACTATGTTCATGCCATATGGTGCCTATGATGAGGGCAGCACAGACTGAGAGAGAGAGAGAGAGAGAGGGAGAGAGAGCTTAACAAACAACCTGAGCATAAAAACATATTGTAAATCATTTGGCTCAGGCCTGTCCAGGGTGTCGTGCACTCGGGGGTTCGGTGGGGTTAGAGGCTAAAAGGGGGCCGAGGCCGCACTGACGGACAAGAGCAAATTGATTGCATGTGGGAGAGGAAGGCTTTCTATTAAAGGTATTTATTTTAAAGATGTATGACTATGCCTGAGTCCAAGCGCTTGCTTATTGTAAGAAGTCACTTCCAATCACGTTCTGGCCCAGGGCCTGCGGTGCGTGCCATGAAGCCATCGACGCGGCCTTGTTAGGCCCCTGCTCACCATCCTCCGCTCCTGCCCCAGCAGGCTGCCCCTCCCTCCCCAGCTGAAGGAGGCTATGCTAGGGAGGGCCGGGGTGTTCGGTGCTGTTGTTAACCTTTGTTTCACACCTGCTGCTCAGTGTGGGGGGGTCACAGTTCAGTGGTGCCCCAAGCTTAATTTTACTCAGGTGTTCCTGTTCGTGCACCCAGCCTTCCGTCCAGCACCGCTGCTGACATCATGTGCATGGGACAAAAAGTGATCTTAGTAGGAGCAAGAACAAATCATAACATGCATCACTGTATTTTGGGAGCAGCCAAGCTTTGAAACACACTCAGGTAGAACAACTTTTTTTAGGTGCAGATTGTTGCCCATCAGAAACAAATCAAACCCAAATTCTGAGTTAAATAAAGTTAAAAGAGCATTGCATGTAAAAATGTTTTATTAAATGTATTGTGAAGATAGTTTAGTGGAATGGACTGGTCATTCCCCAGACATCTGACTGGACAGGTAACAGTGAATTAGTAGGAACATAAGACCAGGGGTGCATTTAGTGTTTTTGCTGATGGTTCTCTGGTGCTGGAGAGCTATTTGAGAGATTAAGGTTTCTGAGTTGTACTAAAGATTAAGCGGAATTTAATATTTGTCATTTTTATTGTTAAACAGAGGTAGATATTGGAACCAGTCAAATCCACTTGGATTAAACCAATAGCAAAATCACTGTCTGTATCAGACAGCACTGAGGAAACCAAGATGGCTGAGAGACTATGCAGCTACTAATGCACTGCTAATTAATTTATCCATCTCCAAAGTGCCTAGGGTGTTTTGGTTAAATGTATCCAAATTGATGCTAACTGTATTAAAAAGTGTTACTCTTTCCTTGATTAAAACATTTAATATTCTCCAAGTTTCTTGCTCTTAATGTCTTTATGATCATTGCTTGACTTTACTTTTGGACAGTTTACTTAGTGAGTCTTTTACTGGCTGAAAAATTGTAATGTTTAATTTTAATTGAACAGCAATGCTGTTCTTACTGACAGAATTGGAAAGAAAAGAGTCTCCTTGTCATATTTATATTTTGTGACTGTCAAATTTGTCCTAAACTCAGCTAATTGTAAACTCAGCTAATTGTTCATTTAATAGTGTCCATGTCCCTCTGACTTTCGCAAGTTTGTCATTAAATTACTCCAGACAATACTTTAGCCAGTTCTAGAATCTTTTCCACAGGTTCTCTGCTTTAAAGGCTCTTATAACAGGCTGCTGAATCAAGTGTGCTTTAGAGGGTCAGATGGCACGTTGGTTTTCAGAGTAAAATGCATTTTTTTTGTTTGTTTGTTTTATTTATGATTTCTCAGGTTGGGTGGGGGCATGGATCAATTATTCACCTTAGAGATTGGAGCTCCATTATCTCAGCTCTAATGCTGATTGATCTGACTGGCTGGTCCAAGATTCAGGAGCTTTTTTCCCATGGAGATTAAACCATATTGCTGAAAGTTGTTTCAAACAACACATTCACTGGAGGTCAGAGGGCAACCACATAGTAGTGCCTAATGGTAGCAAATAGTGTCAATCATGTCAAATGACCTGGTGGTAAGACTTGTTCCTGACTTTTACTGGAATGCCAGGAATGAGTTTCACTGAGTGAGCGCTCACGTGTGCTCTATCATCCCTCTCTCACTCTTTCTTTCTTGTTTAAAAGGTGTTTGCTGGGCTTTGTCTCCCTCTCTCTCTCTCTCTCCCTCCAGTGCTCTCTCCCTCTCATTCCTCCTGTGTTCCTTCTCTCTTCACCCAGTTCACCTCTTTATGGTCCTCATTCATCTCCCTCTTGTTGGAAGTGTTGCACTGATCAGGCCTGGCGAGAGAGTGTGTGATTATTGGCAGCGTTTCAGAGTGAACGGGTGGATGAGGAGAGGACTAATAGCTCTGCCATGCAGCTAACCAGCCCCACACCCAACACAGCCAAGTACACCACACACTCTCTCTGTTCAGGTGAGACATGCTGAAGGTGTTTGTGATGGTATACAAACATGCTGAAGGTGTTTTTGTGATGACATACAAACATGCTGAAGGTGGTTGTGATGGTATACAAACATGCTGAAGGTGTTTTTGTGATGACATACAAACATGCTGAAGGTGTTTGATAGTATTTGAGCACATTGAAGGTGTTTGATGATATATAAACATTCTGAAAGTGTTTGTGATAGTATATAAACATTCCGAAGGTGTTTGATAGCATTTGAACACATTGAAGGTGTTTGATGGTATATAAACATTCTGAAGGTGTTTGATAGTATTTGAGCACATTGAAGGTGTTTGATGGTATATAAACATTCTGAAGGTGTTTGTGATAGTATTTAAGCACACCGAAGGTGTTTGTGATGGTACATAAACATTCTGAATGTGTGTGATAGTATTCGAGCACACTGAAGGTGTCTGTGATGGTATTCCCCCATTACTGCAAGTTTTTATTTACATCACCTCAGTGTCCAGTGTCCTACACGTTTTCTAGAACAATCTGTGTAATTGTCAAAGATAAAACAGTATGTGTGACAAAACCTGTGCTGACACAAGCATTTTTCACCGTACTTTAATTTATTACTTATCAGCAAGCTGCAACCTTGCAAAGTTTTTGAGTGTAAAAACACTGAATCATTCTGATTTATTACAGATCAACATAGAGTATTAAGAAAACTAGGTAACACTTTAGTACTAATAAATGCACGATCATTTCATGAATGTATTTATTTTAGAGGCACAAAACATTTGGCATATTAAAGTAAACCTGATTTTAACCTGATTTATGATTTACGATTTCACTGCATTTCAGTACAGCTGTGCATGCTGCTAAAATGCTAAAACATTTAGCATTTTAGAAAGAGATTTAAAGAACAGAAGAGTGAGTAATCAAATGTTACATAGGAAAGAGTTTTAAAGAACAGAACAGTGAGTAATGTTATCAGAATCAGAATACTTTATTAATCCCCGAGGGGGAAATTGCAGTTTTTGAGCTGGGGTTCACACTTGGAATTTCAGATCAAGAGCCCAGCTAGGCTCTCAATCCACTAGGCTACAACTGCCCTTAAAAGTCGCCCAACGTGGGGCTCGAACCCACGACCCTGAGATTAAGAGTCTCATGCTCTACCGACTGAGCTAGCCGGGCTGATAACATTACACGTCTCACTTGAGGCAAATAAAGTGTATAAAACCTGTAGTCCAACAGGAACAACACAGCACACCCGTTTATTAAAACTAGTAAGAGAAAGTGTCTGATGATGTTTTAAGGAAGTGCTTTTCAGAATATAAATGGATAAAAATCATCACAAAAAGCATATTATTGGTTTTCTCCCTTTTCAAGGTCTGTCAAAGAGATTCAATAGGTGTGAAAGGGGATATGAGATCCTATTCAATCAAGATCCAATCCAGATCAACATTTCCTCCTTCCAGTGTTTGGCAAGTTTTGCCATTTCAAAAGAAATACTATAGTGTTTTATATTTGTGTGTATACTTCTTAGGCTGATAGTTTTTCCATTTGAATCCTGGACTTTCTCCCATCCCAAAGAAAATGTTTAATCATATTACTTTATCTCAGTAATAGTTGCTGTGGGATAGATATGGGTATCACCCCTGTTAAACAGTTAATCTGTGTGAGTCTATCGCCATCTTGATTATGTTCACTTTCCCCCAAAATCAGATGTAATCTGCTCCATTTCTCCAAGTTCACCTTAATTTTGTTAAATAACTTGTCTATATTGTTAATAATGATTTCATCTATGTCTGGGTTCAGTTCTATCCCTAAGTATTTCATACCTTTTAAAAAACATTTAAAATTGCATGTAGATAGTAGTTCAGGGGAGCAATCCTGAGAGACAGGCATAACTTCTGATTTATTCCAATTAATGCAGTACCCAGATATTTTAGAGAATGATTCAGTAACTTTCAGCAGGACTAGTATAAAGTTAACTGGGTCCAGATTCAGTACTAAAATGTCATCAGCATAAAGGAATAATTTATGTTCCCTCCCACCCTAACTAGCTCCTTTAATCCTTGACTCTTCTCTGATCAGTATGGCTAATGGTTCAAGGAAGACTGTAAACATGAGTGGACTGAGGCTATATCCTTGATGGGTTGATATGGATACATCAAAGAATTGGGACAACATCATGTTAGTAAGAGCCACGGCTCAGGGGATGAGTATATAATTTTTATCCATCTACAGAAAGCATCACCAAACCCAAATCCTGACAGTGCAGTATATAAAAAGCCCATACCACCCCATCAAAAGCTCTCTGTGCATCAATTGACATATTATTGATATAGAGTATGATTTTGTTCTTTTCATCCATATTAAATGCAGCAATCTTCACATATGATCTGATGAGGATCTGCCTTTTATAAACCCTATCTGATCTTTATGAATAATTTGTGGTAAAACCTTGTCCTACCTCAGTGTCAGTATCTTGGGTTGCTGATAGGTTTTCCAGTCAGCATTTATTAATCTTATGGGTCTGTAATTGGCCGGGTCTGGTTTCTTATCATGTTTGGGTATTAATGAAATTATGGCTTCCAGGAGTGAGCCATATTGAAATGCTTCTTGAAAGACTTCTGTGAGTATTGGGCACAGCATATCTACAGATTGTTTACAATATTCCATTGGGAAACCATCTACACCAGGCAACTTCCCAATTTTCATGCACATCATAACACACCTTACTTCTGCTTCTATTATAGGAACATCCAAACCAAAATCTTTTCCTTCTTGAGAAAGCTTTGGTAATTTCACCCTCTGAAAAAAAAGAATTAAGATCCCCAGGATTGCTTATGCCCATGGAAGTATATAGATCTTGATAATAGTTTTTAAAAATTGTATTAATCTCTTTGGATGATGTAACTAATTTGCCATCCTTTCTAATTGATTTAATAACCCTAATTGATGAACTACAAGATATAGTTTTGCCTCTGACATATGCTTTAAGTGCATCCCAGACCACAACTATTCTTGCTGTTGTACCAATTTAGGTCTAAAAATAATTTAATATCCTCACCCAATCTCGTAGTGAATTGCTCATCCTGTAATACACCTGTATCTGTAATACATCCTGTAATACACCTGTATGCAATTCTACCAGTGCTTGATCTGTCACCGCTATGACTCCTATATTGCAGTTTATGAACTGGCCAATGACTCATTCAGAGACCGGAATAAGTCCTGTGAGTAAGTTCTGTGGGCGTGAGAGTAAAATGTGTATTCCCTTTCCTTTGGATATATAAGTCTCCAAATGTCTATTAAGCCCAAGTCCTCCATTAAGAAATTTATGGCTGTTCTGTCCCTAGGGTTTATGCCTATCCTAACTTTGCTGCGATCTTTATGATCATCTGGTGTCTGATTAAAATCACCCCCTAAAATAATTTGACCACCCATATTTCCTAGCAGTGTATTAACCTCATGGAAAAAGGTTGAGTTTTCCTTGTTTAGGGCATATTTATTGCAAAGTGCAACTGTGACTCCATTGATAAGCGCTTCTACACATAATATACATCCCCCAGCATCCTTGAATTGGTTCAGCATTACAAAATTGAGATTCTTGCTGACAAGAATAATCACTCCTCAGCTACATTTACATTTACATTTATGGCATTTAGCAGACGCTCTTGTCCAGAGCGACTTACAAAAGTGCTTAGGGATACTT
>JAOXYF010000008.1:11501814-11513923 GCA_028565775.1 Sternarchorhynchus goeldii
AAATAAATAAATAAATAAATCAAACATGGAATGAACACCGTGGTCATGCATAAAATATCAAATGTGCGAGTGAAAGCCGTAATGTTTTGCTTCCATTAACGTAAGGGAGTTTGGGAAAAGGAAAGAAAAAAAAACACTGTGTAATACCGCATTTTAAATTGCCTGGAAAATGGATGGAAGGAGAAGAAGGCTGAGCAGACAGTGCTAAAAGCAAATAATGCATTGAAGCGCCCTGTAGCCCCTCCACCAGCCCCCAGCTCCCCACCCGTGCTTGGCTCCAAAAGCTACGCTCTTAGCTGGACAACAATGATCCGAGTAGCAAGCGAGGGAAAAAACAGAATTTATGGAAATAAAATGAGCTCTGCGTGGCTGGACTCCATCATATATTTTAAACAGCATAATGCAAACCACAGTTCCTCTAGAGGTCAAAGAGGTCGTCTGTATAAAGAAAGGGTGAGAGAGGACGGCTTGCAGAGAGAAACAGGGAACGCAAAAAGAGAAGCTCAAAAAAGAGGCCCGTGCAGTTTTACGTCAGCAAGGTTAAATTTCATTTCTCTTCTAGAAGGCACCAGTGAAATCACAGAACGACCATGCAGTGGACATTTAAGCTTTGAGATCAAAAACTCACATTATGCTGTACTTTCAAATGTATTTCTGTATTTCATATTTACAGGAATAAGGATTAGAGAATTGTGCAAAAAGCAAAACCAAACACACAAATTCTTCTGCTTTTACAGAGTGATAAATTGTACAAGTTTATTAGGAACAAATCGTTATTTTACTGTTAGATAACGTACATGGGCAACATATGTTTCTTGTACAAAGTGTGAAGGCACATCCACTCAGTCATGAATTTTATTCACTATTAATTCTTTTTCATATTTACCTCTCTCCTGAGACATAGAAGTCTGATTCATGGCAGGATGGGAACTGACGTCAGACATGTTCCCTGGGGTTTGTGGCGCTAACTGGGACCCTATGGGAAAAACCAACGAAGAGAACATTAATAGTATATAATTAATTGTACAGCATATAATTCATACAGTATATAATTAATAATACAGTATACAATTCTATCTCCGTACCAAACAGAAAACCAGATGACTACTCCCTCAAAAAACAACGACGCCTTATTTCTATGATCTCTTTTAAACTTGTATTATCTGTATTTAAAAATGTTATTTTGCATAAATGACAAAAAAACTGTTTAACCATAGTTTGCCAGGAAGAAAGTCATAAATCCTGAACAGGTTCTGAAAACTTAGCCTGAAAAACAGGATATTGTTTGACTTCAAAAGTCAAACAAGCCTGCATTTTGTAACAATGCACATCTCATTTCCCACCCTGGCAAAGAAGGGCACAGAAACTTTACTTCTTCACGAGCCCCTGTCTTGCCTACTGGAACAACCCTCTTTTTGTCTCTCAGCTGAAACCGTAGCCAGACTACAACCCATTCAGCTCAGCATCCAGGGTCCTGAAACTCACCGAACAATCAGCTCCCATCAGAGCTATCCTCTATCGACTGCACTGGTTACCCATCTTGTCCCAAATTCAATACACATTACATCTCGTGACCTTCAAAGCCCTTCACGGTCTTGCCCCTCAGTATCTGTCTGAGCTTCTCCATTCATCCCCCCTGCCTGCACACCCAGGTCTTCTGGCTCTGGCTTACTTATTGCTAAGTTTAGACTCTCCTCTATGGGTGCCAGGTCATTTAGTTTGATGGTTCCCAGACTTTGGAATTCACTCCTGCAGAGTCCCTGTGACATCTCCATTTCATCCTTCAAATAACAATTAAAAACCCATCTTCTTCACTGAGCTATATTTTTCCCTCCTGTTGTTGATTAATAGTTATATTAACAGTTGTCAACATTAATTTTACAGTGCATAGCGCAGTCATCATAGCTCAAAATAAGACATTTAAATATCTCCCAAGGTATATTTAGAGTATGTAGATTTCCAAAACATCACTAATTTGTAAGTGAATGTATTATAGGACAATATGTACTACTGTGTTTATGTTCTAAAACATCACAATGAATTTATATTTTATAATCATCAGCCTGATCATCAGGCTGCTGGTGCATTTGATTTCTCCAGCATAAGCAGTAATAATTAATGTTATGGTTTGAAAAGAAAATGGATTGATTTTTGACACACAAGTAAATTAGTCTGTGCCTCAGTGACATGTTACTGATGCAATGAGCCAATGAACAAAAAGAGTGGGAAACTCTGAACCAATAACAGAGCAGCAAGGAGGCTGTGAAACCAGGGCAACGGGGTATCGGAAGCTGTTAGCCAATTGCCACTGTGAGTGGGAGACTACTTTTCCAATGGGGACTCAGAACAAGCTGCAAGCTCATGTTATGGAAATACTGAATACCTTCAATAAATAACACTGTAAAACTCCACACACAGATGTATGCAACAGATTGGAAGCAGAACCAGAAGAGTGACTCCATTTAAGAATATGTCAATGTGATACACAACTAGGAGAGAGAACCAACCCACAGTAACTCTGTAAACAAGCTCTGTAAACATCTATACATTCGTTTGGTGGTATTTATATCACGTTCTTTAAGGTCTGGGTCCTAAACATTTTCCACATTCCCTTTGTCAGTAGTCACATGTGATATCAAAATGGTCAACCAGTTACATTCACAGTTCAAATCCAGGATTGGATTTGGCTTCGAGGTTGAGATGTGAGGACCACTTCATTAGTGAGTGAGGCACTGGGCTCAGGAGCTACAGCAGCACCAGCTAGAAGGCAGGTCTGAAAGAACATGGATTGGAAAACACCAGGGGGTTGAAGGAGAAGAAAGTAAAGGGAGCACAAGCTGGAGGTTTTTTTTTTGTTTTTTTTTTGTCCCCTGGACTTATGGGGTTAGTCAAAGCTGTGGGTGGGTGGGAACAGGGATCACACTTCCAAGAAGCAGCTGTTTCCAGAGGGGGCTTTTTGCTGTCATACCAGAGGCACGTAGCACCATTTCCAGGTTCATGGAGGCTCATGCACCATCAATGCGAGGTTTTCGTTTTCCCTCCCCAGCCATCTCAACAACACAGGCCTGGATGGATTTGTGCACAACAATGTTTTAGTATTTATGTGACTGAATTCGTATTCTGTATGTATCATGCATATGAGGGTGGGCGTGTATGAGATTGTGCATGCCTAATGAAACTGTTAGTGACTGGCAATGTTTAGACACAGCTGGGCTGTCACAGTCTCTTTGGAAGAGTAACGGGACTCTTGGGGGGAGGGGGTGTGGTGGGTTACTGGCTGTTCCTTTTCTATGCCACTGACTCAAGTACACACACACACACACACACACACACACACACACACACACACACACAGGTGATTAATATTCAGTTGAAGCCTGAACAGAAAACAGAACCCTATTCTGATATATTCTGATATGTCTTCATTATGCAAAGGCTGGGAGTTTCAGGTAGATGTTTCCACACTGAAGAGGGTGAATGTGAGCTCTGTACTGAAAGTAAGGATTTCATACTCACTGGTCTCACTGTACTGAAAGTAAGGATTTCATACTCACTGGTCTTAGAAAACAATGAGATCATTGGACACAAATTGTAAACTTAAATTATGACAACAGATCAAAGACAATGACAACAAAAAATCTAAAATAAAAAAAAAACAGTGATTAGTAGCAATGATTGAAAACATTACACTAAAACATGAACCACCTCCCCTGCAATTACTGCCTCTCTCAGTGGCAATTGTTGGTGTTTTTTATTAATCAGGAAACATGAAGAATAATAAATTGTAATAGAAATAAACACACAGGAGAGGCTAAGTCTCGGTAGAGACAGTTACTTAATAATTCAGAGTGTGCCATATCTCCTCAGACTACTCAGCTGGGGGTAAAGGAGTGTCTAAATGTCACAAGGCTTCTCAGTGATTCTTTCATCTACTTCTGTCTATCTAAAAGCCATCTTAATTATCACTGTGACATCAGGGCATCTGCCATAAATCTAAAAATTCAAAGCCACTGTCACATTTGAAGATTGTTTTGAAACGACAAGCGTGTGTTGGTAGAGGGTTTGGTGCATCGCACCTCAAGGAACCTCTGGAGCTGTCTGGTTCTGTTGTATAGATGTTAGGGTATAAGACAAAGGGTACTTAATCATAGGTGAAATTGTCTATGTATTCATGTATAATATCCTCAAAGAAAAGTCAGTTTTGCATTTGATGAATTAATTAATAATTACTATATAATAACTCATTATTCGCACCTGTTTATGAAGAAGCCAGGTGAAGTGACACAAAGGTTCAAAATTCAATCAATGTAGTAGTTTCCTGGCCAAGTACTAAATAATGCTAAGTTATCCAGGTCATGAAAACAGTCCTTTGAAATGGTGTGAACCCAAAATAATTACAATTTCCATTTATAGGCATTTGACAAGTGCAGTCATTTAAACATCAACCATGCAAAGGGAAGCACAGGGTGTGAGCAACAGCATTCATAGGTTCAGAGATAATGTGCTTACACCCAATATAATTTTAAATATTCTTTCACGAGGATTGTTGAGGCAATGCATGGTCTTTGAAGCGAAGCTTTTCATCTGTGAAGTGTTTTTAAGAGGTTCAAATGTAAGATTCATGGTGCAGTTCAAAGACATGTGAAACTACTCATGGCCACATTTCCTCTGTTTTAGTTGGGGGGAGGGGGAGCTTTTACTGTGCTGCACATCCAGTCCATACATGCAGCATTTTCAGACGCCTGGACAATAAAGAACCTTTAAATGAAGATGAAAGAAAGAGATAAAGATGAAGAGAGGGAGAGAGAGAAGAGAGAGAGCAGAATCACTCTGAAGCCTGAAGCCGTTTGAATGATGGCAAGAAGGGGGGTGAAGTGGCCACCAGTCTTGCGTCAGCACAACCCACCATCTTCTGGCTTAGACGCAGAGCTAAGATCCATCACAGCCCCACACGCCCTCCCGCACAATGAGGCCAGGTAATCTAAATGTTGCTTTATCCTTGGGGAAGCCTACAAACACAGTGCAGCAGTAATGGCATCTCAGATCCCAATGAGCAGAAGTAAATGATTTTCCAACCTGGGGCTAATGCAAGTTAACTCGGCCTGTCGGGGGACGCGAAAAACTGCACAGTGGTAAGCAAACTGTGCTCCCATGGATCTCATTACTGGTGAGGCAAACAAGGCCAAGGTAAAGTAAAGTGGAAAGTGCAGCTTAAGCGGAAACACACGGAGACTCACTGCTGCCCGGGCACACTGGGCTGCTACATTAAAGAAAAAACACTGTTCAGACTGGAGTCTATGGAGGCTGGTGTGATTGCTACAGCTCCTGGATGGCTGTGAGCCAGCTGTGGTTAATATACAGCGCAGAAGAGCACTATTCTCGGTAGAAGCTGGACTCGGAGGGCAAAACGACATGGCTACCTATTAAATGTGGCTGAAATGAATGAGGTGTTAAATAGGCCGAGAGACGACGAGGGGTTGGGGGGGGGGGTTGCTGCTGAAGGGGAAGCTTCAGGAAGCACTACATCACACACACACGGATGTGCGCACACACACACACACACACATTAATTGCCTTCGCTCCAAAGAGGGCAAGAGCACCTCCAATAACTTCAAAACAAAGAAAAAAAATTGTAAACAAACACCCCCCACCAGTCGATAAGTGCATGAATAATAAATAAATATATGGAAAAAAATAAGCAACCCGGTTTAGGTGAACTCATGCATAAACCCAGTCTGCGTTTCACTGGCTATCTTGAGGGGTTACATATCTAAATGTGAATATCTCTCCAGGACACTGAAACTACCCGGCTGGCACACAGGCCCAGGCGCTGCTTCACAACCTCGGCAAACGCCTCTTGAGCGGGGCCGGATTCATGCCAAGCGCTCATTACCATAATGCTCTCAGCTTGGTAAACCCGGCCGATAAGGCCCATGAACACAACCTGCCGGCTCAGCACCGGCGGCCGGGGGCGGGGGAGGCCAGCAAGCAGAGCCACGGGGGCCCCGCTGCCTCGCTCGCTCCCTCCCACGCTGACCTTTGGGTTCCTGCAAAGCCCTGGAAGCACTTCAAGCAAGCACAGATAAACAGCTTACTCTGAAAGCTCCCTGGTAAGTACGCCTAAATCGCATCTTTAAAGGAAAACGAGGAAGGACAGACAGACTGAGTGGGGCGGGAGAAGAAGGACAGACAGGCTGAGGGGGGCGGGGAGAAGCGGCCACAGTCACGTTAAATGGACCTTGATGGACCTTGGAGAGGAGTAATAAAAATGGAGAGAGACAGACGTTTCTGGTTTTTCAATGGCAGCTCAAGTACATGGCGGTCATTAGGGGCTGCACTACAGTCTGTATCAATTAGAGGTTGTTCTGAAGCGTGTGTATCCACTATAACCACAGTGGACACACTGCTGGAGACACAAGTGTAGAAACCAACACACCAATTTAATTCCAAATCCAGAAGAGATGCATGGAAAAACACACAAAATTGCCAAAAATCCCCATTTGATACAAATTAGCGTGATTAAATGGTATTGTGAAACTGTGATGATGATGGTGATGATTATAATGGCTGTGGTGGTGGTAATGGTTTTTGTTCCCACCAAGCCACAAAGTAAAAGCGACTGAGAGAGGCTAAGTGGCTATAGGCAGGCAGAGCTAATCTGCAGAGTCTGAGCCTGCATTCCCCTGCCAAGCACACCTGAGCTATCACGATCTTATTGAGAACACATAAGAGTGGGAGCAAGAGACAGTTATTGGTGGTACATCCAACATTCTGTCGCAAAATACTTGCCAGGTGACCCGTTACTGAGGACTGCAACATATTATGTCTGACATAATTGGGCCATTTTGTGGTTATCTATATGTGTTTCCTGAATTTGGGTCACTGTTACAAATTAGCTAGCTGCATGCTAGCTGATATCTGTTAGGTGCATATCATTTGTCTACCTACTTTCTGTGCAGAACAGAACTGTCTATAGCGCTGTGTTTAAACGCTCTCGCCAAGAAAAATCAGCAGATGCATGTGCTGGAGAGAAAGTGACAGTATGGAGAACAGGTCAATGAACATCAGACCGAGGGTCAATATTAGAACCTGTTTGGCATCACTTAAGCTCAAGTCAGTTAAATGTCTTAGGTTCACTTAAGGGACGGATTAGAGGTGTTCTGTCAGAACTGTCTGCTGTTTACTCAAATGTTTACTCATACAGATGTTTGGATAGTAGCTAGAAATAAAAACCCAATGAAACACTTTATCTCTTTTACGTTTTCGGTATGAATTACATTTAACCATGCACTGATAAGCCATAACATTAAAACGACCTGCCTAATATATTATATATTATAATTATAGATATTATTATAGCAGAGGGGGATCCCCCCTCATGCTACCAAACCAGCTTTTGACCCATAGCCATTAGTGAATTACACTGGGATGAAGAGGTATTCGTTCTGTATGGGGTGTCAAAGCAACATCCATATGATGAATGTCCAAAGCTAAAGTTCCTTTGCTTTAGCAGAACTTTGCCCAAAGCATCACATTGTTACCACTTTTGGCAATGGTTAGAGGTTGTTAGCACTGTTGTTAGCCATTGTTAAACCTTTCGGAGAGGTCAGGGGTCAACACGGGCACTCTGACCAATCTGTGGCTAAGCAGTCTCCTACAAAAGCTGCAATGCAGTGTGTGCTCTGACACCTTCCTATCATAACTAGCATTAGTTTTCTCAGCTCCGGTACCTCTTCTGTAGGATCGGACCGGATCAGACCGGTTCGCCTTCGCAGTGAGCTTTGGGCACCCATGATCCTGTCAATGGTTCACCAGTTGTCCTTCCTTGGACCTTCTCTTGGTAGATACTAACCACTGCATACTAAGAACATTCCACACAACCTGCTGCTCTGGATCTGACCAAGTCATCTACCCCTCAAAGTCTGTCAGTTCCCTAAGTCTTTTTTACCTTCCTCCAAATCATCATCTTCAAGAACATGCTGTTCACTTACTGCCTAATATATCCCACCTCTTGACAGGTGACACTTTAACAAGATAATCGATGTTATTCACTTCACCTGTCAGTAGGTTTAATGTTATGGAGGATGATTGCATACTAGAGAGGAAGGGCTTGATGTAACAGCTTTTCATCAGCTTAACCCATTCAGGACTACAGTATGTTTTATTATATGTACCATAATGTACTATGGAAGATCTCAACTCACAGAAAGCACAGAAAACGGTCGGCATTTTACTAGAGCCATTTGGAAGGCAGAAGAGTTTACCAGGCTTCAGTGGTTCCAACTAGAGCCTCGAGTTATACCAACAAGCAACAACAAGATTCCGTTAAACCCAATTCTTGATAGCACAGACTGAGAGGCACTGGCGAATGACATGGTGGTATTCACCCCAGACGGAGAGCGCTGAGCAGGTTCAGGGTGACGGATGGATTCCCATGCAGCTGCACGCTCCTGTCAGCCTCGCGTCTGTATCAGTCTGCCGCTAACGTAGCTCATGTTCCCAAAGCCAGAAAAGGCACGGGCCTCTCAATTGGTCTGGAGACATTTCGGCTGAGCAATGTGATTTCTGCCTGACTGTCACAAATCTAGCACGACAGGGAAAATCAATTTGCCCAGCGCTTCGCAGCTTGAGGAAAATCCGGATGCCAGGCAGGCCTGGATAATGTTCCAGCATATTGTATTTGGTTCACTGAGACTGAAAAATGGCAGAGTTCTTCATATGTGCTGCTCAGATAGGGGACAGCGCTGAGCACTTAGCCTTCCCTCCGAATGTCTTTACTTTTCTCATGTGGAAACAAACAAAAAAACGAATTAGAGAGGCTCATGTCAGAGTCACTCCTGACCAAAAATCAGAACAAGTCTAGCAGCTGACTGGAACGAAAGGTCAGAGGTCATCAGAGAACTTCAGGCAGGAAGGTTTGAGGGAGGCAGTACTCTCCTCTGAACATGAAAAAATGACAGGTGTCCCATGAGCACTTGCAACCTGTCTGGGGTGGAGAGACTGCGTGCGGGGGGAGGTGGGGTGGTAGGGGGTTGCTGTCAGGGTGCAGCCACGGTCGGCCACCTTCAGGCAGGCTGGAGGCTCCACCCGGGAGGCTTTTATCCACACAGCTTTACAGCACCACCCGTATGTCATGCACAGGAAGAGAGATCTAACAATGGGCATACAGGCACACAGCAGACCACACATATTCAGTGTCCTCAAAAAAAACAAAAAAACTCTTGTCTGTAAACACTGCAGTGCAACTGATCATGTATTTTTTTCATCTTAATAATACATGAGATAATCTATACCGAACTATGAATAATCAACTGTGACTGTAATGCTCAGCTTCTTCAAAATCTATATATTTTTGGGGGAGAATAAATTTTCAGCAGTGCGATTAATCCTGCCTGTTTCATATTTCCTCTCGTCGTAGCGTGTCTGTATTTCACTGAGGGGTTTGCCTCCGAGACACGCCTGCCGTTCACGTCGGAAGCCACTGTCTGCTTTTCATTAGCGTCAATCACAGGCAGAGCGCGGCGCGTCTGCCACTCACGCGCAAGCTTCACGGGCGCACTCATGCATTGGTCCCGCCTCATCAGAATGATTGACAGCGTAACACTGGTCAAGACTCCATCAGGGAGGCTGCACCAGCAGATGAGCTCACATCTGCATCTCACGTTTGAGTGTCATCTCACGTTTGAGTGTCATCCACTTATGTCCAACGCCTGATGGAAATTCATTAAGTTTGCAATTTCAGGAGCCGCTCAGTTATTCCGCTGAGGGTGAAGATGCAGACAACTTTCTGACAAATGTGGCGTTTTTAAATAATCGCATATCTGTTTTAACTAAAGAGCAGCATATGGCCATCATTAGCTATCAGGAACAATACCTCCAGGATTTACCCATAAAACATGGGAAGGAACATAACCTGAAATGCATAAACAACACCATCAGCTTTCATTCAAAGCTTCGTGTATCTTAAGTGTAAGTTTCAGTTTCATTTCACGATTATTCAGAAGTCAACTGCACAACTTTGCTTGACTGTCGTGCATCAGAGCAGATCGGGTAGTTTCGAGTTCGCTTCAAAAGTCCGAACAGATCTCAGGCGGTGCTCGTCAAAATGCCACCATGGTTATGTAAATGTCACAGAGAAGACAACAGAGAAGGCTGGTCATACACGCTCAAACACAGTCAACAGCAGTTGCAGAGAAAGCGAAAACTGTTGAATCAAACGTGATCTGCTGTTCAAACAAAGGCCTCCTGCGCGACAATACAATTTAGCACCTGTTGTTTTGATTTTAACAGATATTTAGTCGCGTAAACTCTCGTGGGCCGGAAGAGTGGTCTTGGACAGACCTGGGACGCTGGCGGGGGATATGGGGCCGGAGCGAGAGTGGCTGGAGCCGGCAGGAGAGGCCACGGGCGAGGGCGACGGGCCGCCGCGGCCGCTGGGCAGGCGTGGCGAGGCGCGGGGGGAGAAGGGCGACTGCGCCTGGTTGCTCTGTTCGCCCTGGCTGCTGGTGGAGCCCGAGGCACTGACCGCCGAGCTGAGGGCCGCCTCGGTCCCTGTGGGCAGGTCATCGATGGAGCCCGACAAATCCTGGAAGAGTGGGGCAGAGAAGAAACACAATACAAATACAAAGATCAGTGGGAATGGTGCTTTACATTTGGCAACCACTGATAATGGGCCAAACTAGAATTCACTACAGTGTCTAAACAGGGGACTTTACCACATAGAGGCACTCAGTGACCCTGTAACATTGGCATCAAACATTCTCCACCATTTACACTAAAACAAGGGTAACATTGGGACCATTTGAGGTCATTACACCTCATGACAATTAAAAGAGTCCACAACACCAAACCTGGAGATCAGTGCTATACACCTAGAGAGAAAGGAGAACCTGTTCAGGTTAACCTTCATTATTTCTATGAAAAGAGCGTGAACGTCCATCGTTTTCTTCAGCCCTGAGAGGAAGCATCTACTGCACAGCTGCATGGCGGATTCAAACATGGAAGGTAATGTTTGTCAAAGCTGGCAATTACACAAAGAGGTGTTAGCAGAAGCACCAAGCCAGTCCAAATAATCAACGAGTTGGGGCCTTTTCCAACATGGCCCAAATCCAATTTGTTTGCTGCTCTGCTGCAAATTGCTCTGTGCATTGAGTCTCCAAATAGCTGTCAACCACTCCCAGTTGGCATCTTGTATCACTTAATGCGCTCCTGAAGCATGTAATTGTCATAATAAGAAAAATATTGAGGTGATAATAGCCACTTACTTTGAAATACCCGGACCCCCACATAATAACTTGCACATTTCTCACAGTATCTGAGAGGCCAGTCATTTTTTTTTTGAGCAAACTAACCAATGCCCCTCGCCAACCTACCAACTCAGTTCTGTCAGAAACAGGCGTCACTCAAGGGTAGGCAAGGCACCGGGAAACGGCTCCAGAGACACACACAGATGCACACAGACACACACAGACACACACAGACACACACAGACGCACACAGACACACACAGCTAAAAGCATTTCAATAAGCGAGGGAAATGCTACACTGTAATTTTCAGAGGAGTGAGATTTGCAGCGCACAAAGCCCCAGTGACAGGCATGCGGAGCGCACGCAGATGCAAATTAACGAGGAACTCTGGGAGAAAGCAGTTCTGGTCAAACAGTCTAGACAGGGAGGAGCCAACACATCCAGCTACCTTTCAGTCCACCTGCACCAGCACTGGAGGAACCCCACCCACCCACACACACACACACACACACACCTACACTAGCACTGGAGGACCTCACACACACACACACACCTGCACTAGCACTGGAGGACCTCACACACACACACACACACACACACACACACACACAGCTACACACACACACACACACACACACAGCTACACACACACACTTTCAGCATGACAGCATGGGATTATGAAAAAACTATGGGATCAACTCAGTAATCAGTAAATATATTTGAGTTTGGGTGGTGCTTTGGTGTCTTTGATCTGAGGGTTGATGGTTAGTTACTGAGGACTAGAAGTTAGTAACTGAGGATAGTGGTTAGTAACTGAGGATAGTGTTTAGTAACTGAGGATAGTGGTTAGTAACTGAGGATA
>JAOXYF010000008.1:11514023-11536250 GCA_028565775.1 Sternarchorhynchus goeldii
AGTAACTGAGGATAGTGTTTAGTAACTGAGGATAGTGGTTAGTAACTGAGGATAGTGGTTAGTAACTGAGGATAGTGGTTAGTTACTGAAGCAAGTGTTTAGTAACTGAGGATAGTGGTTCTCCCATTCCCTGTTGAAACTAAGCAAAACCTACAGGGCTGCTGTGAAAGCTCTGAAAGCCTCTCCCCACTGACAGAGTGGAATGGCATGCACTAGGGGCCCACTCACCTCTCGAACTGAGCTGCTTGGCTGCCCTGAAGAGCTGAAATTTGTATATGGCTTTTCCACTAGAACTGATTAATGTATGTGTCAGTTATGGATGTTTGGTGAATTTGGAATACACGGGTGCACCAACCTTTGCTGGGTGAGGACTTTGTTCCCTGAAGAAGGCTAACCTCTCTCTTGCGTGTCCACCAGTGGTCATTACTCACGTTTAACTGCAGTGGAACTGCGATGCACACCGCAGTGATCCAAGCCCTGAAGTTCCTGCATGTGCAGCTGCCCTGGCACCCGCCCTGCGCTGTGGTTGAAAGGGACCACTGGCAGATCAGATGGAATAGTAAAAGGGAAGTGCTTGTTTGATAGGATTTATGGAAGCACATAAAATGGCATTTATTTAGCTGGGCGAGTGAGGTGGCGAGGGGGTTGTGAAAGCGTGTCTCAACCCTGCATTTGTGGACGTGCCTGTGCCTCTCCACACAAGATCAGGGCCCAGTCGAGTCTGGCCACAGAGGTGTGCAGGAGAGCACTTGGTGAGTTCACAGCCCTGCAAAGTGACAGGAGGAATGTGTACACACCTACATACATGCTGGAGTGCTGTCCTTGTATGCTTCCACTCACATAATGAAGCAATGTGATTCCAGTAAAACACCAGTCCAACCTCTGAAGGGGAGGTAGAGCATGGTTAGAGGCGTGTGTTACATACATTCAAGATTTTTTTTGTCGTAAAGAGTGGCATCTTAATGCAGTTATAAACACATGTGTTAATAAGGAATATGCTCATATGGTAAAAATGATAAAAAAAAAATGTTGCACCTAAAAAATGTTGATTATGACAAATATGCCACATTTTTATCCTTACAGATGTGTCAAGTTAATATAATGTATTTTTATGACATGAGCTATCAGTTTCAATTAGAATTTCAGTGGTATGGTTCCCAGAGTGGGGATTTTCTTGCATGAAGTTGTAAAGGTGTGGTTTTCCTTCGAGTGGCACTCTGGCAGTCAGTTAAGATTTATAACTGAAAGCTTTGACATGCAAATGTTTTTACATCATTATGGCATACTGAATGTTTATTTGTGGTTCCAGCAGGCATTTTTATCTCTCCTAAAAAAAAATGAAGAAAACCATTTAAATGTTAAAGATCTCTATTAATGCTGGAGAAAAGGTTTTCCAGAATTTGTGAAGAATGGGAATGTTGGTGGTTGCTAATAATGTGCTTATTTAGTGGAGGATATTTTTCTATTCCCATCCACTGACTTTTCCCCAAATTTAGTTTGCCGATTTTTGGCTGGAAGGCAGTGCTCACAGTTGATCCATCTCTGCTAATGGTGTGACAGAAGCCATCTTTCAAGAAAAAGGATGATGGGCAAAGTGGAAGTCCACTAACCTCTGTCAAAGTCTCCATCCATCAACAGGCTCTTTAACCCGGGCCACACTGAAAGACGGCCCAATTATGCCTCCTAATGAAGGAAATAAATACGTCCTCACATTAGGCCCCATTACCACCGTGCTCTGCCGTTGCTCCAGTTGTTCCCCACTGGGGAGGGATCAGAAGCCAGGATGCAGAGTGGAGGACCACAGGCAGCATGGAGGCCACACCTTGGCTCAGACCTTCATCCACTGGCAGTAGCCACGGGAGCCTCCTGCTCTCTCGCTCAGAAAGTGAAATAAAGCATCCTTGGGGCTCAGCGTAAATGGAATGAAGGAAGACATTAGGTGTTGAGTTTGAAGCACTGATTAGGGTGAAGAAAGACTGTTGAGGGGGAAGGGCATCAGGTTGATACAGAACATTCTCTTCCTAATCTCTGAGAGTCTGGTCCCGATCAGCTCACCTAGCATGAACTAAACCCGCTCTGTAAACGCAGTGATTTGTGTTCTCAAGTGCCACTGATGTTCATGACACGGTGCAGGACTTCTGCTCTCTTAATACTTGGTCTTATCATGCTGATTGTGATTAATATACATCACGGTCATCTATTAAGCCCCTCTTTTCCTCCTGTTGTTATTATTGCTATTACATTCCAGGTGTTTTGAGTTTACTACTAATTTTTGGCCTTTAAAGCACAATAAAGGGGTGAGAACCTGAGTTAAAGGGGGGGGACCTCTGTTTATTAGAAAGCACATAGGTTTATGATGTGGAAGGTCATTGTTGGTTAATAAGTGGCTACATGAGTGCGGGCAGGTGCTGCGTTAACTCCTCCTCTTAACTTCATACCATTCATTAGCTCAGTGATAATAACGGTTCAGGCATTAATAGGTGGGTGGCAAAGAAAGATCGGCCAGTTAATCAATGTGAGCCCTGTGTGAAGAGCTGAACGAAGTAAGAGGGACAGCTGGACCCTGAAGGTGGTGATAAGGATGTGGGCGTGGCTCCTGTTTTGGGTGGCATAGCTTGGTTGTCAAGAACGTGCTGGTCTTCGTGAGCTGCTCCTGAGTATGTGTTGAGGAGACTATATTAGCAATGCTGAGTCTGTTCCTGAAAGCTTGTTCTTGTACGTTCTGAAGGAAACGTCATTGCACAGCTTTGTCCACGTTGTCACTTTCAAATTATCAACATAAAATGGGGTGTGATGCTAGTACTACATACTATGTAACAGCTCTACTGTTTCTAGACTGTTTAACTGACACTTTCTCCTGAAGGCAAATCTCTTCCTTACTTGACTCTCTCTGAAGGAGGATTAAGTCATTCACCATTTGACTCATCTTCCAGGCCTCAGTATTGATGTTGGTTTCTTCAAAGGAGGAATATTGGTGGTAACCTTCTAATGGAGCACAGGGAGAGCGAGTGTCTGCCTTCATTCTCTATTCTTGAATATATTTTTAAATATACTCTCTTTCATCCACTCCCAGCTCTCTCGCTCTCTCATTCATATATATATCTAAGACCATATGCCATTAGTTTTTCTGCCTACTGTTCACTGAGCCAAGTGTGCCGTTTTCAGGGGAGAGAGTAAGAAAATTTAGGAAAGTTTCAGGCCAGGCTGTACATCTGTGTGCCTCCAGTTCCACCACTCCAGGCTGTCTGAACCCTTCTCACCTGAGGACGGGGGCGGTAGGTGGCAATGGGGGTGCCTGGAGCTTAGTGAGACAATGTGGTGTGTGATTAACAATGAAAAAAAGGCCAGGTCTGTGAGGAAGGTCGTGGGTTGGTTGGAGGGGGGGGGGTGTTTTCTCAGAGAAGTTACAAGTGGTTTTCTTACTTGCTTCCTTCTTTGTGAGGAGTCCCCCCCCCCCCACACACACAGTAGAATGACCACAGATACACAGATGATACAGAACACAGAGGAAAACAAGGGAAAGAAGCGTTCCAAAAAAATCCTCTAAACTGCAAAAGAAGCATGAAGCGTGAAGCAGCTTCATAGTTTCTGGAGTTTTTAACCTTAGGAAAAAGTTTTGTAGTTCTCTGTAGTTCTTGCTCTTAGGAACACAGTTTTGTAGTTCTCGGTAGTTCTTGCTCTCAGGGAGATGGTTTTATAGTTCCCTGGAGAGCACTGTAGTCGTGTGCGTGTGTAATTCTGTTCATGTCCAGGAACTGAGTAGCTGCACTCTGTTCTTAGACCATAAAATGTTGCTGTCGAGCATCTTTATGGTTCTGCAGAGCAATTGGTGGGTTGATCTGAATGTGAATGGGGTTTAGTGGCCCTTGCGGTAATGCTGGCATACTTTATGGTTCTATATTTTTCCTAAGCGATAGTTTGCAGCATTCATGTTAATTATATTTTGTAGCACTTTCGTGGGTTTTGTGGGAACTTGTGGCACTTTGCATTAATGGCAGGCAGTTGGGATGTGAGATGGGGTCGGGGAGAGAAGCTGGACAATGTTTAACTGAAAGGAACCATTCTTTTATTCAGCAATTAACCCCATCTGGGTAAATAATACCGTGTTGTGCAATGGAGTCGTCGCTCTTGCACACAGTCCTCAGAACCGGAGAACACTTCAAAAAGATCCAGGCCAGGGAATGATGACAAGGTGCAGCAGACACTGGCTCTTACAAAGCATATAATGCACAGTATAGTGTGTCATTGTACAGTACACGGAGAGAGAGAGAGAGAGATAGAGGGAAAAAGAGGGAGAGGGGAGATGAAGAAAGAGAGAAGGGGAGATTGTGAGGGGCTTGAGCTCCTGTGATAACATAGATAACATGTCTGGATGCACTTACCTGCCTGGAAACCCGATCTTATTATTTTAAATTCTGTGGCTCAGTCACTTATAAACAGAGAGAGAGAGAGAGAGATAGAGGGAATGGGGGGAGATGCTAGAGCAGTGGAGGAGAAAAGAAGACCTTTAAGTGTGACAGTGAGGGAAGGGTGGGGGGTAATTGTGCTACAGCATGTCTGTCTCCCTCTGTCTCACTCTCACATCTCTAGGAGAGGTGGATATGTTCATCCGCGTTTCTCATGACCTGAACCTCCCCCTCAGGACATACACACACCCCCCAGCCATCACATGCTCACTTAGAAGAGCTGTAATTACCCTCGATCAAGGCTTCATGCTCCCAAGATTCAGAGCAAAATGGGAGAAAATCCGATATGGTGAACGTGAGAAAGCAGGGAGAAGGGGCTGGTGGCTGAGTGGAGTCCTGGGCCTCATGAACAGGGGACGTGATCTTCCCACAGCGACGAGCCCTTCTGCCTGGAGCTAAACGGCCCTGTTCCTGGGGGTCCTGTTATCCTGCCACCCCCCGCTACACACACACACACACACACACACACAGACTGTGGTGGAGGGTGGAGGGAGCCTCTTGGGCCTGGTCTGTGGAATGCACCACTGCAGGAGCAGAGGCCACTCACCTCCTTGCCATGGCTGGAATGTGAGCGGACAGCCGGCCCTCGCTCCCTGTCCCCCTACGCCTCGTCCTATCTCCTCCCGTCATCAATCGCTTTTTACGGCTTTCCTCCGTCTGCTGGGTGAAGTGGGTTTTTTAATATATACTCTCTACAGTTGAGACTCCTTTCGTTATTCGGAAGACTTGCTAGCAAATGCACACTCTTCATATGAGCAAATCATCTACAGTGTACTTGTCATTTTACAACAAACGTATATCATTTAAATTGACCAAGAAACACAACACCGGCTGGTAAAGGCAGAGGGATAAGGTTACAGGCCAATGGAACAACAGGAGTGTTGCACACGATAATAACTGTAATTTATTTTTCTTTAATAAAAAATACTTCACACCAGGGCTGGACCACTGGAATAAACATGCCGTTGAGTGTAAACATGCCTCTTTGTGTAAACTTTCAGCTGTGTGTATGTGCGTACTTATGTCTACCACAGCACCACAGCCAGCAATACAACTGGAATCTGTCATTTAACTAAAACATTCATTGATAAATTCTTTCAAAACAAACATCTATGATATTTTAAAAAAAAGGTAATTTCTTTAGTATGAGCCATAAAGATTCCTGAAGGCTTAAACGTCTTTTCTGGGTAGCAAAAACATCTTTAGCTCAGCGATATCTCTGAATCCTAATCTACAGCTTTATGTCTCATATTCAGTGCCAGTTCATCCTCTTGTGAGAGCAACGCACAAAATACTCTGGCCACAATCATCTATTAGAATGAGTTCCATTTCCACTTCTTGTTTGTGTTGAGGACAGGCGGCCCTCGGTGCCCTGGCCGATCGTGGTGGTGAGAGGGCCCACAAGGAGCCGCAGCAGTCGCGCTGTGCTCCTCCGCTGTGTTCCTGTGGAGTTTATTATCTAATCGCAGATCCGTCAGAGAGCCAGCCACGCTCAATGGACCCAGACAACGTGGTCAATAGAGCGGCCAACGGCCTGTGTCGTCCCAGCCCCCGGAATCCCGTAATCAAAAACAAATACGTTCGTGGTTCTTGCTGCCTTTCTGTTGGGACTCAGACAAGGCCGTGCTTTGGGAGGAGGAGGGGGTGGGGTGGGGTGGTGTCATCAGAGTTGACGTAGCGGAGATGGGAGTGCTCGGGTCAAGTGAAGTGTGTTTTCATCCCCTCCCTTTATTGACTTCTTTTGCCTGCTCCCACTTGAGAGGAGATGAACGGTGTGACGGGGAGAAAACAGGATGAGTAGTTTGCTAGGTTGTCGTACATGGTTTCGAGCAGGTAGGTTAAGTGGATGTGTGAAAAGCTGTTTTACTGGTTGGTTAGTAAGTTTTATAGTGCATTGCCAGAGATTTCCTGCCTGTTGTTCAAGTGCTAATGCTGCTGTTAAGCCAAGCGTGGCCTTCAGTTTAGTGCATCAGTGCATGTGCTGGGACAACATGCTATGAAGTTCTTCTCTTTTTATGCTTATTTGATTTATTCCTTTACACGATTTATGATCACTTGAATATTAATCCTCTTCACCCGTTTTCAGTTTTCCAAGTTTGTATCACAGTTACACTGACAAACGAGTGGAAAAGGGGTGTGTAAACAAGGCTTTCAGTCGGAGTGTTAGCCAGTTGCTCATGTGGCCTCTATTAATGATTAAAGGAACAGGTTTGTGTTGTGAGAAAGGTCCCTTTAACCATGTCCCATTAGAAGCCAAGCCCAGAGAAAGAGCAGCTCCCTGTGAGGGGGTCTCACACTTTAATGAAAGTCCTGTTTCACCTGCCTCAGGTGACTTTGCGAGGTGATTGTATCTGCCTGAACAATTACACTGTCACAATCAAAGTCTGTCAGGTTCGGCAGGGAGCTAATAACCACTCATTTCTCTCCCAGCATGTCAGCTGGCCTCTGAATCCTCCCTTTGTTCTCTTGATCACCTGCTTCCAAAGAGCCTGCTTGTCCTCACACTTCAGGCACTTAGATGTTCACGCTTAAAGAGGTGAGCAACCAGACCCTCAGGGCTCGAACACTGCTGAGGTGACATCCACTCTGACCACCTCCATGGACTGCCCACCCTGCTCTCTTCCAGCTCCCACCAGCATGTTCTCTCTTTTTTGTGCCTCTAATAGATTTGGGAGTGGTGGGGGGTGGTTTCGCTGCATATAGAAGCTGCTGAAATGCATCAGTTGGATCATGTGCTCCCTCTTTAGCCACTGAGTGTGTATTTATGCATTTCACTGTTCATGTAGTCCCCCAAGAGGCTGTTCGCAAGCCAGTAAACACTACGCACTGCTGGATTATAATGTCTTAAATGTATGGCCTAAATGCACACCCTCAGTAGTGGATACGGTGTTTCCAGCTCACAGTTTCAATGTTTGATCTGTGGATCTGCTCTGCATCCCCTTCCTGCACTGAAAGCTTAATACTGGTTTCATGTTTTGGATCAATTAAAGGTCTAATAGTAATGAGGGAAGCCACAGTGAAGAAAGGAGGCATCCTGCTGCTTCTCCTCCCTGCGTTAATGATTTACCGGCGGCCTGGATATAAGGCATTTGTGGAATGTTTGTCTCCCCGTACAGAGCATGAGAGTAATTGTGTTGGAGTGAGTGGGTGGGGGGTCTGTGTGTCTGCCTCTGGATATATGTGTTTTGAGGCAGGGCAATGGTTGATCGCTGGACAGACAGTGTCACCAAGTCACTGCCTGTCTCAGGTTCTTATAAGAACCTGATTCACCAGTTCAGAGTAGACTAATGTGGAAATGGGTTTGTTTAAAAATATTCTCACTTTCTTTTCTTTTTGGAAAGCATTCATCTTGCTCTCTCTCTCTCTCTCTCTCTCTCTCTCTCTCTCTCTCTCTCTCTCTCCCGCTTGCTGGGACACCCCATTCATTCATTTTTTATTAAACTTCAGCGCTCTCTAGGCTCATTTCCTTTCCCAGGTTCTTTCCTGTGGTTTGTAGTGCTTGAGTAGAGAGGGAGCAGACAAAGAGTGACTGAGGCAGGGATGGAGGCAGCGGAGCAACACTGAGGTCTGGGGGAAGAGCCTCGAGGCATCAGCCACCTGTTTACCGCAGACGCTCATCTGTGTGTGTGCTTCTCGTTTAAACTTATCAAGTTACAGCAGTTTAATATACATTTTTGAAAGATAGACCATGTTTAAAATATATACCAAAAATGCACCAAATTACATCTAAATAACATCGAAAAATTAAATAGCAAACCATAATGGTTAAACAGAAAGAAAAAGTCTAGTCATCTCCCATCCAGCTTTGTGGATTTATTGTCCCTCTAATGCTGGATTGAGGTATTATTTTCAAAGATCTTTTAACCATAAGCTTTTTTAATGGTGTGTTTACATCATATTTTTTGCTTGGAGATCTAATATAACTGGTGTACTTCTAGTCACATTGACTATAGTCTCGATAGAATTCAATAGTTACGTTTTATTTAAGTTTCATTTTCTAAGTTTATTTGTCACATATATAGAAATGTACAATATATGATTTTTAGTGAATTTCTTCTCATTTAGAATATTTGCACCCACATTAATCCACTAATATACTATCTAGTACATTCTAGTAAAAAAAAAAACACTGACTACCAAAATGCAAAAATTCAACAGTTAAATCAAAACAGTCCTCAACCTAACCTCTGTTTAATACTCCCTGAGTGACATGTTTAAATAGTTTGTGGTTTAGTGGGTTTGGTTCTATTCTCATTAGCTATTATCACTCAACACCACAACTAAATCAATATGATGAAGCTGTGAAACCTTTTTTTAATGTAAACAGATGGATGTTTTTTCTTTGGTTGTGTGTTTGAATAAATAAACCTCACTAAAATGTTGCTGTTCTTCAAGTTTGCGCAAACGTCTTTTAGAGTATATTTGTACCTATGGCCAGAACCCTTTGCCTGGCTATTCATTCTAGTGTGCACAAATGTTTTAAACCCTACTGATATGTAATCCAGCCTAACAAGCACACGATGTCAGTCAGCAGTCGGCCTGATCTTTTATGTGGGAAGGTCTTTTTTCAGTTGCATTGTACAGCAGTGGAAATCATCAATGAGATCCGGTTGGTTTCACTGGATGGTGTCGCTTTACAAAACTGGACTTCATAGAGATAAAGAATACCATACATCAGAGGGACTTGGAACAAAAAGCTTGTAGTATTTCTCTTCATAAGATTTCATGGGTGGTCATTTCACAAGAGCAGGAAGTAACCTGTCTAGTTGTATTGGTTACTGTAGGAAAAAAGGGAAAATCTGGTGAAATGTGCCGTGCTTCTGGCAGTCTCATTAGCTCGTAGCTCAGGTTCATGTGATAAGTGCTTTCAATGTCCTTGCTTTTTATAATACCATCTAATCAATCCCTCCGCTGCTGTCAGCGTGCGCCCTGATCCGTTACAGTAAGCATAGCTCCGTGCCCTCAAGACATATGGCGTGAAAGATTATTCATCATTGCACAACAGTAAACTTCCTCTCTGCCTGCAGATGGCAAGCTGTTAGCCTAATGAGATGCATACCAGCGCTGAAGCCTGCGAGACAGATTGGGCCTCCTGCTAGCCCCATCCGCCGCGGTCAGAGACCCTGCCCTGTCTGCCCTGCAGGCGAGCAGCCCTGCAGGTGGGCAGCCCCAGCAGTGCCGCCCCCTTGGCTTCCCACGGTATGCGGCTCGCTGGCCGTCCGCGGGCCTTTAGCCCCGCTTCATGCCCATTGAACCTGCACCAGGTAATAATGGGCTCTCCATGAGACGCCAGCAAAGATGGCACGAGCGTGAGATAATGGCGTCCCCGGCGTTAAGATAGCACCTGTGGCACTGAACCGACTCTTGCAGGCCTCATTAAAGTCCAGCTGGACATGAAGGAACAGCATAAAGTAATTCTGTACTTAGGATTTACTTAGTTTTTTGCTGTGCAAACCTTCTGATGGTGCTCGTTTTGGGGGGTTAGAGTAAGTGACAACAAGTATTTAGAGTGGATGGATGTTGGCCATATGTGTGTGATGATATTTTCCATCCAAGCCTCCCTTTAAAGGTCATATTATTACCTGATTGACTGTGAAATGCCAGATTCAGCCCTGCCGTGGGCTGGTGGCTGTGAGGTGCTCTTTATAAGATCTATCTAGTTTTATGTAGTATTCCTGAGTCACCGGGCAGAAGCAGCTCCTGGAAATTCCACACGGCCCTTATAACTTTGCCCAGAACATGACATTTAAAGCAGAACATTCTGGGAAAGACCACATGAGAGGGACCACTGAATTCTCCCCGAGTCTCCTGCCTGTGAGCTCTTCCGCACGCCATAAGTCTCCTCCGCTCGCAGAATCCCTGAGGCATGCGCTCGCATTCCAAGCTGCTGCTATGAAACGCCACCATCATGATCAAAAACACGCCGTCCGAACAGAATCAGGTGCTCCAGGGATATAAAATCACAACGCCTGGGTGTTTCTCCTGCAGAACCTTCAGCATTACCACCACAGATGAAGAAGCATTCTCCCTTTGTCATTGTATTGTTTTTTATTTTATTTGAACAAATGATCACAAGCTTGTGGGATGACAAGGACTCAGAAAAGTTCATTCAGCTGTAGGAAATCCAGTGGTGTGATCAATTTCTGCCATTAATTGTCTTTAAAGATATGAAAGAAAAGCTTCTGTTTATCTGACTTGGGGAAGGATGCGCTCTGTCGAACATTGTCTGGCCTGCTAATTGCTTTAACAATTGTGTGAAAGTTCATACTGACTAAAATAGTGTATGAAGAAAGTGTGTGTACTGTAGTGTGTGTACTAACACACTGGGGAGTCCCATGCCTCCTCAGGAGAGCTCAGGCTTTGCTGATTTTAACAGTAACTTCTCTCTCTAGGTGGTTCTTGAGACTGGATCTCATAGAGGGATTAAGCATACCAGCGAATCCTGACGGAGACCTTTGTCCTGCAGCACTTACAAGCTGTAAAATGACTATTGTAAAGCCTTAATCAAAAACTGCATCCTACAAGGCTTGTCCTATGATGGAAAATTGTTTGCTGAAAGCCCTTTTTCACTTAATGCAGCTTGTGGTTAATTATTTTGTCTAAGATTGATTACCTCAATTAAGTAACATAATTTACCTTCCTCCTTGACATAAATTGAGTTTCATGGATGAATTAAAATCCTTTGTTTTATATGCATACTTCAAGTCATATATGTAAATTTGTCATATGATCAAGGTAGTTTTATGTGATTTAATTTTAGCTTTGCTCAGCAGTACCAAAAGCCTCAGGCGGTTTTTGCTCCCAGAGTTTGTAATGGCTTTGGCTGGTTTACTTGAACTTTGCTGCTGACAAAATGTTGGCCTGCTTAGCACAACTTGGCTGTCGGAGACTGAAAACCTACAGTATCCACACACAATATTGCAGCTGTCCAAATGGGATATTGTGACATAGAGAAAGTGTTGTTTTAAAAATCAAGTGCCCTCTGTTTCAGACATAAAAGGCTTGGCCTAAGCTTCATTTCCTGGTGTTAAAAGACACGCTATAGTCATCATCAGCACACTCAAGTTATCCAGCAAGACTACCAGCATCAGTAGAATGGTGATAGTTTCCTGGGTCTGGGTCCTTTGGAATACAAGTACATATCTGAGGTCAAATTCTCCCTGCCTGTCTCACTATTTGGCATTGAGCTACACCTCAAATTTTTAACAATCTCATCCTGCACAGTTCGATTGAGATTGTGGGAACGAGCCTACAGTATTGTGAGCTGGAAAATCCCTTAGTAACTCCATCACTAAGATGCCATTCCCTTTCATACGTTCATTATTAGTGATGCAGTGAGCCTTGTCACCTGATCCAGATGCACTAAAAATGTGTTTAAAAATATCTTCAGACTTCAGTGAAGGAAGTGAATCTTAGTAAACCTTTCATCAGGTTCTATGTCGTTTTGTGGTGTTAATGTTAACTTAGACTAATGCTACATAGCTAAAGTATTTTTACATACAGGTCTGAATACAGACCTTGGTTGTTTTCTTAAGGTCATTTCAGTAACACTGCACCAGTGACTAATTGTGAAAGATCATAATAGACAACAGATGTAGTTTAGATGGTTTTGAAGCTCATGGAAGAACCGTGTCCCCTTCAGGTTCCTTTCTTTTGAATCCTCGCTTTCTCCGTGCTTCCTGTCACCTAGCAGTGGTCAGATCCTTCCAGCCTGGCAGTGGAGGTGCTGGGAGTGACCAGGTCTGCACTCCACGACCAGCCCTGACACTGATCTTGGCCCGGGTGACCACACGACTGCTCTCCCAGCGCACAGCCATCCACAGCCACAGAGCTGTGATACAGAAAGGGGGTCAGCAAGTGGGAATGAATCCACTCCTGTGGCTCTCCAGGTCAATGTCTCCCACTCATCCAGCATATGATGTTTAACTACATTGAATTAAGACAAAAAGGACAAAGCACAACTTATGAAATTGTGCCTTTCAAACATCTTCTTTACTGCCTGCCTTGAGCAAGCCCAGTGCATTTCAGAACAGAGCACTTGAGTGATTGTGAAGTTTGCGATTTGTGAACTGGCCTGTTTTTCCACATGAGGTTAGCGCTGCACAGACAGAGTTAGAAGGAAAAGGAGAAAGTAAGAGGTTAATGGCCTAGCCATGGTCAGATAGATTAATATCCACTTACTTGTTACTGAGGTAATGAACTCCTCCCTGTGTTCAGTACAATTTATGTACAACTAAACGGATGGTCATTATTTCCAGTTTACTGTTTAATTGCAGTCAGCTGGAGTGTGGTGTTTTGTCACAGAGAAGGGAATCACACTACACACACACACACGCACACAGTGTGAAGGTGCAGCAGGTGTGTGCTGTAGTGATTCGCTCCAGTACTCCTACCAGCCATGACTCAAGGGGCCTCCCTCAACCTCACACTTTCCACACCATGTTGAAATTACACATGAAGCTGGAGCACACCAGGGCTGTACAGTCGCTATGGATGCATCTCTAACCATCTTTGGCATTTATTTTGTGAGATAAACATGTTCAAGGACCACATGCTGAAAGTGTGAGCTTTACTTTGGTTTTGGGTGTAGGCATACATGCTTGTGTTAGTGTATGTGGTGCATGGTGGAGATCTGTGAAATGGTAAAAAAAAAAAAAAAAAATCAATTGCTTTTGCAAGAGTCAAATTCAATCCCAGAAGTGCCTTGTAGATGGTAAGGAAAGTTGTAGTTCTGGACCTTACAAAAGGGATCTATTACACTGACTACCAAAGAAATGGACTTTTAATTAGCCACATCTATCTTTTTACCATGTTTTGACAGAAATTCTTACATAAACATACACCAAAAAGAGAGACAGAGCAACACAAAGCATGCTCATTTTTAAGTTTGACACAGCCACTCAGAATAACAACACCAGTGACCTTCCTGTGCCATGCTTTCCATTATGGATTTCTTGCTTTTTTCCCCTCTCCATCCATGTGCTTTCAGACAAGCACCTGCGAGACTCAGAAACAGACTGCAAATAGGTCATTTCAAATCCTACCTTTTCTCACAAATCTGAGCATGAACTGCTGAGCTTGCTGCCCCTGGTCTGATATTCACGTCTGTCACCTCTCGAGCCTTTCGGAACGTTCCTAGCCACTTTCGCCCAGCCCTGATGAGGTGTCTGCACTGAGTAGGTGTAAAAGCCGAATCCACATGTTCCCTCTTGACCCCTTCCAATGGGCACATTACAGGTGATTAAACTTGGGCATAAAAAAAATCATGCTTTACCTTCTGTCATCATTGTTGTTCATGGTGACCTTTTATCTGTCGTTAGTGCGGTCTTGCACAGCGGGAGTGTGTGAGGTCTAGCACAGCGGAGGTGTGTGAGATCTAGCACAGCGGGGGGGTGTGGGGTCACTGGGAATGTCTTGGCTGACCACCTTCACTCATCACCCACACGAGCCTCCAGCGTCCGCTCTCAGCGCATCTCCTGTGCCTTTGAAAGGGTGGCACAAATTCTGCTGAACGTGAAACTCTGCGGGCACCCCTCCACGTGCGAGGCCGGAGCGTACAGCCAGAGAACGTGAGGCGAAAGAAAACATCCGTGGTGCTAAGGAGATGACGCGCGTGGAGAAAAAAGGCGCGTGCTTGAGAGAGACGGAGAGAAACCGAGAGAGAAGGAGAAAGTAAGGGAGGGAAAGAAAAAACAGGTGGAGAGAGTGAGAGCAAGAAACAAAGAGTGAGGGGAGAGAGTAAGAGAGTGAGAGTGAGTAAGAGAGTGAGGCGGAGGGGAGGGAGAGACAGACGGGGAGAGAGCAAGGCTGCTCCGTGCAACACTTTTCCTTTACAATGTCCAGGTGTTGGGTGTGCAGCGCAGGGTGGTGCAGAGGTCTGTGCCACTCTCCTGGCCGGGCTGAATGGCGTAATGGGACCTGCCAGCTGCGGTGGTAATTGCAGCACCGCCCAGGAGGAGTGGGCCTGTTTTCCTTCTGGGGGGCGCAAGACTGGACGGATTTTTCATTTACATGCTTTAAGTGAGACAAAGGAGCTCAGCGAGGAGGTTTGAGCCATACATTAGTGAGAGTGGATGCTTGCGGTTTTTCAAGTGTTGCTCTCTGCCGCCGCTGGACTGTGTTAACGCTCCTTCCTGCTCCCCTCCTATTCTCCTATTAAAGTCATTAGGCTTTGTGGCATGTGCAGTGAGCTGATATAAATGGCTGTTACCTCTGACCACGCAAGCACCATTTCCCCGCCGATTAATCAAAGCCCATTCTGTGGCCGGTGAGAAGTGCTTACACTACGCTAATATTCATGCATGTGCGTACAGAAACGGCGCCCCATTCATTTTAGGGAGAAAAATGCAGAATTGCTTTCAAAACTGGTTGTGAAGAGTTCAGTCCATTTTAGTGTCATCATGAAACATAGTGAATGAGACAAAGTCCCATAATCAGGTGGCTGAAAGCAGTAAAAAAATGAACTTTAGGTCAGAGGTAAGGAAAGGCAGGTACAGCTGCGAGTGAGGGACCCTGCAGACGCCCTCTCTCTGTGTGCTCGTGAAATGAGAAAGTTGCTTGGCTGTGACTTCTGAAGCCTTTCACTAATGGCATTAGGGCTATGAGCACTTCACCTCCAGCCCTGCCAAATTGGAAGAAGGAGAGACGTGGAGCGTTTGAATGTAAGCAGATGGCACTGTTTTACTCTGCCCCAGGCCATCTGGAGTTTGCTTAAACTGATGACTTCATAATCAAACATTGGCCCCCATGCCAAACATGGCACCCACCACACACACAGACACCCACCCACCCACACACACACACAGACACCCACCCACCCACCTACCCACACACACACACACACACACACACACACACACCTAAAGCCAGGTATTTTGCAGGTTGCTCCTTTTCGTAAACTCACACAAGCAAACTCTGCTTGTGTATGCAGTGCCATTGTCATAACATGGATGCTGTTTGTAAGAGAGACACTGTAGGCCTTCTGGACACTGAAAATGTAACGACCACCAGTGAAACGATGAGTTGAACTGGGGCTTGTTGTTTTCTAGCACAGTTTTAAAGATGATACATCAGAACTCTAGACTTCTGAAATAAACATTCCCAGCTGCTCTTGGAACTACAAATACGAACATATAATAAAAATGACTGCTAATGTTAGTACTACGCTTATTTTGCTCTATTTCCACATTTTCTGCACTGGCTTTACATGGGGCAGCCTTCCATAGCCCTGGCTCGACTCTCACCCACTGGCTGCATTCTGCTGTACATTACGGAGATTAAAGGCTTTGTATTGATTTACAATACGTCTTATTCTGACTAGCTAGTTGCCTGGAATACAGTCATACAGCCTGACAGAAACCCCTGGCTTAAGATATTTTTCTGAATGTGGAGCGTCACAGAGCTGGACAGGCATATTTGGAAGTTAAGCAAGTGGGGGAAAAAAGTAATGGCAATAAACCAGAAGAGTAAATGAAAATATATGAGCCGTTCCCCAGTAAGTCTAATTATATAACATTAGTCAGTGGATTGTGTAGTAAATCATAAATTCTTTATATTGATTAAGAATATTGTTTGCTTAAAATTTGCCACTGCTTAATGTCTCCTAGAGTTTTCTAGATGCTTTCTCACTCTCACTTTCTTTTCTTTCTCTTTCTCTCTCTCTCTCTCTCTCTCTCTCTCTCTCTCTCTCTCTCTCCCTCTCTCTCTCACACACACACACACACACACACACACACACACACACGCAGATCTGACGAGACGAGACCTTTAGGTTGCTATCATATCTTTTGCGTGGTGAGTTTGAAGATTGTACAAGTGTCAGTAACATGTTACTGAAGGGCACTGTTAGAAAGCTTCCTGATGCTTATGTAAGCCATTTATGACAACTGACTTAAACATGCATAGCCATTTATAAATGTTTTTCCCAAAAAGGTTATGATTAGCCGTCATAAACTTTTTCATGTTGACAACTGCTATGTGAAGTAATACAGATTTTAGGTGACATTAGGACTTTTTGACTTACAATGCTGTTGATAAGAACTTGAAAATACACTATGTAGTGTCATCTGGACTGTTGTAACAGTTAGAAAAACTGCCTGGTAGTGAAGTTCTTGACAGTTTTTACCCTCACTGTTAAAAGGTTATGTTCAGAAATGAGGAAAGATGACACAGTGTAATAAATGGAAATATTTGCCCCCAAACAGAAAATGTGTTTTCTCAAGCTGTGTGTTATTTTTACCTTTTAACTTAAATGGTAAGCAGTGAGCAAAGATAACTTCTTGGGCAACATTTCAAGCTTGACAAAAATCATTAATAATGGTGAAAAACATTGCACAACCTAAGCAATGTGAAGTAAAGTGACAAATAATGCCACATAATTTCCATTAGCTAATGAGCTAACATTTGAATAGCTAGCTAGCTAGTTGGTAAGATTATCTAGCTAGTTGGTAAAATAATCTAGCTAGTTGGTAAGATTATCTAGCTAGTTGGTAAAATAATCTAGCTATTTGGTAAGATTATCTAGCTAGTTGCCATAGTTGTCGCATATTCCCACTTTAATAAAAAATGTTAATAAAATGTTAATAAAATTTTAATAAAAAATCGTTTGCTAGCTAATTATACAGGGTTATAAACATTAAGATGTGTGATATCAGCATTATGTCCCTATGACATATGAGAAAAAAAAACTGAGCTGCAAAGTTAGTTGTCATAACGTGCAATGTCACTTCTCCCCACAGTGTTATGACACATTCTAATATCACCAAAAATGTGTCATGTGGCATAGTGCAATGTCACTTCTCCCCACAGTGTTATGACACATTCTAATATCACCAAAAATGTGTCATGTGGCATAGTTGTTGTCAATTTGACATGAAAGTTGACAAAAACATCTTTTACGACAGCTGATGCTTACTGGAATAAACATTTATAAATGTTTATGTATGTTTATGTCAGTTGTCATGAAGGGCTTATGTGGGTGTCATGTAACGTTCTAAACAGTTCCCTTCAGTAAAGTGTTACCCAAGTGTCTAACTCTTTAACAGTACCTCAGAGTCAAGAGCACTGTTTATAAGGCCTCCTCTGAGACACCTGCAAGAATTGGGTTAGAGAGAAAATGTCCAAATCCTTGCCAATTAAGTCATCTCAGCACCATATTTTCCAATGCATGGCTTTCCCACTTTCAAGTGTTGAGGTAACTGAACTCTATGACATCAGAATAACCTCTACAGAATAACAGTTTTACTCTGCATGGTTACCCTGCAGGAACACAAGCCACAACCATAGAATATACTTCACTCACTCTTGACTGTTATTTATTACAATCTTTTTTTTTTTTTACATTTTTTTTTTATGAAAACAGGAAATTAAAGACTTTTAAAGTATTTTTAATCAGTTCAGTGTTGTTTGTGTGTATTTGTGAGTATGTACATCTGTGCATAATTAGCTCAAGTAATGATGCAGAGTGAACATGAAACACCTTATTTTGCACAAATAACTATATCTATAAACCATTAGTGTATGAAATTTTACTTCTAGATTTGCTAAGTCATCCAGCGTTATAAGACAAGGGCGTTGTGGACGTGGGAGAAGAGTCCTGCTGTCTCAAGTTCAAGGGCCACTCGCAGATCTGACCTTGGCAAATGTCTGAATTTTTACTTGCAAGAAGAGGCAGGACACAGTGAGGATACACTTAGATCTTGTAGATCCCCCTGTAGTTTGTTAATGAGATACAGAGCATTTGGAGGTACTGTGGGGGTGAGGAAAAAAAACACAGTGAGTGTTATTTTTATGTTTCTGTGCTTTTGCTTACCATGAACTTTGTGTGGTTTAACCCAGGCAAGAACATACAGCCTAGACCCTTAACTTAAAAAAATCATAATAATAAAAAAGGTGTGTAGCTCATCTGGTAGTGTACATAGTGCAATATACCAAGAACACCAAGGTCATGGGTTCCACTCCCAGCAAGCACATGTGCTGCGTACTGAGAACTGCATTTAAGTTTCCTCTGTCCAGTGCTGTAAATGTAAGTTTCAACCAGTTGAAATGGGGAAATGCTGTGTATCTGACATGAGAAGGACTCGTCTCTGTCCACCCCACAGCCACTGCAGTCTCCTGCCGTGAACATCCTTCATTATCAGCCATCTCTCATTCTCAGAAGTTACACCAAAAGCTAAGTGCTTCAACTTCTTTGCTCTGCACTCCAATATTATTGGATTCTTATGGAGATCCATAAGCTGTATATAACAGAGTGTGATTAAATAGTTTTTTTTTTCTCCCTCTACAGTTTTTTTTACAGTTCTCCTGTGTGGGGTGGACTGACTTAATAGCACATGCGCTTGTTACCATGACCATAATCATGGTGGGTTTTATTTGACTGGTGGTCGCTGGGTGCCCTGTGTGCCTTTCACACTTCCTCCCCCCTGTGTTTGAGCCAGGGGCCTGAGTCCTGTCAGCGGGGCCCGAGACGAAGACCCGGAGGGGGAACGGAGCCTGAGCAGCCCGCAGGCCACTTGATTATGGGCTGGCGGACACAGCTGCAGCCTGTACCACTTCATTAAAACTGTCATCTGCTTCGCAACATACAGCAGGGCTTTGCAGAGTTAGTGCCATGGGGGCCAGCCGTGACCTGTGTCGCTGTGGAACGGGGAAGGGCTCGGCTCGAGAGAGCCAGGGTGTGATCTGTCAGCAGCGATCCCTGCAGCGTTGTCATGGAATCATCACATGCAGATATGTGTGGCTGTGTGAGTTATTGGGTCATAGTTATTTTATTAGTTTGTTGTAGTTGTCCTACCTGGACCTAAATGTCTGTGCTCATGTTTTTAGTATTTAGTATTAGTGTCCTGTACTATCTGAGTGTTCAAAACAGTTTAATTGATATACCTGGCTATGTTAATACAGATTTATAATTGCTCAGTAATGCACTACATATTCAAATAAAATATTTCCATGGTGTTTCTGAGAATGGCAGTGCATGAACTCAGCAGATCTGGCATAGAGGTGCATGTGAAATACCCAGAGGTTGTATCAGTTTCTTTTCCTGACTAAATGTATGACATTCTCTCTCTTGCATTTTGTTTACAAAAGAAAGTGAAGTGTATTGGAATGGCATTTGTGTGGGGCTCTGCTCGCTCATGAACAAAGCGAGACGTCAGGCACTCAACCCTTCACTTCCTAATGACCTTCTCTTGGGGCACAGTGGCCATGTGGTTGTGAAGACCACAGCAAATTCTCTTTCTCTCTCTCTCTCTCTGTCTGTGTCTCTCTCTGAAGAACACTTTCCATAACCCTCATTTGGCAGCGATAGGAGTTTTGTCATGATTGTTTGTTTATTCCAAATTCTGAAATCCAGGGTTTGCAACATAGCAACTCTAAAAAGGATTATAATACTCTGCCAAAACTATTTGCGTGTGCATGCATGTGTGTGTGTGTGTGTGTGTGTGTGTGTGTGTGCATGCATGTGTGTGTGTGCTCATGCATGCATGTGCACGTGTATTTGTGCATGCGGGCGCATGTGTGTACATGCGTGTGTGTGCATGCATGTGTGTGAATGTGTGCATGCGTGTGTATCTGTGCGCTTGTGTGCTTGCGTATGTCTGTGTGCATTTGTGTGTGTGTGTTGGAAACGTTTCAGAGTGCATTTCCCAGTGCTTTCTCTAACAATGCTGTGCTGTATTGTAAGTAAACGTGACTGACAAACTGACCTGGGTACAGTCCTTTGTAATGCTGCTAAGAAGCAGGAATTTGTTGCATTACTTTAAAGCTGTTCTCCTTCATTCATTACTGAGAAATATACCTTTTTTTTCTAGACTCCTTAGGTCATTCAAACAGAGGCAGGTTTTTGCTACTTTGATGCTTGGGGTAAAATGTTCAGTTTCTTTAGATTGATTTGAACCTTTCAGAATTAAGGTATTAGAAAGAAGGCTATGAACGTTAAAAAACAATTAAACAAACAAGCAAACAAAACAAAAATCAGGAAGAGATGTAGAGCGTGGGGAACCTTACTGAGGTTAGTGGTGAGTGATTTTCACCGAGTCTCTCTGCCACCCAGGTCACTCCTGGGAACCCCCAGACAGGAATTCCAGCACAGCTTATCTGAGTAGCCCATCTCCACAGAGCGACGGTGGGCTGGTGGGGGCTGTCATGGATTAGGAAGGAAGCCTAAGCTTGAGGTAAGCAATTCGTTTGTGTTTACTAACAATCAATGCATTCTGGTAGAAAGGTCTGGAAAAGAGGGCAGGTTCAGCTGGAGTGTAGGTATATAACTATTACCATGTAATACAACTGAATTAAATGAGAGATAAAGGGTTAGTCTCTCCCTCTCCCCCTGGCTCTCTCAGCAACTCCCAGTGCTTGATCAGGTCAGTATAACAACCACTGTGTAGCCAGTGTGGTCCCAGATTGGGTCCCTCTCCTCGTAACACAAGCTGTCCCTGAACCCTACCGGTCCTTCCTATTGGAGCAGAATGTATCTGAGGGGTTGTCACAGTAACATGGTTGTACAATTGTTGTAAAAATGTCACAGCATAAGTAAATGATTTGGTATGTGAATTATGGAACTTTATTACACTGCCAACTACCATACGCACACAGATGCACAGTAAATGGCTCTGCAGTGAGAGAAGAATGGAAGAATGAGAACATGGTGTTTCATTCTAAACCAGGTCAAACACAACCCAACATTCAGAACGCAGCAGTAGCCTTAAGCTAGACTACTGATTCGAAAGGCCTAGGTTCAAACTCCAGCAAACTTTGTTTTTCAGAAGTCTAAATCAGCATTCTCACTGTGCAGTGGGGACAGTGCTGCCTTCAAAGCTGTTTTACTCCATATTTTAAAAGGCCTATTTATAAATAGGGATTGCAATAGCCTTGCAAACCAAAATGTTAGAAATGGTCTGTGCACTAAGTCATATTGCAATAAACTTTAAAGGCACAGAATTTTAAGAAGAACATATTTAAAAGCATATGTAAAATAAAATGCTCTCATTTTTCTGTTTCTTTTGGGAGCAGGCCAAAAGCCAAACGCTGCTGAAGTCACTCGGCACTATGATTAGACGCAGTGAGTTATAGGTGTTAGCGTGTTCCCAATGTCCTCTCCATCTGAAGCAAACGTATGAGGAGATCTCTTATTATACAAGGAACCTGCTTTTTATAAGTGTCTGTAAAATGTTTCCCTTTTCTGTTAACAGACACTGAGCACCTATGTAGCCTGAAGCCATGTTGTGTCCTGTACAATTTGAATGCAAAAAAAAATAATAATCAATGTGAACTCGTGTCTAGTTGAGGTTAGAACATCTTTTCCTCATAAAGTTGCAAAGACAATTCTGGAGTGTGCGATTGAGTGTGTGCTCACGTATGTGTGTGTTATGTTTGAGTGTGTGTTTGTAAGAACGAGAGACAGAGAGATGTAGAGAGAGAGAGTGAAGACGTAAGTTTGCGTGCCCAATCTACATTTGGAGTGATCAGTAATGGCTTTTGAAGTCATGCATCCTCTCATTCCTTTGCTTGTGGTGAGGCCATGACCCTGTACAGAGGAAGGAGGAGGTGGTTTGGATGAGTGTGTGTGTGTGTGTGTGTGTGTGTGAGGCTTGGTGTATGTGTGTGTTCTCTGCAGAGAACCTAAACAGTGGAGAGCTGATGATCAGTGCTTCTGACTTGAAAACTGATTTGCCCTGGTGTTCACCTCTAAGCTCTGATGTGGCTGTCCAGTGAAGGGGTCACTGTGTGGTTCTGTCCAGTGAAGGGGTCACTGTGTGCTTCTGTC
>JAOXYF010000008.1:11536350-11561422 GCA_028565775.1 Sternarchorhynchus goeldii
CAGTGAAGGGGTCACTGTGCGGTTCTGTCCAGTGAAGAGGTCACTGTGTGGTTCTGTCCAGTGAAGGGGTCACTGTGCGGTTCTGTCCAGTGAAGGGGTCACTGTGCGGTTCTGTCCAGTGAAGAGGTCACTGTGTGGTTCTGTCCAGTGAAGGGGTCACTGTGTGGTTCTGTCTAGTGAAGGGGTCACTGTGTGGTTCTGTCCAGTGAAGAGGTCACCGTGTGGTACTGCAGGCTTTAAGCCAAGCAGCTCATGGCGTCTGCAAATCCCATATAAGAGTACATCGCTCACTCACCAATGCACACAAGGAGTTTCCTGCCCTTCAGGGCATGGAGCCACTGCAAGCCAAACACCAGGTAATAAAGAACAAAAAACTAGACACAAGTGAGAGGTGAGAAGAAAGCAGAAGAACGAGTGTATTCAGTGTGAATATGGGTAAAGTGTGTGTAAATTCTTTTAGTTATTTTGGCATTAGTCTTCTGTACAGATGTAATCATCATGACTCTGTGAGTGTTAGGAACGGCAGGCATACTTAGTTCTGTGCAAAATCTCAAACTACTGCCTCTCATCACTTTCTTTTTCGTTTCTTTCTTTCTACCTGCCAATGTCCCCGCTGGAAATGTGATCCCACCCCTGTCAGACAGACAGAAAGAAAATCAAAAATTTTATCTTTGTCCCTCTCTCTCTCTCTCTCTCTCTCTCTCTGTCTCTGATCTCTGCTGATGTGGAAAAAAAATCCTGCACCAACAAAAAAATTCCAATTAAAAAGCAGGCAAACCCCTCATTAACTCACATTTCCCTCTATTATGTATGATTAACATTGACTGTTGACCGTTCTCTTTAGTATCACGTGTGTGTGTGTGTGTGTGTGTGTGTGTGCTCACACTTATTTGTTATGACTTAATCAGCTGGACTAACATGTTGGTGTGCTAAAAAAATCCTTGAAAATGAGTGTGAAGAGTCTTTTCAGTCAAACCGATACCAATAATATTTCACTACTTTTTAAATGGTCAGTGATAAATGATTTTTTTTAAGTATAAATCCTTTTCATTATTATTTTAAAGTGAGGTGTAGTCAGTATCATGGAAGTTGCGAATTATATAAGTGAATGTTAAAAAAAACACATTTCATATTATTTTTTATTAAGTGATTGTATTCTAACATTTATATTAACATTGACATTAATGATTTTTACCATATAACCATTTTTTTTACTGTATAACTGATTATATACTAAAACATTACATTAACATTTGCATTAATTGGAAGATGCTTCGACTTACAGGTATCATAGTGACTGTATGTATCCTCTCTATGAAACATTTAACAGCTACTGTGAAATCTCTGCAGATTAATCCAGACTTTCGTACAAAAAATCTCAAAGAGAAAAAATACTGTATAAAAGAACACATCTAATAGACATGAAGACATTTAATTGCAAGCGTTTTGAGTTTTTAGAATTAGAATTCATTTAGTAAAAGGAAGTTAGCTTATCCACAGAAGTCAGCTTGATCATAATACTGAATTTGAGGATTCTATGTGTATGAAATGAAAGAGAATAAAAGGTCAGAATGTGCGTGTCTTCCTGTGAAGGGACGCGTGCGGGGCCCGGAGGGGCCGGAGGGGCCGTGGAGCACAGGCGTGGCGAGGGGCAGGCGGCTGAACTCGCAGGGCCATTAGAGCAGGCCGGGCGGGAGCTCAGCCTAATGGGCCCGCCTGAACTTTCATGTGATGAATGGTGTTTATATTAGGGCTCAGCCCCTTTACATTAGTGTCTTTCAAATGGCCTGGTTGAAGTTCAGTGTTTCTAAATACTTTAGTGCCCTCCTATGTAGTGACTATTATAGCGGTGTTAGGGCAGGAGAAGGCCGAGAGAGGAGCTGTAATTGAGCAGGAGTGTGGAAAGTATGTGGCTGTTGCAGTGACCCGGAGGCTCACCTGTGAATGAACTGGTGAGAGCAAACACTGCCCCCTATAGGCCTGTCTTTGCTGTGCTTTAACTTTGCATATGAAGTAGGAGGCTGGTTGTACATTCGCCAACAATGACAGCAACAGCAAAAGTGTTGAGTGCAGCTTTGTATAGTGATGCTATTAGAAGTAATAAGACATCATATAAAACTGTTTCATACAGCTGAAGTTAAACATGGATTTTGCAGTCAAGGCACAATCTAAGAAGAAACAAGGTCTCTTTGGATTTGTGGATTTGAATCAGGTGTGATTCAGCTCATGCTGTTGTATTATGATCCCGTCTATGAATAAAACATTTGCTTTATTTGTAACAGTAGCAGTTTGCTCACCAACTAGGACATACCTTCTGTCTTGCATAATGCGCACAGTGTAACCCCCACCTTAATTCAAACCGTGACTTTTCCAAGTTCCAAAAGAACAGTGTTACGTGACAATAAAGTTCTCAACATGGCCTTCCAGAGCAAAAGGCCAGTGTTTCTTTTTTCAGTAGGTCGTCTAATACACCCTGGAGACAGAGGTCTGAGCTGGAGCCAGAAGGGAAGGAGAGGTGTTGAAAGGCCTGACGATGCGTCTCCGGTGCCGAACACGGAACAACACGGGCGCTGAATGCAAAAAGTCCATCGCGTTTAATCGGAATAGCTGGGAAAGACGGACTCGACGGGAAGCCAGGACCAGGCCCAGGTGCACACACGACACCGACCACCAGCGCACGGGGACGAGACACCCCGCCTGAACGTTTATGAACGCGGTGATTCCTTCTAAAGGTGTGCTCCTCCAGCCAGGTGGAGCGTATTTACACAAGCCTGTCTGTGAGCGGAGAGGTTGTTCTCTTTACATGGAGAGAAGTGGCCTTTAGTTATTTTAATTACAACTGGAAACAATTAGACAACAGTTAAGGGAAAAGTCAGGACTCAGTTCATGCGCTGCTCTACACCAGGTGCAAAAGTCTCGATTGACATTTTTGTTCTGATGGCGGCAAGATACCAATGGATATAACATTTTGTTACATGTATATCTGGCCTGAATGTTAAAAAAAATACAGAGGAAAGAAGCTAATTAACAAGAGGAAGACAGGAATGCATGAGAAACAGAGAACGGCCCTCAGCTTGAGAAGACCATGGTGTATAAGAATATAACAAACAATTGTGACATTTTATAACATTTCTTAAGTCTAAACATGTACACAGGAGCTAAACTAATACTAATAAAAGCGTATCCATTATTTTGCACCATACTGTCTGTTGCCTTGTAAAAAGTTAAAGTGTTCAATATTTAGGTACAACTGAAAGCAAAATTATAGAAATCTACTAATAAAACACCAACTGCTCTGAACTGTTTGTAGTTATTTAACACATGGAAAGCTATAAAGCTTTTGTGCATATTTATTCACTGTGAAATAAGTTGGGTACACATCACTGGATTATTGGACTACATAACTCTTAGGAGACCAGTGAAAGTATGTCTCTATATATGTTGATACTGCTTTATGTTTAGGTCTTTCTTACTCTTGGCAATGCAAAAAAATTGCCAAGTCTAACCTTAATCAGTTCCACCTGCAAAGCTTGAAAATGTCATGCAAATCTTAAAACTCTGTAAATGAAGCATGACTTCGAAAATCTGTGTGTTATTAGTGATAAAGGACTGGCCTGTGTTACCATGTGTTGGTTAACTTTTTTTCATGTGAGAGATTTTGCTAAATAAATAGATTTAATTAATAATTCATCTGGTAATCTAGAAAAAATATATATACGTGCGATTACATGGATCTTCGAGGATTAAAAGAGTGAGTGAGTGTTCGGTGAGTAAAGTGTGGATCAGCTTTCTAACCTCAGAAAGATACTGTATGTTCACACTCCTTTCAACCCTTCCACTCACTACTTCAGTGCCCTGTACAGTTTAGCTTGGAAGGACCGTTGGTAACATGTAGGTGGCAGTATTTTAAGACCAACCAGCCCATGCAGAGTCCTATGAAAGATGTATCCCTATGATAAAGAAAATGTCATTTGGCAGAGTCACGCATTTGTTGAGCAATATTTCACATCTTGTTTTGCGAAGGTCATTGCATGTATGAGCAAGTGGTGACAGATCCACTGATTACTGCCCTCGCTGGAGGAAGCTAAAGTTACAAATGAGATGATTTCTGCAGCATGAAATGACCGTGTCTCCACGCGCCTCCCTCTCAGCGTCAGGGAGCCGATGGGGACACGGGTCCTCGGTCTTGGTGGGGGGGTGGAGAGCCGTTCCCAGATGGTGTTCCTCTGGTCTGCAGGGGGGTGGGCAGGCCAAACTGGCTGGATGCTTGACATCCTTAGCAGTGGTCCTTCAGGGTCTTTTTGCATTCAGTAAGCCTGAGCTTTTAATTGTGTGACTAAACCAATTGTTCTCCCGATTGAATCCATTTAACCCCTTTCACCTGTCCCCCCTCAGGTGTGCCACAGGTGGTGAGTTTAAGGCTGAGGTTGAGAACCTGATGGCAGCACCTGGATTACACCATGAGGTAGTGACATCTTCCTCAGTAAATATTAATTAGTTATAGAACTGAATTACTTTATATATTTTTTTTTACCCTGTGGTTGGTACACTGTCTAAAAATTCCTAATTAAAGTGCATATTGTATTGTCACCATTTGTTTATGATTATGATTTATGTTCTTAATTGATATTATAGAATTGAGCTTTTTTTATTATTCACTGGGAATCTGATTGGGAGTAATATGGGGATTTACCTAATATTCTGTAGAAGTGTGTAATGTGCTCTGGCTACTCATAAATGTGAAGATTTGAATAAAACAACTGCACACAGGGAAATGATTCTGCGAAATAGCAGAGGTGAATTTCCCTCCCCAGTATTTATGACTGTTCAGAGTGTAGCCAATACTTTTATGGTGGTATTATACCAGTTATGGTCAGATGTAGGTGATGTCTAGTAGGGATGGCTTTAAACTTGGGGGTGGACCAGAAGATATGTGAACATTTCCATTTGTTTTTTTCCCCCTTAAGTAGTACTTTACGGTTGACAAATCCTCAGTCAGTTTTTCTCAGCCACAAATAGAGCATGGACATGAGGCCTAATGGCTTTGAAGTGGTCATCCTCCTTAAATCCTAAAACACCTGTGAAACTGTTTAATTTGCAGACTGGCATTTCAACATTAATTCCTCATGTTGATAAATTAACAAGGTCAGAGCATGTTCAAGCACAGAGAAGATGAAGACCTGCACTTGAGTAAAGACTGTTCTAGAAAGCAAAACCCTCCCACACAAAAAGCAGCTTTGACCAAGGTTTGTTTTCACCTGAAGCAGCCATTTGTCTTGGCATGTACCCAGTGTTAAACCACTGTGTATGTTTCTATGGTCTCAGAGGGCCTGTGTGTGCACCACAACCACTTAATGTGGTGGGGAAACTGAAGATCTCCATAACAATCTTTAAAATGTGAAACCACACTATTTCCTTGTACCATGGCTAACATGAGAAAAGCACATTTTTCTTAAGTGGGTGCCATCCAGTACAGTCAAGGGAGAACTAACCATTAGCAAGCTATAATCTCGAAGGTTTTACTAGATCTATATATTTTTGTGAAATGTACTTTAACTAAGCGTAGATTTGTGTAAAAGGTTTTGGGGTTGTGATCGTAGTCATGCTAGTGATCGTAGTGATTGTAGTGGTCATAGTGGTCACAGTGATCGTAGTGATTGTAGTGATTATAGTGATTGTAGTGTTGGTACTGATCATAGTGGTTGTACTGATCGTAGTGGCTGTACTGATCATAGTGGTCATAGTGATCGTAGTGGTCATAGTGATGGTACTGATCATAGTGGTTGTACTGATCATAGTGGCTGTACTGATCGTAGTGGTCATAGTGGTCACAGTGATCATAGTGATGGTACTGATCGTAGTGATTGTAGTGGTCATAGTAATTGTAGTGGTTGTAGTGGTCACAGTGATCGTAGTGATTGTAGTGGTTGTAGTGGTCACAGTGATCGTAGTGATGGTACTGATCGTAGTGTTTGTAGTGGTCGTAGTGGTCACAGTGATCGTAGTGATTGTAGTGGTCGTAGTGGTCACAGTGATCGTAGTGATTGTAGTGGTCGTAGTGGTCACAGTGATCATAGTGATTGTAGTGGTTGTAGTGGTCACAGTGATCGTAGTGATGGTAGTGCTTGGCTAAAGCACCTGCTTGTGGTTCTGAGATGGAGCAGTAAGGAAGCATCCCGGGCTTTGGGTCAGCATCTCTCACCTGCACAGTGGAGAATCTGAAGTGTCCAGCACATTGAAGAAGAGACTGAGGGCCACATCGGAGGTGAGTGGTTACACAACACAAAAGAAGAAACCCCTTGCTAAGACTAGGAATGTTGCAAAAAGGGCTTGTGTGTAGATAAGATTTTTGCTATAGACCTGTAAAAGTCATATTTTTTTACATGTTTACAGTATGGAATAATAAAAGGGGGGTCAGCGTTGTGTAATATGCAAACACTTGCGGGACGGTGCAGTGTAGATCCCCTGTGACAGACTGGATATGGTATCAAGGTCCAAATGTTATCGATCTATTGCGCAACAGTATGTATAATGCCAGACGTAATACAAAACATGGCTCCCTCATTAACAGAGCATGATATGCAGCCCTAACACAGGATGTATCACGTATGGGTCACTATGAAGGGCTTCTTATTTATCGAAAAGAGATATGAAATTGCACAAAGCCCAGATATAGTGAGTGTTTTTTTTTTTTTTATTATGGGAGGAGTTTTTTGCTGAAGCGTGTAGTTTTTGTACATGTCAATTATATAAATCTGAGCTAATCAAAATTTGAACATATAACTATAAATCTCGCTCTTCATTTGTTAGGGTTTAAAAAAAGGGCTCTGTGATGTTGAGTCTGCTGAACTTGACCTGCTTTGTAATATGTATGTGCATCTGGCAGTGCATATGTGGCGCAGGTCCACATGTGAGTGAGGGGCAGGGTGGAGCCGGGGCCCCGGGGCCCCGAGCTGTGTGAGCTGATCCTCTCTGCCGCTGGACGTGACTGCATGGCGGGGAGAGAGAGGCCCCTGCGAGGTGGATCCCACGCCTGCACTAAGATCCTGGGGAGTAATTTCACATGTCGTCTATGATGCAGCCCTGGAATTGTGTGTATGTGTGTGTGCGTGTGTGTGTGTGCATGTTGGGCTCGTTCTTCTCAGTTCTTCTCACCCCCACCTGTCTCACCTCTGCCATGCTGGAAGTGTAGGAGTTTTGACAGCTGTGTTTGAATCACTCTGATGGCAATCTAGAGGAAAAGGGTGTGTTGAGATTGTGTGTGTCTGCGTGTGTTATATGCCCTTGAGTATCAGGTGTATGTAGGTATGAACTTACCATAAATGAGTATGTACTTCTGGTCATGTGCATGATGTATAACAGTGCATCATCTGTAAGCCTAAAAATCTGAAGATAAAACAATGACTGTAATTTACTTTAATAGGGCATCCGTCATGAATTATTGTGGTTATGCACACTAAATAGGTTAATAAGGAGCAATCAGTCTAGGTAAAGAGTGCATGTGTGTGTGTGTGTGTGTCAGTAGGGAGGGTGGTGTATCGGAGTAACTACTCTCCATATGTAGAGCTTTGGGACTAAAGCAGGAATGTGCGGTGGGTGTGGGCGAGCAGGCAGGTCAGCCTCGCTGGGTGGTGGGGGCCCACCACCAGCCGGGCCACACGAGCCTCGGCCGATCTCGCGGCTCCCTGCCGCAGGCGGGCCAGCAGACACGCGGACTGAACAACGCCGTCCGCTACCTGGCCTGCAGGAGGAAGCCGTCCTCATGAAAGCTGCTGTCTCTCGCTACCACGCCGGGGATCCTTGCTCACCTCGTGGCTGCCAGATGTCAGGTTGGGAGTAAGGAAGCAAAGGGCTAGTAAAGTGGCTTGTGGCCAGGTCAGTGGAATTGATTTGAGTGAGACTGAGCAAACACAAGAATTGGTCTTTTGTGTTGCCGCATGTAATACATCATGCTTTATTATTTTCCTTGGCTGACGACGCGTTCTCTCACAGCTGTGAAGTGAAGTGTATTAATTAGGTCCAAAGAGTTCATGGAAGAGCAAGGTGAATCACTCTTACCGTTTGCCAGATGTATATGAAACGAACTCGCCATGTTCCTGCTGTGTTACGGTAATGATATTGTGCGAGTTCCGATACCAGGTTCATCACAGGAGCCTTTAATGACTTCACGCAAAGCAGTAAAGTGCTCACACCTCCATAAGCACTTTATTGTATGTACCTTTACTCCAGCTTACCAGCTAAACACTGCAATCTTATCAGCTGAGCAGTGATACAGGGGTATATGAGGACACAATGCAGTCCCTTCTCTCTTAGTATAGAACGCTTACCAACGGCACACCTGTGCTACGTTTTCTAAAGGAGTCCTAATTATATGGACCTTGGCTGTAGAACCGAACCCTGATCCGCTGTTGTTGTGTGGTTAACCTGCCAGTTTCGTGGTTGCTCTCAGGCAGCTCTTCGGATAAGGAAGAACAAAACTGCACTCTTTTCCTGGGCACTTATTTGTGTTACTTTTTTCCTGCTGTTTTCCAGGATGGTCATAACTCGAGGTGGTTACCCTCTCATGGTAGGATCAGGAAGCAGTTCTCTTCTCTCCCCCTTAGTTTGACTAAGAAGCTCATAAAAACACAGGACATCCTGTGGACTTTTAATGACACGGCACAGATTGTAATCAAATGAGTCAAATAAACACTCCCAGTCATACCATCCAATAGGCACGTGGAGACGGCTGCTTTTTCGTTTCATATATCATCTCCGCAACCGTAGTAGTGTTACTGGGCCTCAAGGGAAACATTTCACTACTCTTGACGCACAAATCCGAGCATAAACACTAGAGTTCAGGCCAGGCCTCCCTCATCCAGTCTCCCAAAATTACCAACTCGACAATCAACCAAATTCACTCCTGTCCGATTGTTGCAATTTAGAGCCTGTTGATGGTGAAATTTGATACAGCAATAGAACTCGGTGAGACATTTTGGTGTTATCATGCCACCTGGTGGTTGAGCTTTGCTATAGCTGATGAATATATAATGCGGCCATAAGGGCAGTTTAAATAGAGAAAATGGAAAATAAAAGCATACTGAAAACAACCATATATGTTGAACTGAAGAGGGGAAACGTTTTCCCACAGTCAGAGTAAAGTAATAGTGTTTGACTGGCAAATCTTTTTTTGCTCCCTCCTGATTTTTGGAACCACATACGTATAATTCATTTGAAAGTCATGGTGGTTTGGGGATCCATAAAACGCTGTGTATTTTTGCTAGGAATTATGATGGGCTGTGAACAGGGCTGTTCACATACGCTCTGGATTATGACTTTATCTGCTGCTTTAATCCTGTTCTTTCCTTCATGGTAGAGTAGTAAACATATAAGTATTATGCTTCACTGAAAGTACAGTGCGTGTAGTACAGAATTATTTTAGTAGTTAGTGCATTTAGTAGTGCATATCTACATACAAACCTTAAGACTGATGGACTGGGCAGGGGTTTTAAATTAGATAATGTCATAAGACAGCAGACCGGTTGTGATTTATGGCCGTAATAAGTCAGAGTAAGATGATACCTGATGTATTTTCTTTGTGTCATCTTCACTATCCATCCACAGTTGTTAGTCTCACATGCAGCATCTACATCTCTTAATTTCAGTGAATCTGAGATAAGATTAAATGTACAATATGCACTGGGTTATTTGCTTAACCACCCCAACCCCCACCCCCCATATTCTCATCACATAACACATTTGTTGTACATTGTACATAAATACATGAGTGGCTGACTGACATAGCTTGTCATAATAATCTATTGCTCATTCATGTGCTTTGTGTAGTTCATTTTGGTTTGAATGGTTTGTGTAACACCTGGTTCCATACCAGCTTTTGGGCCCAGCAGTTGCTGTGATACGTGGGTCATGCACTCTCTCTCCCTCCTGCTGCTGTGTCCTTTAGACATGATTAACTACATTCTGCTTTCTTCCCCACTCTCCTCTGCAGCATCTCCCTCTCGGCTGGTGCACAAACTCCTCTCACTGTTCCTCTCTGGCTGCGCTGAGATGCTCCGGTGACACAGGCACGCCTTTGACGTCTGGGGCCCTTTGGTGGACGCAAGTTCCGAGCTGCGGGCCATTTTGCGCCGGAGAGCGGTGAATTGCAGGGGCTGTGGAGAGCTCTGGCTGTGATCAGGGCTGTAAAATCCAGGTGGGGAGGGCGAGATCCTGTAAGATGAAACCCCGCACTCAGTCCATATCAGTGCATGACTCCGCCGAGACAAGAGAGAAGAAGCAGGCAGTAAATCCGCTGGAGCTCACTGATAGCGCTGTTTGCACAGCCACCGCCACTTCCTTTGATCAAATCGCCGAGGGAGCAGGGGGTCGTGTGTCGCTGCCAAAGGTCAGCTATATATTACACTCCTAAAAGTGATTACTGAAATTCTTAACTGAAACCATTCTGCTGCCAGGGTGTGCCAGAAGCCCCTGCGGCGGAGTCTGGGCTGCTCTGGGGGGCTCTCGGCAGCCTCGTGCTCTGCACAAATCCTCCCTGCTTGTGTTTTCTATCATCAGTGGAGGGGCCTGAGAAATGCTCCCATGGAAACACGTGCTATCCGATGGCAGCATCGGTGAGGGTGTGCTGGGAGGGTCTGAGGCTCAGGCCTCCGAGTCAGGAAATATAAATGTACGCCGCACTTCAAAGGGAGGAACTGCAAATTAAGGCGAGCTGAGGAACAAGACAGCAAGTGCCTTTAGTATCAGCAGTGGGATAAACAATGTCTGGCTTGGGTTTCTTCTGGGTGCTGTGTGGGCCTCTCCGGCAAACCGACCGACTTTGAGCTGCCCTGTAGGCTTTGCGCTTAAAAATTGCTCAATGAAAAGTCTGAGAGTGAGTAAACGGCAGTCTCAGTTGAGTTATGAAAGCGCACATGCCACCCGTGCAGATTATACACTGTGGTACATGCAGCATCCGTAAAGCAGTGGAAAGTATGACTCCTTTATTGAGGAACTGAGAGCTATTAGTGATTAGAGGATGGTGTGGGTCACAAGGTGAGAGTCTGGCCTTAAGGTGTGGAAACAGAGTTACACAAACCCTCCAACTTCATTTGTTCCAGTGAAAGCGCTTCCCATAAACATAAATCTGTACTTCCCCAGCATCCCTTCCATAGCTGGAGCAAAGATACTGGTATATTAGACTAATGTGAAGAGGAATGTGAAGTCATGCTCAATGAAACTTAATACACATTTGCTGATCATTACCTAAGATTGCCTTGTGTTAACTTTGGCAGACCTCCACTTAGCTCTTAAATTAAAAGGGATGATGTATTTCCTCTTATTTGTTATTTGCACTTAGCTACTGAGAGAGGGGGAGAGAGAGTGTGTGTGTGTGTGTGTGTATGCGCGCACACACCAGCTGGAGCTTGCCAGAAATAACAGAGTAAACCTTGCTCCAGAGCCTCATTAGCTGAGGGAAACAGTTCCCAGGAGTCACAACAGGGTGTAAATATATATTTAAAACTTCTCAGACTTGAGAAAGTTTCTTGCCAAATTTTCCTCCTCTCTGACATACAGAGAAGGAGCCTATAAACTAACGGCTCAAAACTCATGTTGTACATCTTGTAGAGTTTAGCCGTTATATTTCAAAGTGAATTAATGGACTACATACAAGCAGATCTTTTTTTCCCCCAAAACTTTTAGACAGTATATGCATTTCAACATGCTTAGGCTGAAATCAAACTTAAAATATTAGCCTTCGTTTCAGTGTTATTTATGGTAGGGATCATGCAAAACAAAAGCCCTAGAAGTATGTGAAAAGATGAACAATGTACACGGCTCAGTGTCATTGTTACAAATTGTGATGGGGAGTGATATGAAAGTGAACACATATGCTGAGTAGAGCGAGATTTATTAAGGGCAAATCCCTATTCGTAGTCGTTACAACAGTCCAGAGTCAAATAGCCAGAATGAAACATTGTAACAATGTAACATTGAAACAAAACAAGACAGACGAACATTACGGACACATTAAACAGAGAGCACAATTAAATAACCAGACAAACAAAATATCTAGTGATACGTTTATACGAACATAGGTACAGACATGAAATAACCAGTCACTAGAACCAATTCCGACGAAGACTAATGCCAAACCAAATCAAGGAATAACGAGAAACATGTGAAACCAAGGAAGGAGAAAAACAAAACACGAACAGGAATCGAATGGAGTGTGTGTAACCAGGGAAACCATAATGCTAGGGGAGGGGCAATAATGACAGTAACCCCCCCCCCCCCAAACACGTGAAAACAAAACCAAATCCAGAAACATGACAGAACAGAAGCAAAACTAGACAGGACCGAAACCAAACACAGAACGAACAGGAAACAGGGCCAAACGAGGAACCTGATGAGGAGCAGAAACAGAAGACGAGGAACGAGAACAGGAACTTGGGGGCCGAAACATGACTAGAAACAGGATGGAGAACAAACACGACGAAGAGCAGGCACAGTAACAACAGAAGTGGACATGGGAACAGACACCGAAACAGGAACCACAGCAGACAACAGAGAAGGGACACACACCAAGGAGCACAAGCCAATGAAACAGACAGATGCAGGAGCTCCAACGTGAACAGACACAGTTATCAAGAACAAATGGATGACACAGAGCCAGACACAGAACCAGTGAGGGAGGACGAGGAGGCACAACAAAAAAAACAATCAAAGCCAAACGAGGGATGACCGGCGGCGACGCAGAACGATGACAAAAGCCTAACAAAAACCAAACAAATGACAACTGAACAGGGACAGGAACAACAACGGGCAACACCACCACACCAGCGGGCATGGTGACGACCTCTGCATCACCCTAGGGCACAGAAAGTAGGTCTGGAATGGGTTCCTGGGTTCCTCTTTGTAGACTAGAACAGACGGGGAGGCCAGCAGGATGTGCTCAGGAACTTGCTGAGCAACTCCGGGGGAACAAACAGAAACAGCACCCTCTTAGTGACTCCCCAGCCGCCTACATGTGGGCTCGTGGGGTCTCGTCGAAAAAACAAGCAGAACGTTCATTTTCCTAGGATTATTTCTTGAATGATGAGACGCCCTTGTATATGCAGTACTAAGGGATTTGCTGTCTTCGGCTTCGTGGCATCAGGATGAAGCTAAACTCAAAATGATTAGAAGTAGTAAGAGTTTCATTCAGAGGGGAAAAAATCCCCACTGTATTCTCGCTCTCTCGCTGCGTCCTCGTAGGACTGGTCAATCTGATGGGGAACGATATGAAATTGGACGCATATGCGAGATTTATTAAGGGCAAATCCATACTCATAGTCATTAGAACAGTCTAGAGCCAAATAGCCATAATGAAACATGGTAACACGGAACAGAATTAACAGAGCAAGGCTACGATAAACACAAAGAGCATGATTAACCAGCCAGAAGATGAAAACAGTTAAACATACACACGCTAATACAACATAGACACATTGATACAAACATGAATGCGTACATAAACACAGTGACCTGTCACTAGAACTAAAACCAACGAAAAGTAAATACCAAACCGAGAAACGGAATAACGAGAAACAGGTGAAACCAAGGAAGGAGAAAAACAAAACACGAACAGGAGCAGAATGGAGTGTGTTAAACCGGGGAAACTATGAGGTTAGGGGAGGGGCAATCGTGACACAAACAGTTATCAAATTATCAATTATGAAACAAACACATGCAAAAGCAAAAAATAAATAAAAAACAAAAACTGAAAATCTAAATCTTTCATGAACAGTATTCTCCCCTCTGCCTCCTTTTTCAGTCTGTGGTACTGCCATACTTTAGGCTGATCTCTATTCTAACCCATCAACCTAAGATATTTAGATCAGTTAACTGAAAACCTATCAAATGTCCTCTTATTAAAAAAAAACTTTGCCTTTGCTCTACATTAATTGGGATTAAAGATGGTGACTATGCCAGATGAATTACACACCTGCTGACCCTGTAATCTGGATTTATCCTATGTGAAGTGGCAGTTCCAAAACAAGGCCACAAACCCAACTGCTGAGTCTTGGATTTTTAACATGTTTACGCAATTCAAAAGGAGATATAAAGGGTCCTGACCAATCAGACACTTAGTTATGAAATCCAACATATGGACTATTGAAACAAGGCCTACTCTTGTCGATCTTTTGAATTACACACACATTTTATTTTCCACAATAAAAGGAAATAGACGTATTTCCAGCCTCTGTTCTGTATCAACTGCCCGATTGGCATTTGCCATAATGTTTTATCAACTGTTGTTTTCTGTGTGATATTAAGATGTCCAACAACAGAAATAAATAAAGAAAAGAGAATTTCATGTCATTGCTGCTTCAAGTTCAAGAGAGTATGTGTACTGTCAGCCCATTTATTACTGTAGTGCCATTCATGTAAATAAAGAAATAATTAATTCCATCTAATTGCTGAGGTTGAAGCATATATACAGTGACAGTGAAAAGTAATGCAATATGGCCCTCTGGGAGGTGACAAAATACCTTTATGTTCTAGAGCAGCCAGGTGAGCACTTAAGTTACTTCCTACTCAGATGTCATAAGAAGCCATGTGGACAACCATTTAATTAGAACAGGATTCATTTATGACCTACTCCTACTGCTGGAGATCTGCTTCCAGGAGGGTAGAGGGGTACTCACTGCTGCTCCTGGCCCTCTTCTTTTCAGTTTGAAGTCCCGAGAGATCGTCCTGTCTATCTCTCAGACTATCTCTCAGGACTTCTTTCTCTTCATCACATCCATTATAAATATCTCTGTAACATTAGGTCATGTGGCTAGTGGCCTTCATGACTGCCAGGGTTACACATATTTTGTGGGAAAGACCCTACTCTCGACCCCTCAACGTCAGCAACAACTGGTATCTCCTTTCTCTCCTCTCTAAAACTCTAGATCATGCTGTTTACATTCAGTTGTCTCCATACTCAGAAAGTACTTCAGGGCTTCTACAGGTATTACACAGTTCTTGTGCCTCTTCAGGTTTCTCTGTATGTCCACTATCTAGAAGCATTACTACTCTTACATGGCCTGTACCACTGTTACGCTAATGACACTCAACAAATCCTTTCATCCCTCCCTCAAATACTAACACTGTGAGTCAGATGTCTGCATACCTAGGTGATATTTCATCATGGATGACATCCCTTCACTTAAAGTTGAACCAGTCTGTTACTTATTCCAGGTAAAAACTTCACTGACTTCCTGTAGTTGTCTGTATTGCATTTAAAACCTTGCATATAGATGCCTGTAATCGCATTTAAAGCTCCAGCCTTCCAGAGAGTATTATTTTCACTCCGAATCCTTCGTGATTTATGTACTATGTAAAGGGAAAGTTTATGATTTTTCACTTACCCCATGCTGTGGATCGGTTCATGCATGTTTGCAGTCGACATTTTGCTTCTTTAGTTCAGAACAAAATTTGCTAACGTTGCTAACATTGTAAGTCAACAGAAACCACAACAGCTTTTGTAAATAAGATATACAACATACTTCTCTCTGACCTCATCCAGGTCGCTACCCGTAGAGGTGACGTTTTTATTCAGGTTCATAGATCACACGTCAACTAGTCTGTGACATCTTTATTAAGACCTGGATGCGTTTTGATAGAAAATTGTGGGCATGTATTTATAAAGGCTATTTAGGTTGCTGTTAACTTCCAGTGTTTGTTAGCAGTGCTAACTGTTAGCTGCTTTTGTTCAAAACTAAAGAAGCAAAATTTGTACTTCAAACATGACTTGGCCGATGGTCCGCATCTGGGTTAAGGGGAAAATATGTAAATTTGTTTTTTCGCAGAAAAATCTTTTAAATTCATGAGTTGGCGCTTGAAATATTTGCCCTCTGGCGCTCAGAAGTGGACCGTACAGGCAACAGTCATTACTGCATGTCAAGTTATCACATTTGCTGACAGCAGACACATAATTAGCTAGTAGATAGTAACTTAATAACGCGAATAATGCATAAAACTAAACGGACTGATGTGTCATTGTATTTAATCAAAAAGGATTCCGACATCGGCATGCACAATAAACCATTGCGCATAAAGGGGAAATACGTCCAATTTAATGAAGCATATATACATGTTTAATATTGACGTTTACGTTTACAGACACTTGGTTATGGAATGAACTCCCAGTCTGCCCATTGCAGTCCTGTGCTGTTTTAGACATACTAAAGATCTTCAAAAAGCACTTTTGTTCATTCATAAACACTTTAAAGGTGCCTGATTTGTCAGTAATCCTGAACTTAACATGAATATTACTAAATAAAATGTCCCTGTTCCTTATATACACTGACAGGGAAACTACCAAAAACAAAGTAGTTTTGTAAGTTTTTCTGGAAAAGTGTCTGCTAAATGCTGACAGTGAATTCACAACCCCAGAATTTTTTTTTTTACAATAAAACACTTAAGTGGTTAAATACAAACATAATCAAACTTTATTATTGCAACATCAAAATCATTCAACTGATTTGCTTGCATTTCTTTACAGACAATACACAACCAGTTAAAAAAATAATAAAACCAAAACAAAACACAATTCACATCTAACATTGTGGCATTTCAGTTGGCATAGGTTTATGCATCCCATCTCATGCATCATGTAGAATGCTGGGCTAGAAAGGCTCTTATTCTCTGCAGAAGTTCCTTCTTCACACTGTCTGGGACTAGGGCTGAAATACAACAAAAAAGTATTACTCAGAACATCTGTTCCATCCAGACACATTTCATATTTGTTTTATAGTTTTTTTAGTATCTACTATACTAAAAATATGCTTCCCTCTTATTGATACATTTCAGGGATGGGAAATTCCTACCTCTTCCTTTAGGTGTAACTCCAGCAACCAGGTCTTCTACTGTAACATTCTCAATCCCCTTTTCTTTGATGACCTCTGCAAAACAAACACTGCTCTGAGCACCTCTCTTTAACGTAAAGAACGCTCAGCAACTTGAATCACTTGAAACTTAAGTCTTGGGCATCTTGTTTTGGGGAAAGAGCTAGAACTTCGAAAATAAAATAAACATTGCAAAACCAACTACAAGAAAATGTAGTGCTAGTGAGTCTCGTATACCTCGAAATGTCCAAAACAAGTGGTTCTCCAGATATATAGCTAGTCTATAGAGCGAATAAGCCGCTCGTGTTGTCACATTTAAATAGCCCGAGACACGAACGATGTTCTATGCATTATTCGTTCATCATTTGCGCTGGACTTTATTTCCTGTCACTATCTCTGAAATAGTTGGCGATTCTGTCCTTACCTTTACAGTGTGCTTTTAACTGATCTCTCCATCCACATTCGATCAGTTTAGCTCGGAGTAGTTCCTTCAGCCTGTAACATAAATAAAAGAAATGATAACTGGTATCTTTCTGGTTCATCAGTAGCTAGCTAGCTAGTTTAACCATGTATACTTACCGCTCCCTTTCACCCATCTCAATTAACTTCTGGTTAATTGTGGCCCTCATCTGTAACTCTTTATTCATCACTCAACCTGTTGGAAGTGGTCGTGTGTTAGCAATTGCAGCAACGAAGCTATTGCTTGCTAGGTTAGCTAGCTAGATTGCTATCTTAAACAAGCATGTCTTTTATTCCATTTATTAGCTAATAGCTTGCTAGCTAGCTAAATTAGTAACTACCCAAGCGAACGATAAGTAACACATCAGTTTATCAAGTTTGCACATTTAAGTTTGTTCAGATCTAAATCTCGGCTTGAAGTTTGTTAACAATAATCAGAATGCACAGTACTAGCTAACACAGCTAGCTAGCTAGCTAACCAAGTTAGCTAGCTAAGTCAAGTAACACCAGCTAGCCATTTGTTTTATGTTAACTGCCCAGTAATTTACAGCAAAATAAAACATGTAAAATCACAGCAATCTTTGATTGACCGCAAAATTATTGTTGTAAAACAAATCTAACTAACTAGCTACGTTTGATAAATTGTACAATTTACCAGAGATGTTTCATAGATTGGCATAATGTTTTCATTAAAAAGATTCCAGAGGATCCCTACTCCGTTTTGTGCACCCTCTGAAACAAGGTTCCTGCCACAGAGGTTCCACCCTGAATGGCCTCAAACGCTTTAGCGTTACTACCACTCTAAATAATACGACGAAATAGTTTACGTTCGGATTTTTATACTAGTTTATGACATTTGATCCCCAAAAGATCACACCTCACGTTCACATATTATTTGGTTCTGCGTAGCCTAAATATACGCAAGTTATTTGCTCTTGCACTAACATTGCATACTCATAAAATGGCCACGAAGTCATTTGTGCCGTGTACATACTACGTAGTATGTGTTTTTGTTTGTTTTTTGTTTTTTACACAGGCATGTTTTCATGTTAAACAAGATCGAAACGTTCTATGCCATGTATCTGTATTGTATCATCTTGTACTAATTTGATTTCTCATTTTCAAGCGTCATAGTTTGTAGTCCTATCTTAATTTCGCCACATGATGGCAGTATTGCCTTAAATAAATTAAATAAACATGAAGCAAGTGGAGTCCTGATCTAAGACTACATAGAAGTTAATTTGCTTTTCTGTTCACATCATCTGAAACTGTTTTAATCAAAATGTTTCTTCAAATAAGAAAGTTATATACTTCCTACGTCAATTTAATCCTAGATTTTGTTGTCGAAGGAAAAATATGAAGTTACAGGTTAAAACTGAACAATTGTCCAGTCCAGACCCCCATGCTGTTCCTCACAGCAGCTTCCAGCACACGAAGTAGGCCTTGCTTGGTGCAGGTATGCTTGGAGCAGATATGGAGCCATAATCCATGATGGAGCAAAAAAATCCATACTGGGAGATTCTGAAATACTTGGTGTCCACATTGGTAACCACTGTATTTTCCTCCTTGTATTATTTAAATTGTCTACATGCAAAGATCATGTTAGTGTCTCTTCAGGCGAGAGGGAAGTGCAGATGCTGCCTACATTCAGTCTATTATTTTAACTCTAAAATACCCAAGTCCTGCCACTGAAAAAAACTATTGACCTAGTTCTTTCCTTGAGTGATGTTTTTTTTTGTGAAAATGTCTTTAATAAACCTTGGTTTGATGTGGCAGATATAACAATAAATTAAATATATTAATTTCAGATTTTGGTAAATTTTTTATTACAGAAAACAAAGTCACAAATAAATGTATAGCCCTAATGGAAGTACTTGCTAATCTAATTCAATAATAGTTGTAGTTAGTATGCATATGTTTACGTCTTAAGTAATTATAAAATTATAAAAGTAATTATTAAAAGGTCAGATGAGCCATTAACACACTCCATATTGTGCTCTTTCATGAAGATGCTGGTGGTGGAGGGTTTGCTTATAGTGTGGAACATGGTGAGTCACATTGTCTCTCCCACACAGGCTGCTGTCTGAATCAGCCTGCCACTTACAGCTGCCAAGGTACTAATGGAAGTTTCACCGGAGCCATTTGAAATGAATTTGGCATGCGGCTTTGTTTTAGGATCAAGCTGTAACAGTAAAAGATGCCAAAGAAAATTTCAGTCTTGATGCCACCTGCTTCTGCAAAGTAATTGAATCAAAAGATAATGCTGAAAACTATTATTTGATATTTAATAATAAATAAAGACTAGCCAGTTAAAATATGTTATAAGGGCAAACATTTGTAAGGTTTTCCAACCTGGAAACATAGTACTTTATAATTTTGTCAAATTAGGACGTCATCTCCTTTATAGAGAAATTTGCCACTCTTTTGTTGCCTTATGAATTTTAAAGTTGGAACACTTTAGTCACATTGGGTGGTGAAATCAGTGTCAAAGTCAAATGTGCTTATATTTTGCTTTTTACAAAAAATGTCTCAAAACAGCTTTACCAACGCATGGGTCCAAGTCCCTAATGAACAAGCCAGTGGCGACAGTGGACCACAGATGGTTTGACTTCCTCTCGTACAAAGTGCTTCTGTTTATATACACTATATTGCCAAAAGTATTCACTCACCCATCCGAATGATCAGAATCAGGTGTTCCAATCACTTCCATGGCCACAGGTGTATAAAATTAAGCACCTAGGCATGCAGACTGTTTTTACAAACATTTGTGAAAGAATGGGTCGCTCTCAGGAGCTCAGTGAATTCCAGCGTGGAACTGTGACAGGATGCCACCTGTGCAACAAATCCAGTCGTGAAATTTCCTCGCACCTAAATATTCCACAGTCAACTGTCAGCTGTATTATAAGAAAATGGAAGTGTTTGGGAACGACAGCAACTCAGCCATGAAGTGGTCGACCACGTAAACTGACAGAGTGGGGTCAACGGATGCTGAAGTGCATAGTGCGAAGAGGTTGGCAGCTTTCTGCAGAGTCAATCACTACAGACATCCAAACTTTATGTGGCCTTCAGATTAACTCAAGGACAGTGCGCAGAGAGCTTCATGGAATGGATTTCCATGGTCGAGCAGCTGCATCCAAGCCATACATCACCAAGTGCAATGCAAAGCGTCGGATGCAGTGGTGTAAAGCACACCGCCATTGGACTCTAGAGCAGTGGAGGCGTGTTCTCTGGAGTGACGACTCGCGCTTCTCCGTCTGGCAATCTGATGGATGAGTCTGGGTTTGGCGGTTGCCAGGAGAACTGTACTTGTCTGACTGCATTGTGCCAAGTGTAAAGTTTGGTGGAGGGGGGATTATGGTGTGGGGTTGTTTTTCAGGAGCTGGGCTTGGCCCCTTAGTTCCAGTGAAAGGAACTCTGAATGCTTCAGCATACCAAGACATTTTGGACAATTCCATGCTCCCAACTTTGTGGGAACAGTTTGGAGCTGCCCCTTCCTCTTCCAACATGACTGTGCACCAGTGCACAAAGCAAGGTCCATAAAGGCATGGATGGCAGAGTCTGGTGTGGATAAAATTGACTGGCCTGCACAGAGTCCTAAACCTTGTGGACAGCCTTCCCAGAAGATTTGAAGCTGTTCTAGCTGCAAAGGGTGGACCAACATCATATTGAACCCTATGGATTAGGAATGGGATGTCACTTAAGTTCATATGTGAGTCAAGGAAGGTGAGCGAATACTTTTGGCAATATAGTGTATATATACCAAGTTCTCAATGCAGTGCAAATTGTAAAACCCTAGGCACAGTAGCGTTATATTACTTACTTCATTATGGGGCCTATTTTATGTGGAAAATTGCAAAAAGATATTGAGCAGATTTTCAGCTGTTCAGAGATAAGGTGGTTACAATTAATAATTAACTAATTAGTTTCTGTGACCCCTTTCTGATAGCATGTTTTGTATTTATAAAACAAGGATTACTATGTGTGTTCATTTCTGCCTTATGTCTATTTTGTTGGTCAAGTAAAAAAAAAACAACCTAAATCTCCTTTAGGCGTACAGATTAGCATAGATATTCTATCTCTCTGTCTCATTCTGTCTCTCCATCTCTCTGTCTTTCTCTCTCTGTCTCCTACACACACACACACACACACACACACACACACACACACACACACACACACACACACACACACACACACACACACACACCAAATGATGTGACCAAAAGTGCATTAATCAGGAACATTGATGACCACAGTCTTGAAACTGAAGTCATGCTGTTATGTGAGGTAGTGCACAGCTGACAATTAGAGAGGGCACTAATGTGTGGTATGTACCCAACACCCCACATAAAGCACTGGTTGGCATTCTTTAACACCCCCACCCCACCTCTCCCGACAGTTCTCAACTGTTTTGCGTTTGCATCAAGACACAAGGAACATGCTCACATTCACTGTACAGGAATATTTTACTGAAATCTTTTCCTCTTTCCCATCAGAGTGTGTGATGGGACAGTTTTAAAAAAGAAATGAGTGTTGATGCCTCTCCTTGCCTGCCTTTCTTACAGGAAATTCATCAAAATCTTTCAGTCTGTTCTCTGCTGGTGGAGGTGTAAGAATACAGGGTGATTTAATTAGTCATTTATGTGATTTAAATTATGGATTCATAATGTTAATAAGTTTCTTTCAGTTTTTGAGTGGGCCATATGCTGAGACCCTTACTGTGATCATTCTCCACGGGAGCCCCCACATCATATTTAAATTCCTCACCTCTGGCAGTTTTGATCAAAGGCGTGAATATAATAACTTGGTTTATGGTTTGGACTGTAGACAAAGAAGTTTTTGAGCGTACAAGTTTTTTTCTCACTTTATTCTGTTAGCTTATAAAAATGTAGCCAACACCAGGAATTTTGAGCCAACGTGTTCAGAGCCTATCCTGTTACAACGTTGATGAAACAAGATAACATTTATTCTGACATGACTTTGAGTATGACCAGGAATGTTGCCCTTAATACAATATGGCTAGACCATACGTATTACCTTGTACATAGTCGTAACCTAGTATTTTTGTATATTTATTCAGTAGCTGGGATGTAGGGAGTGTGGCACCATTTGTGTTTACCCTCTCCACTCTTTTTCCTGTTTATTTGTTTAGGGAGTTAGAGAAGTAAATTGGTATTTTCTTTCTGTTTATTATTGCCAGGAAAGCTAGATTTGCTAATATTTTAGTTATGGTTTTGTTTATTATTTTAGCCTAGTCAGCTCCCAAACTCACTCCCCTTTAAGACAAAATAACACAGCATTAGACATGGGCTGTTTCTCCATTTTATACAACACATCCACTGTGTCCTGTTACCCCCAGAGCCTAGACTGAGGTTGTAACCGCAGTGGTTAGAGCAGATCAATACCAGGCCACCTGGGTCCTTTGGTAACTACATTGGTGGCCTTTTGTTAATCAAGACCATGATTATTATTTTTTTTTTCACTAAGTCCCTTTAAGTCAGGGAGAGAGGAACTCACTGCAACAATATACCAAACCTTACCCTTGTTTTGCTACTAGACTAAAAATGAGCAATTTTGTCTCTTAAATTTCAACAGAACTCCAAAATGCACGTGTTATTAACCTAAAGACACATTTGAAACTTGTATCATTGTTTGCACTGATCTTGCGTAGTGGCTGTGTGTAACCACGGCATCACCCTGTTTGTTTATTTATTTATTCATTTATTTATTTATTTTACCATAATGTAGTTCAAACATTGCTTTGTGCTCCAAAAACATCTAAAGCACTGCTGTCAAAATGCTGGTGCATCTAATGTAAAGCATAATTTAAACAAAAGGCTTTAAATGTCACAGCGAGGTTGTAAACAGAACTTCTTTTCTCCCCACATTGCTAATTGTCCGTCCACTAAGTGTTCGTGTGCATGTGTGTATTCAAGTGGGTGAGTGAGCGACATCAAGCAATGGTAAACAAAATGATGGAGGATCAAAGAAGCCCATATCGACTAAACCCTGTGTTTATGTTCTCATCACTGCCTTTTTGTTCTGTTCACTATGAGATGAGAGCCACTCATCCCTCTCTCTCTCTCTCTCTCTCTCTCCCTCTCTCTCTCTGTCTGTCCCTCTCTCCCTCTCTCCTATACACATGCATGCAGTCACATGCCAGAAATCTTCAGTGTTCTAGTCTGCACAGATTCAAGATTTTTGGCGCTAAAACCTAATTCTGTTCATATTGGCCTTTATAATCTGGTGATATGCTCAATTTTTTACATTTAGAAAATTAGAAATCTAGAAAACCTAATGTTGAAAGTTAAGTGCACAAAAGGTGTTTGTGCTCAGTGTTGGACAAAACGGTAAACATTATTGCTTTGCCATGGACAAGACCGTCCAGAAGAAACTCTAAAGTGTTGTTGTTTTATTTAACCTGTCGCAGCTTTGATGTTGTGCAGTTTATCAGTCTCCACAAGCAAGGGTCATTAGAAGCATAAACATTCTTGAAGCTGGTGTGTAATAAATATGAGTTGGGTCCTGCAAATTCTTTGAATTTACAACTCTGAAGAGCTTTCTTCAAGAATACAAATGGGGATACTGTTTACAAGTGTAGCAATTAATTTCATGGTAAAAAAAAACAAAAACACTTTTACCAGAAAATAGTCATTTGACATTTAACTAGTCATTACAGCAGGAAGGCTTGACCTGCCCTGACACTCCGTTTTGCAGAAATGCATTACTGCTGTCTTCCAGTTATGGAAATCTCATGTGAAGTGTGATAATTACGGAGCCTGTCTTCAAACCTGGATGCCACCTGTGTGACTATTGTGGCAGCTCACAGGTACAAGCTCATTCATATGTTAAATTGAGTCCAGGAAAAGTTTGTTGTAAAGCAATAGATTCCCTTTAGAACATGTGCAAAGCGCCTTGTGGAGTGAAGGCTTGGATTAGGAGGAGCAGGCTGAAATGGGGAGATAAGAGCTGTTTGACAGAGGCTCTGCTTCGCTCTGACCATTTGTCAGACGGCTATGGAACGGCGTGACGAGAGTGAAAGCTACACTTTCACTACCACTTACTGTTCAGCCTGAAAGACACTTGGGAAATTTTAAAAGTCCACTTGTACAGAAATAAGACATGGAAAGTGTGAGGTTAAGCTATGATTTTATAGGTTGAAATTCTCTGTTTATATGGTTGTCAACTCTAGTTTACCTTTCCTACTGGCTTTTCTCTCTGGTAAGACAGACATCCATGTTCTTCCTTCACTTCTTAAGCACTCGATATGATTAATGAAACATGCCATACTGAATTCCAGAAAAATTAATATTATCTATAACTAAAAAAAAATCACTATTAACAAAGTCGTCTTAAAAAAAAATGTTAAAGGGTTTAACTATATCCACTGGCACAGTCAAAAAAGCTGTTGCACTCTGCTGGTATATTCCTTCCTGACACATCTTTTCCTTTAAAAAAAAAAATCAAACAAAAAAAAAAAAACATCAACTGAAACTAATTGTCAATATGCAACATGCAGGTCAAGTCATACCAACTCTAACAAAAAAGGGGCCTTATACATATTGACAACATAGTGTAAGTTTGTAAGCAAGTTTAATAAAATGAACAAAGTACTTGGTCGCATTTGGGATTCAGGGAAGCCAATATTCATGTAGTATTACTATAGTACTACATTACATATAAATGTTCTGTTTGGCTTCAGCTTGAATTGGACAAGGAAAACAAACAGTAAGGATAAATATTTTCTACTGATATATATA
>JAOXYF010000008.1:11581151-11604180 GCA_028565775.1 Sternarchorhynchus goeldii
CAGACAAGGCAGCTGTCTCCACTGTAGGCAAGGTTAGACTGAAAACTGAAACGTAAGCTTCTGACAGCTTCCTGTTCGAATGAGTCGCCAAAAACAAAGACTCTCAAAATCGTCTCCCATAATAGTCACAATAACAAAGCAGGTACATTAGTCTTACCAAAAAAAAAATGCAACAAATGAAAATTGCATGAAAGAAAAATATTAAAATGCAAAACATGACAGTACTAGAGCTATGGGTGAGGTTGTGACATGGATTTAGTTACATTCTGCTCAGCTTTGTTCAACCTGAGTTCACATTAGTTCTCCAAAAATGTTAGCCTTGTGTTTTTTTTAAATCCTCTAGCACATTTAAAAGTTCCACTTTTGTAATCCCCAGAAAAAAATATAGCTAATAGCTACCTGACTATCTCAGAGGAACAACTTTGCCATGTGTGCATTGAAACTGCAGGCATCCTGAGCTTCAGCAAATCAGATGAGCAGAATGCTCTCTCAGATGATGTACAGAACCTGACTGCATTTTGCTCCTCTTTCGTTAGTCAGGAGGCAGTAACATGTATGTCACGTCACATTAAAAAAAAAATTATATTCAGTATATTTATTATAGAAGCTGTAAGGCATTGGTTGGGTGAAAAATGCCCAGATGTGGTTTTACCCTATGATTTATAACCCTATGATTTGGCCCTAGAATGAAACAAGCTGGGGTTTTTTTTATGAATATTTTATGAGCTTTGCTCTGATTGGCTGATTTATGTAGATGGCTCACACAGAATCAAATGAATGGTCAAAATGAATTATTAGCTAACTGTGAGAGCTGAACCATGCAGTGTTTCAGTATCCAGCCATATTTGTCTAAGCTGCAGAGTGGATATCTCTAAATAGCTAGCTAGTTTGTTTATCAGTTATGCCTTGTTGATTAACTAGTTAGCTATAAGTTATAAATGTATCTACCTGACAAAAGGACTGACAAATAGGAGTGACATGCCAGCGCTGGATTGGTGCCTGGGTGTATCTGCCCAGTGCCCCATGAGCTCCCCTGGATTTGAGTGTGGTCCTGTAACAGGATGCCACCATTGAAACAGGTCAGTTTGTGAAATATTTTCCCTCATAGATATTCCAAGTTCAATAGTGAATGGTTTTATTAAAAAGTGGAAGTGTTTAGCAACCACGGCAACTTAGCCATAAAGTGTCAAACCACATAAAGTTACAGCGGGGGGGCATCGGGAGCCGAAGCTCATAGTGCTTAAAGGTTGCTGGTGTTCTGCTGACTCAATAACTGCAGAGTTCCAAATCTCCTCTGACATTAACACCAGCACAGGAATGGTGCATGGGAAACTTCTTGGCATGGGTTTGCATGAACAAACTGCTGCATGCAAGCCTTACATCACCAAGCACAATTGCCAAGCATTGGATGGAGTTGTGTAAAGTGTTCTGTGGAGTGACGAATCACGCGTCTCTGTCAGGCAGTCTGATGGATCAATCTGGGTCTGGCAAATGCAAGTCGAATGTTACCTTCCTGAGTGCAGGGTGCCAACTGTAAAGTTTAGTGGTGGAGGGATAACGCTACTGGATTTTTTTTTTTTAGGGGGCCTCTTAGTTCCAGTGAAGGGAAATCTTCCTGTTTCAGTCATTTTGGACTGTTGTATGCTTTTCTGTTGCAGAATGACTGAGCCAACAGTCCAACATTCCAACAATGGCGTCCAACAGTTTTACTAACAGAAAACACCAGCTTCAGTGTTACACCATGAAGAATTGCATTTGTTAATAAAAAGTATTTTATTCTGAGAACAGATTTGCACAGATCAGTAACCATTTAAATTAAAATGAAACTGAGTGTGGGATCACAGCAGGCGTTTCTTATGTACTGAAACATAATCAACAAATAAATACTGAAAACATATTTGTGCAGTCACACTTTATCTGTTTATGAACATTATCTCCTCAGGATAAAAATGCCTCACAGTCCGGATAAATGGCCAGTCGCTCCATAAACATTTCAGTGAACACTGTGATCTTATTGTAATTTGGTTCTGGCCTAAAGAACATACTGTTGTTTCACATCAGACCAGCAGCTTATCAGAGGGTCCATTTTGACATTGGCTTGGTCAGGTAAGGTCTTTGCCAGCCTAATCTTCTCCTGTGGTTGGTGATCCCTCGAACACAAGGAGCCCTCCAGCTAGATTTGCTGTAGTCAAAATGGGATGGTTGCCCAGCAACAGTTTGTGGGTTTGTGATATGACACTGGGGGTTTTGAGTTCATTTTGTTCAAAGTGGAAAGTGACTGAGCTTAACTATTAATCGGAGTCTTGGTTCAGGCTATTCACACCTGATAAGTCTCCCATCTTGTAATGTGTATGCTGCTTGCTGGGAGCCATAGTCCACGATGTGTCCATGCAGTAGCCACACTGACCTGTATGTGCTGGGGTCATACTGAGGTGGTAATATTCCTCTAAGCATTTTGTTGTCCTCTTCTAAAGGCTATACAAGCCAACAGTAATTCATCTCTATATACATTTTGTTCATTGTGTAAGTCTGGCTGATCTTTTGTATGTTATTTTTTTAAGAATAATGCCATCTGAGCATTTCCCATACTCTTTCACAATAACACATGATACCTCACCGTTGAGATGAATTTACTGCATTTTGCTTTTGTCTACATTATTGTTATCCCCTGTCATTTTCCAATTATTTCCTTTACCTAGTTATATAAAAAGGTATGTATTTGCCCTGCTGTGTTTAAACTGGAGATGAGATGAAAATCAGGTTAAATTGCTAATACGTTAGCCTTGAGATGTTATATGCTGGGTACATAACCTGAAAGGTCATTGGGCATCCATATGACACTTTTCACATCACTGTAACAGAATTTGGGGGCACTTACAAAAGTAAAAATAAAGCCCTGGGGTAATAATGCAAGAAGCCAGACAGCCACCATCCCAGAAGATGTGTTTTTTAATTAACCTATTCACATGAGTCACTCAAGGATGGTGCTCTGCCATTGTCTGTTCCCTGATTACATGGTCTGTCATGCTTTTTTTCTTCATTCTTTGGTTAACACTGTGGCTAATGTAGACAGCAAGAAAAACAGACTGTAATTTTGTGCATTTGGACATGCTGGTTGGACACATTTGGCCTGTGGGTTTGATCACACGAGTGAAGGTATATCAGTCCTAGCAAAGCCCTCCCCAACAGGACTGGTTCATCACATTCTGCATCCACTGCTGGGATAAAAATAAACCCCCCACCCCACCAAACCTTTTGTACATTTATTTTTAAAATATAAATGTTGTTCAGTCTTCAGTCAGTTGAGTCTAGATAGACCTTCCTTATTCAACCCATAGTATCACATTCTCAAATTCATTTGCAAGTGCAACTACATGGTTGTTCATTTCCTCTAGCAAAAAATTGATAAACATTTCACTAAATTGGTTTTCCATAGAGTGGTCCTATAATACACGGTAGATTTATAGGTAAGCTGTTGTTTGGAAGTGCCTGCATACTTGGAATGATCCTCACTACTTGTTGTACTGAACATACTGTACTACAAAGCTGCCTCGTGAATTAAATCATGATAAAAACAGGGTGATATTTGTTTCTGGTTGAAGCAAGGAGTTTATACATTAACACAGTTCTTATATTACTTTGATTTTTCTTCATTATTGAGGGTTTAAAGATGAACTCCACTTTACACTGTTCTGCCATAGATTTTTTTTTAATTATGTCTCCCTTTCTTTCTGTCATAATGTAATTAACTTCTGTTCAGATGGTAGGAAAGAGATTAATTATATATCGGGGGTGCTGGGGGGGGGTGTTGAATGTCTTCCTAATTGTTTCTCTGTTTGTAACGTGCTGAAATGTTTTACATATGTCCTTGACATCCATTCACAAACAATATGACTGTCTTTCAAAAAGAGGTGGAGCGTGCCCAAGCAGTGGTCTAAGTGGTTCGTATGTATATATGAAATTTGTACAACTGAGGCTATAATTTGCTAATGTAGATACCCTTTTGTCCCTGTGGAAAATGATTTAAAAAAATGAATAGTGGAAGAGTGGAGATAGTTTGACTAATAAGAGAGGTTAACATCATTTTACCAGTGTTCACATTTTTCATATCAGTGCACACTGTAAATCTGATTTGATGTTCTTATACTGAGAATGTCTTATACTGATACTGATCACACATTTTTAAATATTGTTTACAAAACCTTATGCCAAGTGTTTCAATTAGCCGTTGGAGTTAAAGCCCACATGTTGGCAAGACATCACCAAACAATACTGCAGAACATCTAGTTTCAGAAAGACTGTTTGCTTTCCCTTGCTGTAGCTAATCTGTTAATCCTTAACTTAGGGAAGAGACCTTGATGTATTGTGGAAACTAATCTGTTCATGAAAAACTGCCATATTTATGTTTCTCATTGTGCTGAATATCCAATGGTGTTTATGTATGACAGTTTTCTGCTATTATTGAACCATGACAATATGATTGATAGAACTGATAAATAAGAGCCTCAATTAATGAAAAATACACATTAATCAACAACAGGAAAATATCCATCTCCTTAATATTTATTAAATAAATATAATTCAAGGATGCTAAATATTTGTATCTATCAAGTATGACATGATGAATTCATCATTTCTTTGGGATGCTGGGCAGCAGTATCTGTACATTAAAGGCAGAAGCAGAATGTTTGTCTCTCCCTGCCTCCAGATTTCATTCTGCACCAGGGACTTTAGTGGGTATTACTGTGGCTCAGTCCTTTCTGATCAACATCTCATTCTCACCCAAACAGACCTAAGGGATAAAATTAGATTTAACTCTATCTTTCTCTCTTTCCTTAACCTCTTGCAGGAATTGTAAAAAAATATATAACTGTTTACAAGATCGTCGATGCACTCTACATTATATTTCTATTCTTCTGATAACTGCAATGAGTAATTTGTATGTTGCATTTTTCTACAGATTGCCATGAACTTGTGCTAGTGTGAGTCTAGTTATCTTAAGTGTTGCCTGATTTATTTGAGGGTACTTTGAGAGTATTGCCCATGAGCTCAAATAATCATTCAAGTTGTCGCAGTTCAGTTACTATGAAATATTGCAATTGATTTTTGTTTTTGATTAGTTTGTTGAGACAGAGGTCTTAAAGGATAAATATGATTTCTGACATGTGCATAGAGAAATATTCCTTATTGTAGGTTCAAACTCTGCTGACTTTCATTTGTTTAGTCTTTGTTTGGACTGTCTGTATTGTGGTTTTAAATTGATGATGTCTGCACCAATTAGTTGTCCACCTGACTTATCACTACCACCTTTAAACTACACTCATTGAGCAGTTTATTTTGTTTATTTGAAATAGTTCAAGCATGAAATTCAATAGAGTATGAAATTTCAGGAGTCCTATACACCTCTGCATGCTGCCAATTTATTCAAGACAAGGCACAACCTTACAAAATATAAATACACGAACAACAGCAAGGCATCAACTCCAACTTGGACTACAAAAGTTTGACAGACTATAATCATTTCTCATTTCTAGAGTCTATGCAGGACGCAGTAAACCATACATTGTACATCACAGGCACTATTTTTTCATAGTGAGTCATTTTTATTCTTCACATTTTCTGAACCAATTTACATGAAGTATTGTTACTACATCAAAAGCCACATCCTGGAACAAATACTTATATTATACTGCCGACTACATGTAAAACTACAAAAATCGCAGTCAAAAGAGAAAGCTGAACTTTCTCCAGTAATATACCACCTTACACTTTAAACAATATAGTAGGGAAAATGGTTAGATGTGCTAATGATTCTTTCTCTAATTCTGAAGGAAACCCATGAAAATGGAAAGAAAGAAAAATCTACACCTTGAAATACAAAGACTTCATGTAAAATCTCCATTCAAGTGACACTAAATAAATAACCCAGGGGATGTAGACTTAATAACTGTAGACCATACATTTCTTCAGAAACTGCAGCAAACCAGTCTCTAACATCTCCATAAAATGTAAATGAAAAACCTATCGATGTAACAAGTATCTTGGGGGTGGTGCTTTAACAGTGATATACTGTGCAGTAACTCCATTAGCCTATGTGGGTTGTGCTCAGAGCACAAGGTTGTAAATCTTCTGGGCAGGACAACTGGAGAATTGATGTTTGCCTTCTCGGGTCTCTCATTTAGCTAGACATCAACTACACGACTAAATCACTGCTGTTTGACAGTGAAGCAGTTTGGACACAAACTGTTCTAATCCATAATTACTCCATTTTTCAAGTTTCTTCAAAACTAAAGATTGGAGCAGCTGACATTGTTACTATTGTCTTTGTTTCTGCTGAGACTGTAAATCCATGGCCACTTTTATGAAGTGACCAAACCAACACCCCTTCTAGGCAGTCGCTATAATCCTTTTCGACACTGATGGCTCCTTGAATGAAAGCCTCTTTTTTCCAGGCAGGAAGTTTTCGGCAGACCCTGGCATCTCTTCCATCTCAGTGGTGTAGTGATCTGGGCTTTCCCCATTCGACATCTCCTTGATCACACTGTAAGTCATCGCCACGCTGTATGTGGGAGGCTTCTCCAAGCGCTGCTGTCCACAGTGGCATAGCTTGCGGAAAGCGGCCCGGAACTTTTGAGACATGGCGTTGTAGATGACAGGATTGATGGCGCTGTTCAGATAAACGCAGAGTCGACAGAAGAGCAAAAACCAGGCGCCCAGATAAGGCTGCGGCAGGAAGGAGTTAACCACCACCAGCGTGCGATACGGCATCCACAATAGCGCAAAGAGAATCACCACCACTGCCAGCATCTTTGTCACCTGCACCACAAATCATAAAAGACTGAAACAAAATCTACGAAGATGGACCTGATTTTAAAATTTCACATTTTTTGACAAATGCAAATCTTCAATATTCTTTTGAGATTGTGCGATGGGACATTCCCAGTAAATATTGAATATACATTTTGCGTATAAAACGAATAGCTAGGCTTGTCAGTCGGTGCTAGGGCGGTAAAACATAATGGATGAATGGCACTTACATAGTAATCACTCAAAAGTTCTTGTTTACGCGCATTGTTTTATTAGCGTTATTTATAGTCTTACTCTCTTATTTATAATCCCTGGTGAGTGTAACCATATCACATGCACAAATCATTTGGTTTCAATGACAACGTAATATAGCGGACGCTCAAACAATTAACATCGGGGGGGGGGGGGTAATATATTTTATTTTAAGTAATGCTCAGACAGTACACCTGCAAAGCCCTGTACGACACGCTGTACGGCTGTTCATTGGCAGTTAATGTCCTAGTACTTTAAAGTTTGTAGGTATCCACATTTCGACTTTCCCATTAATACAGAAATGTCAAACCTAAAATCGTGTAAGCCTGTCAAATACTTTGCAATAACACTTGGAAAAATCAAATACCTGTCGTCGCGAGGTTGATGTCGCCCTGAATGAAGAGTTTTTGGAGAAGTGTTTTTTGTTCTCTGCGCATGAGGATTTTTTCCACGATTTTGTCTTTTCCTTAGTATCCGATGGCAGTGGGTTGAGAAAAAGAATTCGCGCTATCAGTCCATAGAGAACAGTAGCCAGCATAAGCGGAATAACATAAAACAAAGTAAAATCTGTGAAGTATATCGGCATGTACAATTTTCTCGACACTTTGTAAGCGCATATAATTAAGGTGACGTTGTCATAGACGTGTTTTTCTATATCGGAAAGACAAAACCACATAACACAGTACAACGTGGTAAAAGTCCAAACCAGAGCTATTATCTTTTTAGCTCTCGAGAGAGTGCACATAAACTGCGCCTTTATCGGATGACAAATAGCGATGTACCTCTCAATTGTGAAAGCAGTAATGGAGCATGAGGATGCATTGATACCCAAATACTGAAGGTATGTTATTGAGAGGCAACCAGCATATCCGTAAACCCACTGTCCAGCAAACAGACTGTCGGTGATATTGGGCAACCCCGCCGCCGTTAGTACTATAAGGTCGGCGACTGCCAAGCTCACCAAGTAACAGTTTGTGGGTGTCCGCATGTGTTTAGTTGTTAAGACTACCAGGATCACCATAACGTTACCTACAATTCCAATTCCGCAAATTACTACCACCAATAATATGCTCACAACTTTGTACTCGACACTGTAATCGGCCCATGTTCCTCGAGTCTGATTATCTGGAAATAATGTAATATTCTCCATGTTTCGCCCGTCTCCTTTTTTCAATGGGCAAAAACACGTTTTTACTCCAGAATGTTCAAAGGAAAAAGAAACGCTCCAACATTGAGAAAAGATCAAGATGATAAAACGTCCATAAAGTTACTGGTCCGGAACCACCTGGATAGTTGCTACCTACTAAACAATATCGTAGTTTACTAATATTTAAATTGTTCCACCAGCATAAGTATTTCCAGATTTTGTGTGACCGGAGGGAAGGAGTTCTCTCTGACGTGCGTGTACAGAGGCGGTATCCACCGAGGGTCGACAGAATAATGTCATTTTACAGAGCTCCCTAAAACGTAGAGAGCGCGTTAGCAGCGTAGGCTATGTAGTATGTGCTGTTATTAGCAGGCAAGGCTGAGAAATACACCCACAGTATTGAGTAGCGGAGTGCTGTACGATGTGCAGTAAACGCGTTAAGAGCGTTCGTATATTTTCACAATATTTTTAAAGTCACTTTTGCCGTTGACAAATAAAAGTCTGTAGAATAATTACTTTGAAAGTATTTGACTTACATTGACCAAGACCTATGTGGTTTTAACAGTAAATTGTTTGAGTAGCGCATAGATGCTTTCAAGTGCATCTTGGCTTAAGGATTTTAACAGTAATGTTTAGTCTGGCATTTTGGCTTTTGATCCTTTCAAACTATGAAGTCACATGACTGCAGATTCCCCGCTTGCTCATTTCTAGATAGAGAGTGCATAAAACCACCATCTGAATTCCGTCCAGCATCTTTCATGGAGAAAAAAAATCTATATGAAATAATGGGTGTCGAGTGGAATGATTCTCTAATGTGAGATAAATTATTACTTTTATTTTGTTCTAATATAAATATGTGACGAGGTTGGAAGTACTTAAGGACAGCAAACCTGTTGTGTTTGGATAACAAAAACAGTCCACAAAAGCGGCAGGTTTGCATATAGGAGCCTGTAACTATAGAACTTGTTTTTTTGTTTGTTTGTTTTTTGCATAGTGGTGATATCACTGATTGGAGGGCAGTCTGTGAACTGAGAGGCATTACTATATTCCTACTGCATTTGCCTTTTTTGCTTTTCTTTTTGATCAAAACATGAAATGAGAAACTTAAAAACTACAATTAGTATCAGAACTCGTGACATACACAGTGCATAGCTCTTTAGGACACAAAGCATGTGTTTGTTACTCTTGAAATATGCATAATTGAAGTAGTCTGTGAATAGCTGCTGATCGTGGAGTTTATTTACCATTGATACCAGCCTCAAAGATACCAGAGCTAGAGAAGTCAAAGTGAGGTCACCTGGAAATCTAAAACTATGAATGTGTCGTTCATGCCACAGAAGGTACTGCCTTTATGTGTAAAGAAAACATTTAATGTGTGAGGGTCATGCTGTTTGTTCTGACAGGGGTGTTACACTGCCATCTTGTGGAGATCTCTTTCTACCTTAGGTGTATTTTCTCTTAATTCCAATATCGCGTCTGCTGATTTAAGTAATAGCAGGTTGCACAAAATAACATTAGTTCTGTGAAACAAATATAGCATGTCACTGTAAATGTAATCTACCACAAACCTGACCTGAACAGCATCAATCAGCATATTTAAACATATTTTATCTTTTTTATTTACCACAAAAATATATTCTAAATGGAAAAAGAACATTTGCATTTGTTTCTTTAACTAAAATAACTCAGTTTCTTTGCAGCAGCCAGTATTCACTTCATGGGACAAAAATGAATTTTGTAAAGGGATTCATATTGAATCTGAGAGCAATTTGAAAGTCTTTTCAGCACGATCGAAGCTTCTGACTCCCAGCGTCATCCAAGCCTGCGTTTACTGACATTTTACACAGTGAACACTGCGGAAGGAAAGACATCATTAAACATATCTTAATTTATTTACAGTCATATACATGTCGAGTTCTGTTGTACTTGACTTTGTACAGGGACTGAGATGAATTCGTGTTATTTCATCTTATACATATGACAACTGTTTGGGGGAAAGACGCCTGTGGCCACTTGGCCATTATTTTAGGCGTACGCTTTGAGGACATAATTTATAGTCAGTTTTTTTATTTATTTATTTTTGTATGCTTCTTTCATTTTGTGATTGAATTTTATTTCAGGTAACTAAAAACCAAGATGCTAGTTTTTCCATCAGTAACCATGCCAGCAGGCTACTCAGAGCTTGGCAGTCTGGACGTCAAGAGAATACATTAAACATTCTCAAAATGCTTTCATTTTCATAATGATGCAAGCCTGTTCCAGTGTATCACCTTGCATGACTCCCCTCAAAAATGGTCCTCCATCTCAGCTCAAACAAAAGTGAGGAGGCTGCCATTTTGTTACAGGACAGTTCTACTAGGTCCACTGAGTGCAACCTGGGGCCATGCATGCAGTCATTTCTGAAACTGTGGCTAATTGAACCACCATCTTTATCTCCAGTGTGCAACTCCATATTTTAAACCCCTTAAAATGAAGAGTTCTCATACAGAACCTATCTATGAATAATGTTGCCCTGCTTATAATGATGGGAAACTCATACGCAGGACAACTGAATATTTGTATATGATAATACATTTATGTTAATATTTTTAAATGTGTAAAGATTCATTGAATACATATGAATTGCGACAGTGGCAGGGAGGGAGGTGCACATGCTATAGAGGAGTATCTGTATTATCCATAATGAGTGACATCAAATAAACAAGAGGCACAGCTTTGAGTCAACAAGTTAAGAGTAAAACACAGGCTGTTGTGACGACAATACTGGTGTGACGACTGCAATGAGGGAGCGGAAGGCAAGGCTGCAAGGAACATTATAGTTTGATAGGAACTGCAGACAAACGGCGAACCACAGAGCAATCAAACATAAGACAGCAACAGGCTGTAGCTAGCTAGACTTTGGTCAAGCCAAACTCCAGAATAAAACAAAGTAAACTCGCAAAGGCTTTATCGAGGGCTGGGCATCAGGGCAGTCCGCAGGCTCGGTAGTCCTCAGGCAAGTGAATGGGCAGCGATCGGTTAGCCAGACCCGTGGGCTTATATGCAGAGGTGAGATGATTATTGTAGATTGAAGTCAGCTGCAGGTGATAAACGGGTGATTGGGACCGAGGCAGTGAACGAAGTGAAGTGGAAGTGGGCGTGACGTTTGGTCTGCGCGCCCGGCGCGACGTGACAACTGATACTTGCATTGTCTTCGTGGGTGCCATCCAAGAGCAGCATTGGAAGAGAGAACCTGAGGACTGTACACAGGGAGAATGAAACAAGGGTGTGTGTGTGTGTGTGTGTGTGTGTGTGTGTGTGTGTTCACACATCATGAGATGAATAATTAATATATTAAATTGTGTATATATTCTACATTTAATAACTATGTAAAGTTCCGTTGCTTTAGAGTTCCGTTGCTGAAATATATTTCAGTGAAGCATTATATGAATTTATTACGAGTCATTATAAATTCATTATATAAATTTATTACGGTGGCCGCCCTCGAGGCCTCCCTTGTCTCGTGTTTGTGTGGGTTCGTGTTCGGTGTATGTTATGTACGTGTATGCGTCTGTGTTTTTGGTTTTTGTCGGTTTTTGTCGACCATTCATCGGCCCTCGTCATAGTCTTAAATAAACGCCATACCATTTCCGAAGCTCGGCATCTTGTCTGCCTTCTTAGGGCTATACGCTATCGTTACAGTCTTTTTTTAGCGTCACTGAAAAATATACCTTGGTAAGTCCTACTTAGTGCTAATTAGTGATTTATATTAACACAAATGTGCTATTCATTACTTTAGCTACATCTATTACTGGAGGAAACACAACACAAAACTGTACACTGGATGCGAGGTAGGGTTTTGCTGTTCATGACTGAAATAAATACGCAGCTCTGCACAGGTAGAATGGGAACTGTCCAAGGTACTGAACTTGGTCAAAGTCTCAGAGTTGTCAGTAATTTGAGTCATATTAAAATGTGTTACAATGGACACTTTCAGTCAAAAATATTAAGACAGTTTTATTAACAGTTAAACTGCAGTTTTATTAACAGTTAAAACTGAAAAACTGAAAGTTGAAAATTAGGTCTACTAAACCTAAAGCTACAGCGAAATTATAACTGAGGTTTCTGAGTTAAGTTTCCGTCACAGGTAGGCAGCATTTTTTGAACAGACTTTAACACTACTTGAAGTAATCAAATCTCAGTAATTGTAATTCTAAGCAGGATAAGATGTCAAATATCCTCTGCCAAATGAGCTTCAACTAAGACCCTTAATTACCAGCGACCACAGCATTACAAGTTCCTCACAGGGTTCATTAAGTAGGCGCCTGCCTTTGTCTGTGCTCCACTCAATTAAACCCACAACAACTCCAGAAGGCATAACATCAATGTCTGGCATTCCAGCCCCACTCCCCTCCAACATCATGTTTAAAGCAAGCAGCACCAAACTATAAGCCCAAAGAAGCCTCCCTGTGAATAAGGCTGTACCCAGCCCCTCTGACATCATCCATACATGCTCAGTTCTGCCACGTCCATATGGGTTTTACATACTATGCCAATAACAAACATAACTGTACTGTCCCATGCAGCCAGTCCCTTCCTAATCTCTAAAATCCACATTGGCCTCCTCAGCAAGTAAGTCCAAATTCAGTCCTACTGGCACTGTTAATGCTCGCTCAGTGCTGCCAGTTTCTCATAGATTTTACATTACCAAGCATTTCCCAGCACCACAGATCCATACTGGTCACCCCAGTGATTAAGGCCTCCCTGGTGATTAAGGCCACACACAGACATGCTGGAAGTGTTAATGCATGGTAAGTGTCACTGTCCATCTACAACATAACACAATGACATGACACAACAATCCATTCACCTACCCAGTCCTCCAAACAACAAACACCTCAGCCATTCTGCCTTTGAATCTATCTAGAATCTATTTATCATTATAGTGCATTTCCCCAGCTAGTCTATGCTCTTCTGATCCACAGCAAGTGATTAGCCCTTTCAGCTACTTCTGATAACTCTTAACAGCTGTCCTTATCTTACAGCCTCTAAAACCACTGCACAAGTAAGGATGAGGCACATTTAGCTACAATTTTCTTAACAACTATCTCTGTTTGGCTTATATGAACCTGCAACACACAATCTCAGTGTGAAAGTGCGAAATTAAGATTTCAACCTACAAGTTTGAGAGGTTGAGTGACAGTAAGAAAATCGTTGCTGAGATGGCAATTTAAAGAAACAGGCTTATGTGGGTCATGCAGCACTGTCAGGACACTGCTGAAGACTGGATAAAGTTCTTACAAGGTCTTATTTTAGAAGACCTTTTTTTATTTTAAATGTTTGCTTCATCATGCAACATTTTTGCATGGCATGAAAGAGGTGAAATGATGGTTCCTCAGTGTGACACCATCTGTCAACCATAGACGAGGAGCCATGATCCAGAGTTGGCATCCAGTGATTGGAACCATGATCCAGAGTTGGCATCCAGTGATTGGAACCATGAACTAAAAGAGCTAAAGGCCCATTTGTAAGCATCTCTAGTCTATGTCCAGTTGACCAGGGGTTCATCCTACAAAACAGACTGTTTATGAACCAATGACCCAAACAAAACAATTCCATGATTTCTTTTAAATCTTTTTCTATGCTTCCATTTCAGAGTTCAGTGAGATGTGAATAAATATACTGGTTTACAATGATTTTGGTTGACTATGATACTATAATGATACTGGTTTATTATATATTTTTGCATGCTGAATTTTCAGAATTTTCCAATCACCCATAGTTTTTAAAATTGCGTTATACTCAAATATCATTATATATAATATGGAAAAGCAGTACTAAGGAAACTGCATCCCTGTTTTAGGACAAGATAAATAATAAATGGCAAATAAATGGTAGATTAATGTTAGGTTCAGTAGTTGGTAAAAGTCTAAGTCTAAGAATCATTCCTTTTCTTCTGTTTCTCGTTTGTGTACATGAATTATTTATATAATGTGACCATATTCAAACATAATGTAGTGTAGCTTATGAGCACATAGAATAGAATTAGATATTGAAGGTCAGGTTCTCTCTTTTTGTTGCTACTGCCCTCTTTTGGCAGATATTAATAACAACATTTTATAAGTCATTATTTTCTACTGTTCACCAGAAATCAGCGCAAGGTAAAATGCCAGATGCCATTTGTAAAATAACTTAATCTGTTAAAACTTTATCTGTGCAACAATAGTATGTTACATGGAATTTTTCCAAGCATGGTTTTTAGAAGGAGATGTAAAGAGTTTATCTCTTACAAATATTTATATTACTGATAGAGTTTGGGCATATAAGATTGTAGGACTGGTTGGGAACAGTCATAAACTCTTCTGCTCCTGCAGCATCTGGATCCCTTCCTGTTATCATGTTGGTTACATCATCGTCTATGTGTACATGTGTGTAGTCAGTGCAAAGTCTTGCTATTCATTAACTTTTGACTCCATTTTTTCATGTCCTCATTGTTTTCCATCTGTCCTGCTGTTTTTTTTTCCCAGTTTAGACCTTGTTAAATCAGTTTAGATCTTGTTAAATCAGTTTAGATCTTGTTAAACCAGTTCCATTTTCCAAGATATACATGTAGATTGTTTCATATTTTCTTTGACTTCTGAAGTGTTCAAAAACTTCGGCTGGGAATTATCATCCTGTTTTTTGTTTGTTTGTTTGTTTTTTATTTTTGGAAATGCTTCTGATTTCACAGTATTACAGAATGCAAATTAACATCGGTCACATTTAGCAGAAGGCATGATATAATTGATTTACTGTCTTGGCTAAAAATGGTATAACATTTTCAGAAATATCCATCTCCTGCCAACATGTGCCAGTGACTAAAGGGCTCCTGCTTGTCCACAAAAAGAAAAAATACATACACATAAGACATATACATAAGAGGAGACATAATCCATAAGAATGGTGCACTGCCCTTGGCCCGAGCACAACCAAACCAGGCTGTTAGTCTCTGTCTTTTTCCTCCACCATGCACTGATTCATCAGTTGAATGGAAAATGATTAGACTTCCTGCCCAAGTCAGTCTAGTATTAGTAAACAACATAGTGCTGAATTTCTGCAACAAAGCAAAACTCATTCAATTTGATGTCTGGATTTGGACTGTAGCCAGAAATGCCTTATGTTTAATTACACAAAGAGGTTTATTTTTTGCTGTTGTTGTTTTCTATTACATAAAACTACCAGAAGGTTAAGTTGTGCCAGTGGAATATGTATGTTGCTACTCTTCTGATGTGTTTAATAATGCTAATTCTTTAATATTTCAACAGCTTTTTTAAAAAAGCACTGTGTAAATAATTACTATGGTTTTAAATCTATTATGTAGGATTTAGAATCAAAGTTTCAACTTTGAAAATTCAGAAAGTATGCTGATACATATTAACATGTTCTGGGATGGGAAAGTAAAGTCACTTTTGAAAGTAGGTGTGTGTGTGTGTGGGGGGGGGGGTTGAATGGTGTTTCTGCAAAAGTGTGGGTGTTGAAACACACACCCCACACCCACCACCACCGCTCATTCTCGTTTGTTACGTCCCTGTCCGTTCAAATGAAAACTCTGGTCAGACGTACCAGAAATCTTCAATTCTTATGGGAACTCGGAATTATATTGTTTCCCAATGGGTGGGGTTTCAATGTATAGCAGGCATGGAAAAGTATACGTCTCGTTCAATGTGATGAAGTTATCCCGCTAATATATGATATTCGTTCGTTTACGACTTTTAATAATAATTTCTTACGGCAAATACTGCATGTCCCATAGTTCTACTGTATACCCGTCCCTTCACTCAGTGATGAAGCGATCTGAATCTGCTAACAGTCTGTCTACGGATGGTTCCTTTCAATACTACAATGAAACAGCGAACGCTGTGCGTGGGTGGGACTTCGCAAAGATGTTCTTTCACTTACGCGATGCGGGGCTGCGGGGACGCTAACCCGTTCGGCCACGGAGAAGGTATTTGCTGAGCAGCAATTAATTGTTTTTACAAACACGGTATTTTAATATCTGTATTGAAAAGGCGTGCTGACAGACCAGTCTGTTATGCGTTTGATGTGTTATTTTGTTTCTCTCTCCACTATAGCATGCAGCGTGTTGTAATCCAACACCGCTGCCTCATGGAAATGAAAAAAACTATTTTTATCAGATAAGCTATAACGGCCAGTGGTTTTTTTTCACAATAAGTGCTTGTTTGATGGGACCATAAAGTAATCTCATTTAAATCTCTGTTGCTATCGAAGCCAGTTATTGGCTATTTCAGATGAGAGGCTAAAGCTGTTAGCGAACCTTGTCGTGGCACTATGCGGGAGTGTAACCTAGCTTTTCTTACATTCATTTTATACGTGCGTTTTAGAGTTTTGAGCTTTTCTCTGGATTTATATGAACTGGATACTGATGCAGTAAGATAATCAGTCATTTTACTCACCTTTCATAGTGCGACCAATGGTCTTTTTTCGAAGACAGTAATTAACTTTGGATTTGACATGATCTTTTCGAACTAGCAGGCTAGACAAAAACACGGATCACATCTTAATTTAAAAAAGAGAGTTTTGTTATACAGTGCCATGAGGTGTTTGCTATTCCGTGTGATAAAGCTTTATGTGTTGTTAGGTTTGGTGTGTCTTAATGCGGTGTCAAATTAACGCGAACCGGGGAGAATCTGATGGCCTCCGTGGAGCTGCTTTACACTGATTATGAAAGGCGACGACCTGATCCACCGGACGTCCTTGATTGGGCTTCTAGAGCTGTACACGTGCATAGGTCAAACGGTACAGCTGAAGAAGCGCCTCCCAGGGAGCTTCAATGCAGCCCCAGTCGGAAGGCGCCTGTCTCCGAGGGGCAGGGTAATTCAGCACCAAGGACGGCTCCCGTCAAAGGACATTGTCAACATCCCGCCGAGAAGGTCAGAGTGTGCTGTGACGAGGAGTTGGAGACTTCATTCACTTATGTCGATGAAAATGTCAATTTGCGATTGGTCACCCCGGATACAAGTGAGAAAAGCCTGCGCAGTGGGACGCGCCTTGACTCTTCGAACGAGTTTCGAGTGGATGGATTTCATGAGCTTTCGTTAATGTCTGACCTGGCGTCGGAGAGCTCGGGAAAGACACTGGATTACGGATTTATCAGCGCTGTTACGTTTCTAGTGACAGGGATTTCTCTAGTGATCATATCCTATTCGGTTCCCCGTGGCGTAAAAGTAAACCCAGACAACGTCTCCGCGCGAGAGATGGAAAGACTCGAGAACGAGAACGCGAGGATAGGGGCGCACCTGGATAGGTGCGTCATTGCAGGGCTTTGCCTTCTTACGTTAGGCGGGATAGTGCTGTCCACGTTGCTAATGATTTCAATGTGGAAGGGAGAGATGTACAGGAGAAAGGCCTTCGCCTTTTCCAAGCACTCAGCAAAATTGTATGGCTCCGTCAATTTCAGACCGAAGCCAAGTCCCGGTCCGTCGTCAGCACACGGTTTTGTTGAGGAGAATGGCGAAAACATTAGCTAACTATTATTTCTGCCTGTAAGAATTTATCCAAGGCCTCTTAATCAAACCCCCACTTTACAACGATCCGAAAGGCTTGTATTTCAGTTAAACATTTTGTGGCATTACAATATACTACATATATTTTTGAAACATAACACATTTGATGTTTGAACTGAACAATTAACTGCTAAATATTACTCGAATAGACAATATCATAATTTTGTCATCCCTGTGATGCATCACAAGATCACATCTTCTCTGCTTGTTTGGCCTTGACAGACTTTCCCAGCTTTTCCTTTTTTCTCTTGGCTCTTGTAGAAAACAAGTCAAACTATGATACATATCTACATATCTAAGCCTTAATCCTTTCATCATTACACATCCATGTTCCAAAGCAACAGCTATGACTTCTGGAGGTCACCAGCGGCGACGCAGGTACCAGATCCAGAGGAGCACCACACGTTAAGCATTGTATGATGTTATTAGTAAATTACGAACTTGATTTTTGCTGCTGAGTGTCTCTAAACATACTATGCAATCGCTGTATTTCTTAGCAAATATAGCTAAGGTACGACAAATGTACGACAAAAATGTACGAAGTTTGCCTAAAGCCCAAATGTTAATATTTCATGGTAACAGACAGCTGCTAAACATTTTGATGGCTTTGAGGTTATTTTCATAATTCCATAAATCTTCTCAAATGACTCAGGCACATAAAGTGGTAAAGCACAGTATAGCCTGAGTTACTGTTTCATGAAAACATAAACAATATGCTCATATGGACTTCATATCTCCACTTATTACATTAAAAACTAAACACGAGTCAATGAACCTGTCGTATATTAAAAAAAAAAAAAAACAATTCATACAGATGCAGTTGTCAATTTATTCTGTATTTTTAAACATAACAATCTATACGAAGTTTGAGAAGTTCTGACCGTTCTGCCGTTTAGAAGACTGGGAATATGCCGGTTCGGATTTTCACTCATATCTTGTAAGTAATTTCCTCTTTGAAAGTAATATCATTCTTCTCACATGCAGAGGTGTTCTTTTTTTTATTTAACACATGCTTAATGAGGCAGCTGCCATAGACGTTGTTGAACAACTTGTCCAGGTTTCCTAGCAACACGGGGAGACAACAATGCCGTCGTGTCTGAATTAAAGGGATGTCACCACAAACGCTGCTAATGTAGCAATGCTTACAATTCAATTGACTGATAGTTTCCTGTAAGTGACTGCTGGCTGTAACTGTGTATCTTTGTATCAATTTGTAACATTACTCACTTTTATTCCAGTCATGCTCTAGTGACCACTGTAGTGTATTCAACTCAGAAACTAATAGCAAATGCATATGTGAGTGTATTGTTGTTAACTAATGTAAAGGTCACTGTTTTAATCTTACTATTAAAATGTATTACTAACATTACATTTACATAAATGAGTATAAATGAGTATAAATGAGTATAAATGTCACTTTTATCCATGGCACACCCTTGATGAAAGTTATAATATTTATAAAGTTATAAATCATTTATGCTGTATGTAACACAACAGAAACCACAATTTCGGAATGCAAGCTGAAATCAGCTCTTTAGAATTTCCTACTTTTTCCAGTCCTACTGCATAATACTTGATATACATCTTTTCTAACCACTTAAGTAGCATCAAAATGCTGTTTAATCCACTTGCAGCAGGAGTGTTTGCTGCATGTGCTGCCTAAGGCTGTGGGAAGGTGCACCGCAGTACTGACCCCCCCCCCGAGAGAGACACTAGCACAGATGACAGCTGTCGACAGCATCCAGCATGTTAGCACTGAGCCAGGCTCAAACCTCCCTCCACCAACACAATGAACCGAAATCATTCTGCAATTTCATGAGACACAATGGAAACCCATAGCAATGTGAAAAACAAAACATTGAGCATTACACAAGTATAAAACACTATTATTCTTCATGCAATTCCCCTCTGCTGTTTACCTCTCTCTTATATTAAAAAAATGTAGTGTGGAGAATTATCGTGCAATTTTACCTGTCTTCAGTTTGTACTACAGGGCAAAAAATAAACCAGTTTCACATTGTGTTTACTGAACAGCAGCAAGAAACTTTCCACAGGGCCAGAAATGTTTACAGTAACCTGGGTTACCCTCATGTGCCAGTCACTCAGCAGTGACAAGTGTTATTTTTAATGCATTGTGATGGCGACTGTTTGTTTGTGCATTTCAAACACTTACGCTGAAGCGGCTATTTTCCAGCACAAACATAATGGATGTTGTGTGTGGGAAGCTATGTAGTCATTTGCCAGCTCCCAGGAGACCTCTTTCCCAGCACACAGATATCTGTGGATGATGCAGAGCCGAGTTTGGGAGTGCTCCTGGACCTTTGTTGATGTTGAGCCGGGTTTGGGAGTACTCCTAGACCTTTGGTGATGTTGAGCTGGGTTTAGGAATGCTTCTGGACCTTTGTTGATGTTGAGCCGGGTTTAGGAATGCTCCTGGACCTTTGTTGATGTTGAGCCGGGTTTGGGAGTACTCCTGGACCTTTGGTGATGTTGAGCCGGGTTTAGGAATGCTCCTGGACCTTTGGTGATGTTGAGCCGGGTTTAGGAATGCTCCTGGACCTTTGGTGATGCTGAGTCGGGTTTAGGAGTACTCTTGTACCTTTGGTGATGTTGAGCCGGGTTTAGGAATGCTCCTGGACCTTTGGTGATGTTGAGCAGAGTTTAGGAATGCTACTGGAGCTTTGTCCCCTCCCTGATTTATACCTGAGCACTAAAGTATGCTTATTCGCCTGTGGAAAGTTTCCAGTCATATTGATTTGTAAGGAGAGCGGTCTTGCGGCTGTAGCTCCAGCGTCCAGACCTCAGCCTGGCCTGTGTTCGCTGCGTTTATGCTGTGGTGTATTTTTAGTAAGCATCCCCCACAGACAGTCCGGATGGCTGACCAGAGCTTATTTACTGCTCCGGAGTGTATTTATTTATTGTGTTATTGTAATGTAATTTTAATCCTTTTAGCACTTTCACAGGAGTGGAACTACGCAAGGCCGCTTTTGACATTAGTGCCCAGCTGCCTGCAGTTTCACAGTTTCTGTTCCACTCTATTTCCTCACAGCGTTTGTCATCATAAAGTGGGACACGGGTATTTAAAATAGCCCCGTGTGGATTATGGCTAAATGGTACTCAGGTTTTCAGGTTTAAAGCTTCCTGAAGGTTGATGGTTGGAAATCACCTTAATGCAATGCAATCCAAAGTTCAAATATTATACACAACACATCAGCTCTTAGGTAATTTCCTTCCAAAACGACGTTGTAAAGTACTGCACAGTATAAATGACCAATTTGCCTCCATAGATGGAAAATAACATAAAGTACATAACTATTTTCTGAGGACCTACAATGTTGCTGAGGACATTTTATACAAACTTATAATAGACGCGCCATACCACCATGGGTATTAAAACGAACTATGCATACTTAAAAACGGTGTCAGAGAAATCCATCCAGGGACACGCCATTAATGAAGCCGAGCAATGGTGCTGACATACGATAATACTGTTAAGGAATCATTTCCCTGCGGGATTCCTCTCCGATGCCTGACTGGGAGGAGTACTTTCAGCCCGTGTGCCGTCGTGCTTGTCGAGCTGAAAGGGCACCTTTGTGCAGCGGCAGGGCCGAATGATACAGCTGCCCGACGACGCCTCCGCTCCAGGGCTGCGCAGACTGCCTGAGGAGGAAGACACAGCAGTCAGCAGGTGAGGACGGCACTCTGCTGGGACACGGGAAGTGCTAAACCCTCCTGACTAAGAGGTTTATGGGTACTGGTCTTCACGCAAGCTCCCTGAAATGGTGAACACATAACTCCATATATATGCACATTCATGCTGTTCATGTTTTTTCACAATAATGCAATTCAAAATGTGAAATATGAAAGGAACTATGCTCCACAAAATCCTCAGTAGTGAATTTATTTATTCATACACAAGATACATACAAAATAAAGGGACCTAACCCTTACTAGTTGCTCCTCAGATCCTTCAACACAACAGCCTTTTCAAATTCCAGTCACAGTGCTGCAGATCTGTGTTGGAATCTTAATTACTTATCAGTTAATGAATTGTTTTTAATTATTGTAATTCCTATTATAAACACAGGGTGGCAGCATCAGATGTCAAATGTGAGGTGTCCACCCGTGGTGTGCGCCGTGTGATTCTGTTTCATGGAAGGGTGAACGCTAATTCAGCGAGATTTATTCTTTCCTTTTCCTTTTCTTTTTGGTATGTCTTTAGTACTATCTATCTATCTATATCTATCTATCTATCTATCTATCTATCTATCTATCTATCTATCTATCTATCATTTCTAATGATTTTTTAATCATAAAGTCATTATTATTAGTCATAAAGATAATCAGCATAATGACTAAGCCATATAGCATGAATCAAATAATTAAATGAATAAAATCATTTCAGTTTTTGTAAATTGTGTTTTACACTGCTCTTTCCTACTTATCCTAAATGGAGACCAGAGTTACACATGGGTTGCACATGAGTTGCTAACAGAACCGCCTTTATTTAGGATTGATCAATGTTCAGTTTCCATCGAATGCTTTTGTGCTGCTCACGAACTCCCAAACGACCATCAGTAAATATGCTGAATGATTTATTCATGCTGATGGTCCTTCAAGGTTAGAAGGCCTTCAGGCCGTGTAAAGACGGCTGTCTCGTTGTTAACATAAAGACTGTGGTGCTCTCGTCATACACACGCCGCTCTTATAAGCTGTGTTGGCACAGCTTGTAACTGTCTTGTAACGGTTAGTTGAGCTGCATCGTCGGCGAGGCTCGAGGCTGGAGCTACTGCTTGGGCTTTAACACACCACCCCCACCGTCAGGGGAGCCGGCAGCCTGCATAGCAACACAGGCTGTTTGCGGGAATCACTAGTGAGCGATAATATCTGGGCTCCTCTCATATTTCTCATCCATGCAGAGACCTGATGCACTGCATCACTATAACTCTTAACCTTGGCCCAGTGCTCTGCTTCCTGTTCCTTGTTATGATTTTAAAGACTGGGGCGCATCACGAGTGAGTCTGAGAGGAAGAGACGGGGATGTGTTCAAACCCACGAGACAGCAGGGAGAGAGAGCAGGGAGAGAGTGCACACCCTACACGAGAGAGCAGGGAGAGAGTGCACGCTCTACACGAGAGAGCAGGGAGAGTGCACGCTCTACACGAGAGAGCAGGGAGAGTGCACGCTCTACACGAGAGAGCAGGGAGAGTGCACGCTCTACACGAGAGAGCAGGGAGAGTGCACGCTCTACACGAGAGAGCAGGGAGAGTGCACGCTCTAC
>JAOXYF010000008.1:11616627-11630087 GCA_028565775.1 Sternarchorhynchus goeldii
ATAACAAACATATATAAGTAAACTTTACATATTCATATATAAGTAACAAACATATATAAGTAAAGTAACTTGACTTTTGTTAGAGAGAAAAGTTCTCCTGTGTTTCTTCTCTGTTGTAATTCTTTCTCTTCCAGCACAAAGAGCATTATTGACATCCGCCATTTCAAAACATGCAAACACACCTGTGGACATGTTTATTTGCCCTTAGGTTCTGAATAGGTTGTGGTCAGTATTGGCATTTAGAGTTAGCACTCTGAGAAAGGTGTTTAGGTCCTGATGACTTCACTTAATCACATTGGATGTCAGTGTTTTCCAAACGAGCAGACTGTATGGTGTTCATGCTTTATGAAGATACTTGTGTGTAGAGTTTAAGCACAAATGCTTTACCAGATATACAACATGGAAATCAGTCTTTTATTAAAAAAAATAAATCTTTCTTTTGGTACTTGGTTTACAATGTTTTGCTCATAGAACCATGTAAGATAGATAAGAGACTGAAAAAACTCTTTCCAGTCTAAGGCACCAAGAGTTTATCCTGATTCTCTTTTTTTCCAGATTCATGTTTCAGCTTTTGTAAATCGGTGAAATGCATAACACCTGTTTCACTTTTCTCTCCTGCTCTTGTCGGCTGGGGAATAGTGAAAAAAAGCGATAAAAAATAACATCAGGGCTTTACACGCATGAGGAATTAAGCAGATATCTATGACAGCACAGAGAGTCATTTATCTCCATTGTGGTATAGTCAAGAACTAGAGGCCTTATTGGGATTCAACTGTAACCCAGCATGTGTCGTGCTCTTCTGGTCTGCCAAAACTATCATTACCTCTGTGCACATGAACAACATCTGATGGATGGTAGGGAGAACATGCTCTCTCATATTTCAAGGCAATCCCATCCAAAGACACTGGAACCATGGGCATCTATTCAGTGTGTCTGGAAAATGCCCACTGTCAGATATTGGTAATTCAAGGATCAGTCAATTGGGGCCAAAAAAAATCAATTGGTTGCTGAACAAGTTGATTGATATATGTGGGCACATTGGTTAATGATCTGTTTGCACTTTTGTTGCCGGGTAGTTTCAGTACAGTAGTCAGAGTACAACTGAATCAAATGACCTTCTGGATTATGTCTCATCCTTCTAATGATGCATTGTTTAAAAGCTTTACAGAAAAGTTGATCCATGTACCATCTATGTGGCATCATGTTGAAATGCTGTCCGTCACTTACACTCTACTTCACATGACTGGATGCATTTAAACCACTTCTTCAGTTTGCAGCTTCTCATAGTCACTAAGGGAGGCTGATTCTAATCTTCCTAAAACCTTTGGCAGGTCCTAGTATCCCTGAAACAAAGAGTTAAAAAAAATTAACTGGAAGTAAACAAATAAAAGGTTTTGTTTTGGTAGGCTTGCAGAGGCCCGGAAAGGTATGTGGTGAGTGAGTTAAGACGTTAGAAAAAAATGGTGAAGCATCATTAAAAAAAAATTCAGAAAGGATTAGTCCTACAAATCATTTACCCTGTTCCAGCAACACATGACTGAAACTATTCTAAACATGTTATGCAATCAGTAAAAAAATACATCTCTCATTGTGTCAGTGGTTTTTTGATTTGCTGTAAGTCTTTAAGCAATACTGGCCACTACACAGTATGATTTAATGAACTTTTGAAGTAAACTGAATAGCAGATGTTGATTTTTTAAACCTCTGTTTTACACAACTGCCCCCCATAATCTTTTATTGTAAACAATTCCTTCTAGTAGCTGAGAGATGTGGACAAGAAGAGTCTCCACAGAAAGACAGAGAGAGTGGATGAGTGGATGCCTTTGACCCATCAGAGAAAAGAGTCCTGAAGAGGGACAAAGACAGATGGAGCAGAAATAACAACCGCAGGAGATGGAGGGGGAAGAGTGAGTGTGATGGGTGTAACACACACAAGTGCGTTCCCAGGCTGCTTGGGGCAGACTTGTTTCCGTGTCTTAGCCATGTGTCCTGAGCTTCACGCTCTCTCACCTCCCATCGGCGTGCAGGTCTCACGAGGGCTGCCAGCCCATTTAGTAACCCTGCACCTCTCTCAGAGCGCCCGCTACTCCTCAGCCGCCAGAGGTGACCCTAAGCCCTCCTCCTGACTCCCACAGATCCCCTCTCTCAACTCCCACAGATCTCTCCTCCCCTCCCCACTCCCACAGATCCTCCCCTCCCAATTCCCACAGATCTCCCTTTCCAACTCCCACAGATCTCTCCTCCCCTCCTGACTCCCACAGATCTCTCCTCCCCTCCCGACTCCCACAGATCCCTCAGTCAAGGTGTGCATGATTCACAGAATACATTCCCATCAGAGTGTGCTCTAGTCATGTGATAGGTTATGTGATAGAAAAACAGACACATATGAAGTTCATTTTCACATTTTAATGACATAAACATGTCAATTATCAATTATTCTTTTGTGTATTTTTGTTTTGTTTATTCATATAACAAGAAAACTTTCTCACAATGTGAAATTTTACAGAAAAATATTGTATATATTTTTATACGGAATTACTACTTAACAGTAAAAAAAGTGTAAAAACAGTGCAGAAATATGTTACACAACAATCATACGATCACAATCAAACACCTTATTGCAACATAATTTTGAATGCCACTGCAACAGGTTCTCTTATTTGACTTTGTTACTGAGGGAGCCGATCCCTATATTTACTTACTCCTTAACAGAGAAAAAGTCATTCCTTTCCATGTTATTTATAAATATGTATTAAAAGATGGTACTACCGATAATTTCAAAACTCAGACCTGTTAGTAAATCTGTGAGAAGTTAGGTCTCAGTTTTGTATTCTTCAAAAAAATAAATGGACTTACAACAGGAGAACTTTGCTAGTGACAGATGGCTGCCCATGTTCAGTAATTGTATGTAGGCACAGTCAACTATGCGCTACTCTAGTTACAGTGAACAAGCTTTGGAAAGATCCATCAGGCTGACAGTTCTGAATTCCTAAAGAGTTTTTAAACATTGGATGCACCATTTCCTTATTAGCTATCCCCCTTCTCATGACTTTAATGTTTTCTTATTCATTTATTCTTTGCTGCAGCTTCCTTCTCAAATTCTGTCTGAACTAATCTAGACTTTTTTGCTTACTTTATTAATTAAGTAAATTATCAAAAGTTACAGCATACTAATTGATAGATGGTATTTTTCCAGTCTTAATATAGAACTTTTATGAATACATTGTGGTTTCTCTACCTAATCTCTAGTTGTAACCCCATGGCAGCCATAAAGCTTTTGGTTTTAAAAACCAGGAGATTTCTTTTCCTCTATGTATTAAGCCATCATGTCAGTTTGAAGGCTATGAGAGCAGATTAATAGAATTCAGAGTGTGTTTAATCACACCACTTAATCATGTCAGTTTGGTCGGGGCATGACTCTCACATGTTTAGGGTGTGCCATTAGAGTCTAAAAGGCTCTTGCAATCACAGAGTGCCTAACCTAACAGTTATATTGCCTTGAGATTGTCGAAACTACAACTCTTCCATATGGCAGGCATCACCATGGAGATCACCATGGAGATCACCATGGAGATCCAAGCATAAAGACGGGCAATGAGAATGATGCTAGTGCTTGATATGTCTGAGGTGAAAAACGGCTGTGCTGCCTCCAGGATTTTCTGGGTCATGGAGCCAAGCTTTTGTCTGACTGTGTTAGCCACACTCAAGCAGGCTAAGAGCTTGATCTTACACTGCCACACACAACAAACTCAGGCTTCCTTAAAAGCAGTATGGCCTGACTCTCTTACCGCTCTCATACCAGCAGGCCCTGAAGGAGACCTCTCCGTCCTCTCCGACCTCTCACAAGTCCACAAAATGCTTTGGCACCCACATTTCTCCTGAGATCAAAGCAAAGAGTCTGTATGTAGCACACTCTGCATACTCTACATGCACAAGAGTTTGAGCTTCTGCTTTGTCTTTGAAATTTCAGTTCAAAAGTACAAGTGTAAGGAGCACCATGCTATGCAAATCAGCTACCTACTGAAGATAGATTCTTTCTGGCGCTCTAACCAGCCTTTGACTTCGTTCCAGCAGAATGGAAAATGATTCCAATTTGGTAAAAAGCTTTGTAGTAGTAGTCAGACATTACATTTGTTGTTTTTCTAGGCTAACAATATAGCAACAAACATATATGTGGGTAAAAAAGTCAATAATACGAGACTTTGTGCAAAATAAGGTCTACTGCCATGTACAAAAAATGTTACAGTCAACCCGGATTTAATTTTTCTCAAAAATATTCACTTAAGATACACAGGATAGATTACTTTTTGTGCATGTATCAATTGTATACTTTGACGTTTTATTGAATTTGAAAGACATTTAAATAACGAAGCATTTAGGGAGTACTCTTTAAATTCAGACACAAACAAGACATGTAACTTGAAGGCGCAATTTTTATTTTGTGAACTAGCTTTGACAATTAGTTAGAAGAAAAGGAAAACAGTAGAAATGCAAACATGCTAAACTAATTCAGAGAACTGACTACGCCTCATATCATGCCTCTACAATTTTAGATATTTTTAGAGTCAGATTACAGCTACAGTTCTAGAGAAAAACCTTGTCATAACACCTCCCTATACCATGATCATGCAGTCCTACATGATGATGAAGTCAATGACATCATAGTGGACAGTTAATTACTCAGTTATTTCTTTTTCTTTTAAGCAAGGTTTTTGTTCTGTTTTGACATTATGCCCTTCTGTCGTTTGTGTCTGTTGTATGAACCAGAAGGTGCAAGAACCATTTTCAATTGAATGCCATTCAGGTATTTAAATAACTGAAGAAGGACCTTTTATTTTCACTGTCAAGTCAATTATGTCTTTCACAAGGCCAGTACAATAAGTGCATTTGGTAAATACAAAACAAGATTGATAAAGTAATAAAAATAGTACTTCATGATCTTTTGTCATTAATTAACTTTGTAGAATTGTTTTGACAGGCTGAAGTCATAAGGTTCATTTAACTACTCAACCAGTACCTCCCTTTACCTATTCTTCCATTACATGTCCTAGTTATTGTTTTTAAATCCAAAACTTTCCAAATTATTATTTTTTTCTTATATGAAGTTTAAAAGGTTATGAAGACACTAAAGGATTCAATTATTTTACTGTCATTTGTTTTTATGCCATTTATGTAATGGCCATAAAACCCTGAGTTCTATCATTTGTAATGACAGTTTGTAATAATGAACACACTACAGACTGAGCAGCAGTGGGTTACAATCACTTCTTAAAATTAGTACCAAACTAAGGCATTGCAGTGTGTTTATGGAGAATACCTGTCAAAAAGGTAAAGAATAACATTTTTCTTCTTCCTTTAATAAGTGGCTTGGTAAACTGCAACCTTAACTTTAAATAAGATTTGGCACTTCAAAAGTTTTTTTTTCCTGTTTACCCAACATGAAACTTATTCAGATGTGGATTTTTGCTGGCTAAAACTAAGAGGGAGTGAGAGAGAAACAGAGATCGCCTGTGTGAGACGGTATTTAACCCGGCTGAGGGGTAATTGTGACAGTAATTTCTGCAGCTGGCCACGTGTTGCTGAAGACTCTGGAGGGAGTCAGCGTCTCAGGGGAACCCATCACCATTACCTTGGCTCTTTGTGGCTGCTACTCTGCCGTTTCTCCTCTCCCACAAACTGATGGCAGGCCTCTGCCGCCTGCCAGCTCTTCAGGGAAAGGAAAAGCCACAGTGTGTTCTCTGCACCAATATTTTAGCATTAATCTGTTGAGCTCACAGCTCCACGGAAACATCGCCTGGCTCCCTCCTCGGCAACCTCGCTGCTCCGTGGACAATGAAGAACGAATAAAGAAAGAAAGAACACGGCGTGATGGGTCGAGTCACACTAATGAAATTCTACCTGCCCTATAACACACGTCTTCATACAAAGCCTTGGAAACTCAGTGAACACGCAGAGTCAACGTGACCGGACGATCACCCTGAACACTGTATGCCCCACAGATGTGCAAGAGAATCTGCCTCGGGGACAGAAATCAAACATGAGAGGGAGAGAATGAGCGAGGGCTGTTTACATCATATCTTTGGGGTTTCTTAAACCCTTCCATGTTTCTCAATTATACTTTTTTTTTTTTTTTTTAAATTAGCAGCAGCCAATTACCTACAGTTCTGTGGACAGACTGAACCTCTTCCACAAAGAAAGCTAAACAGCCTACTGGTAAATCAAACCATGCACATTCACAGTTATCTTCAGCACATGTGGAGGCCATCAATAATGCTGTTGTTAGTTTAAGTGCTGAAAAGAACGCGCGCACACACGCATCCACCCACGCACACGCACACAAAAAGGCTTACTCCACAATTAACAAATTGAGTTTTTAGCCAAAGAAGTGAGATATTGTGAAGGTGACTCGTTTAGACACTGAGCACATGCTATATAGGTTCAAAAGTAAGTGTTGTTCACAAAGTATCAAAACCTGTGGGAGGTAATATCAACATCAAAGGAGGGAAATGAGGAGGAATTCCTGTCAACCCTAACTAACAGCCATCAGGAACTGTCTGAGACACTTCTAAGACTCCTTTGTGCAACTGAAAGACTGCATTATTATGAAAGAAGCAGCAGGGAGAGAATAAACTGGTTGTGAAAAGGGGCACAGAGCTCATGTGTGAAGCCTAACACAAATCAGATCCTTTAAACAGAGCTGAACATGCTGCAACCTGAACACTATCCACAAATCCCTTTGTCACCGAGGCTTTATCAAGACACATTATTCGCAAGCCTCTTCCCTCCCAAACCCTATCTTAGAACATCTTTGGGGTGTAAGATATTTTTATGTGGTTACCAGCTATATTCACCCAGGAAGCTCAATCAGTGGCCAGGCTAGCTTCTCCAGATTTTAGACCTCACGTAGAGCAAGCTGCATGCCTTCAGGCCGACATGATGATCTGTGAGGGGATTTGTGGTTTCGGAGGACTGGTGTGGAAAAACAACTGTGTACTGAAGCCTGTTTGTGTGTCTCCTTCACCCCTTATAATCTGGCATGTCATGTAATGTCACAAAGGCAGCAGGGGATTCTGGGGACTTGGACATCAAACCATTACTATACATAATTGCAGAAGACGACTAAACACCTCAACTGAAATAAGGTAAGATGACGGAAGATAAATTAAAAACAAATAAACTGTTTTCTTCAGAGATTCTGAGCAAATCTTGAATTTGATCAACTGTTACACATACTCAGCTTCAGCACTTAGCAGCATACATTTTATTTATTAAGTGTATTGTAATTTAATTGCAGTCACAATTAAAATTCAAACAGCCATCTATGCCTCTCTATAAACATTTTGATTAAAAAAACAAAGCATGTCAAATTAAAGTGCTGTTCTAAAAATGGAACAGGCACCCACAACTGGAAATCAATGTTTCATTTTCTAGTAGGTGAAAAGAAATGACATTATTTATTTATTTATTTATGTTTGTTATTTGTCTGCATATATCCGAGGTGACATCCAAATCATCATACATTAAATCAGCTCCTAACCAAACTCAAAACCAAAATGTATTCTTGAATTTTTATTACCATCACATAACAATATGACTTTTATTACTGTCTTTTTGTGGTTAGACCTCACTGTGTCATTTGTAATTTTGGGTTGTATGATATGCAAGTCAAGTGTTCCAGTTTGGTCTAATACATGTTTAATGAGTTAAACAATGACATTACAACTAACCCTTTTAAGCACATGATGTACTAAAAGACGTCGTCTATAAATATGTAATTACAAAACTACAATATGAACAATCTTGCCTCACTTTTGCTCACTTTAAAAAAAAAGAAGCATGAAGGAAAACAGATATAATTTTATTTAATATCACACATATCCACCATTATAACATAAGAGCAAGACATCTGAATTTAAATCAGTATTGGATATTATAATGTTTTAGGTTGACATTTTAGGAGCAGTGCATGTCTACATACCCAAGAGCATAAAGCCACTTCAATGTCCATTTTAAATCAGTTACATCTGGAAATAGCCATTTTATCCAGTAGTTAAAATGCTTTAGTATTGCATAAATGTTTAAGACAGTTGAGTAAATGGGGTAAACTCACAAGACAAACTTCTGTTAAAAAATGTCTGAGGTGTTTTTCATGGCAGGCACTGCTCTTGAAGGATCATTACTTGCAAAAACACAATGTTCCAGGAAACCATCTAAAAGATGTGAAACACAGTGTCTAAAAGACAATGAATATCACTGAACTTAGCTTATGTTTCTATGCATCAGTGAACCTGGAAACAATGTCAGAACATATTAATTTAGTGATAAACCTGTATATTACAGTCCAAACACAAAAACACATGTATGGGCCTTGTATCCTCTGTTATTATTAAACAGAGAGAGAGAGAGAGAGAGAGAGAGAGAAAGAAAGAGCACACAGCAGAGCAGAGTTGCTCTTGGAACATCTTGCCTGACAACGCTGACAACATGATACTGGACTGCTATACTGCCAAGGTCCAGCCCAGACACTGGATGGAACCATGTTCTTTCATGGAACCACAAATGATTACATTTTCAGTACTGAAAATTTTTATTTGTCTAAACTTTGGCTTTGTAATAATATTGTTTGTCTGGGGTTCAGATGTCAAATGTATACATTTCTACGTACAAACACACATTACTGCAGGTAAGTCTTTACTCCTCATTTATAGAAAAGGGAGCAGTCACAGAACAGTACAAAAAGACTTGTATACTTCACTGTGATTGGGCCAGGTCTGGATTAGCAGAAGATGGGTTGGTCTATAATCAATAATTCTGGATTCCCAATGCAGAGATGAATGCCCCATATCTTCTCAACCACGACATTAATTCTGTCCTGAAAATTTTCTATGTGCCAGCTCAACCCAGCTTTGCATCCTTTACTGGGTTTCCTCGTGAAAAAAAAAGTTGCTTAGATCAAAGTGTCTGCAATGGAATTTGCACTCAAGCTGCTGCCATCTCCCGCTCTTATTGTAAAAGCTGGCGGATGTGGTGATGAGATATGGACTACGTGTGATTAATATCACTGTCATCTCTTGGGAAGAATCCACAGAAACTTAAATATATAATACATAGTAGATATCCAGTGTCTCCTACCATCTCAGAATCACCTGCTTTCCATGAATTTATTTTGCTTTTGGGACCAGGCCATCCGGTTTGCTGTATTGAGGAAGCAGTATGGAGGTTTGTCCATGACACAGCCTTACTGGAGAGCAGCTGAGCAGGAGACGAATCACTGCTGAAAGACTCGGCTGCAGTCCTGCTACTGGCACAAGCAAAGCCCTGCCTCTAACCCACTGGTCCTGTTCTGTTTTGATACTAAGTGCCTATTTATTTACACCATTTGACCTTAGACAGGCACAGAGGACATGGTCCAGGGCAAAAAATATGAACCTTTGATCACCAGCTTTGTTCTGTAGTTGATGTACTTCATGTAGTTCATGAGTTGAGTCATTTTTCTTTTTTGGGTGTCAAAAGCTAGAAACCAATGGGAACTTCATGATTAAGACTCATGAAGCCTAATATCCAGGCAGATATTATTTAACTAATTAAAATTTTCCATGTAGATTTTTTCTGTACCTTGATTGCTAGTATACTCCATTCTTGAGCTTTCTACTCCTAATCCCAAATTAGCTCAACACATTCTACCATGTAAATAAACATGATTGAGATTGTCTAAAGTGCAAATGGGCCACTCCTATGACCAGGTCAGAATAACTAGGATTAATGTGTTTCACAGTAGAGCAAATAAAAAAAACAATTTTCCCATCAACAATCCATGACCTTTCAGTCATGCCAGAATCATCCAGTATGAACTTCTTTGATATTTTTCAGAAAACACACGTAAGAGGGGAGGCGGGGGGGCACCGTTCCAACTCCTGTCTACAGATGGCACTATTGCATTAACTTGAGGCACGTTTTAGTGACTTGAATTTATCATTCACACATCAAAGTGATTGACATGTTCCTTTTGAAACCACTTACAAGCATTTAACAACCTTTACAAGAGAGACCATTTAGTTCTTCATTCTCTGGTTGCCTGGGAGACTGGGTCCACATGTAAACGATATTCTCCCTCAAATCAAACATCCGTGATGGCTCTTCAAAAGGCACTCTTCAGTTCAGCGGTTCCCGTAAAAATAACTGCTCTGTCAGTCTCCCCTCAAAGGTCCCTTAGCCTTCATTGGCTCCAGTAGTTTGAATTGCAGAATGAAACGCAGACACATCCACTGACCAGAGTATTAAAACTGACGAGTATATGGGTTCCACCGCTTCTACTTTGAGATCTTGATCCCTTTACAGCAACTCTGGTTCATTGCACAACAAAAAGAAAAAAGCAAAGAGAGGCCATGAAGTCAGCACTCAACTTTTCCACCAGCCTGCATGTAAAATTATGATACAATTGCCACGACTTAATAAACAAAAGAGATGGAATTAGCAGCTGATCCTGCATGGGTGAGTGAGAAAATAAGACGCTCGTTTAGCCCTGACGCGATTCAGAAATCACCGACCAAAGCAGTGCAGTAGGAAAGCAGACTTGCTTTTCAGCATCTTTGTTGCCGGCTGGCCCAGGGAAAGCTCTGCCCAGCTCACATGTTGGATGTCTTTGTTTTAATTACTGGCAGTGCTCAGCTGCTCTCCTGACGGAGGTTCTGTAATTGAGGAGCACAAGCTCTAGTGGGACGGTCACTCTGTAGGCCTGACTGTGCTTCTTTAATGAATATTTGTGAGCCTCTTAAGTGATCCAGCAGTTCCTTCCATGCTGCCTGCAAGCTAGAACATGGCTGTAGCTCTCTTGCCTGTCCAGATAGTTAGCTGAGGTAGAATTTTACGAGGATAGCAATAGCGATTATTCTTTTGAATCATCATCACTGCCGTGTCGTGAGGGTGGTCTGATATGAAGTTTGGAGCAGCTAGCTCTGGGCCCAGGCTCCTAACCACTGCGGTCCTCGTTGTGTGGAAAGGAAATGATCTGCCAGACGTGGGGAGCAGCTGGTCAATTGAAAATGACTTGCCAAACATCTGCTTAAAAAAAAAAAAAAGAAAAAAAAGGGTGTGTGTGTGTGTGGTGGTGGTCGCAGTACACATCTAGGATGTCTTCTGTGGAACTGGTTCTTGGGAAATGTGGACACATTGAGGACTCTGACATGTTGGTCAAACAGTGAAATTCTTTAATTAGGCAGACATGACCCAAATGGATACCAGTCATTAAAAATCACATCACACACACAAAGAGCATAGTATTCAGTGTAAATCACATCAGCGCTTCCTATAAATAAATATCAGTTACAGTCTATTCTCAGAGTCCTCGATCTTAGTCATCTATTTGCTAACAATTACCACTGGCCAGCTGAGATGCCCCTCAGATATTCGTAAACTATGCATACCTGCATAGGTAACTCCTCATTAAATGACTGTTTCAGCCCTTGATAAATGAATTCAGGAGAGCTGACTGCGTAACAAAGTCAATGTGTGTAATGAGCACGGGTCTGAATGGCTGGACTGCTCCTCTTCAGGGGGGGAGGAGGGACGAGACAAAAGCAAGTTGGATAGTGAGGCGGGGGCGGTCGTGGTGGTCCGCTCTGTGGGTGGTGGTGTGCTGCAGTGTGCAGGGAGAGCTGCCATGCTGTTGTGGTGACGGAGGCTATGGAGGAGAGAGTTGAGACTCAGGACATGGTGATCTGCATGGACTCCAACATCTCCTCTACCGCCTTCACCGAGCATTTGTTCTCCTTCTTCCCACGACCAGCAAGCTGAGACAGAGAAAAGGGGTGCGAGGGGGAGGGGCGGATACAGAGAAAAAAGGGTTGAGGCAAGGACATTGCCTAATTCATAATGGTTCTCTACAGATCATGGTTTAACACAAACCTTGTGGTTCATTTGATTCAACAGGAAAGGGAGATCACCTTACAAATAGATTATGTTTAATGACAAGTATTTAAAAACATTCCATATCTCACTGCATATATTGGATCCAAGTTTGAAAGGATGAATAATGTGTAATATGAATGAAGTTAGCTGTGGCCATAAACTTGCAATAAGCAGTGGAACAGCTCATCAGGTTTAAGGCCAGGGGAACAGCTCCTCAGGTTTAAGGCCAGTTCTCGGACTTCTGCAGATCCTCTTCTGGGATGGCCTAACTGGTATGCTAATTTCGAGTCTCAGAGGTCATGTTTCTCTCTTTTTTCTAGTAAACAGCATTTGGATAGAGTGCATATTAATTCCTTTTAGTCCACTGTTATTTGCTCAAACATTCCACCTTTCACACAAAATTTCTTCCTCAAGTCTGATTCACTTTAGGGACCCTCATGCCCTGCTCTGATCTATTAAAAGTGAACGTAGACGTCACAAGGCTCTAGATCCCTCGATACAATGGGTCTATGGACCCACACAGAACAGGCCAAAGGACACACACTCGTCTTGTCTGAAAGCCATGGCCAATCCAGAACTGTTACAGAGACAGAGGGCACATACTCGATGCTTAGCTCAGCACTCTTTGTAGTAGAGAGGGGTAAGAGACACAGACAGAGACAGAGAGAGAGAGAGAGAGAGAGAGAGAGAGAGAGTGTGTGCGCGTATGTGTGTGTACGGTAACAGCTGTGGGTATGCTGGCACTAGCCAAAAAGAGGAGCATACAGTCTGAGTGAACTCACTGGATAAACAGAGGGAGCAGCAGACGGAGCATGGCCAATCACACTGCACTGCTGTTTCTGGACCGGGGAGCACATTTCTCCGTGTCCTCACTGGTAACTCATTAGCCCCAGAGGAATAGTGTACTCCACCCCACTGCCCCTCAGTGCACAGACACACTGTGAAAAATGGTACTGCCTTACTGGGAAACCTTGCTGGATAAATAGGCTTGATGTGTGATACAAACACCAAAAGAACACAATTCACCTTTTCTCAACACGCAAACCTCTCAGTTGCCATTCTCCTGTAGAAGCAAAGCATATTTTTTTCCTCTCATAATTCAAGCTTTCTTACAAGTGCTAACATAAATTTGTAAAAGCATGGTTTCTATACATACAGGAGGTAAACTATACAAGACTTGTGTTCACCACTCTGTGCATGTTGTATATCACATGCACATGCACACTTGCATTTTCTGTATGCTTTGTCAGTGTTTTCCATGGTTAATATGTTTGAATTAGTGTTGGCCAGCAGCCGGCAGGATAACTGCAGTGTGACTCATGCATTAAGAAATGGAGGGTTTAAATGCTAAACCCATCTCATCTCTCCACCATGTTCTGTCACTTCATCTGCTCTGCATCTACGATGCCCCAGTGCCACTGGGATGACTTACAAAATGTGAACAGAGTAGTACACTAGAGCAATACACCAGCTGTATCAATTAGGAAACTTACTTTTGAAGCATAACAAAGTACTTGAAAAGAATAAGCATTCATTATTATTATTATTATTAT
>JAOXYF010000008.1:11647626-11655765 GCA_028565775.1 Sternarchorhynchus goeldii
AACATATGGAACAGTACATGTCTACACATATACATTTCACAGAGAGGAAAAAAGGGAGGCGGGGGGTGGAGACAGGGACCTTCAGAATAATAGTAGGAGTCACCACTTCCTTCCTGGGAATTCCTCACTCAGACATGGGAATACAGGACTACAGAGCAATGAAACTATCTTTCTCGCTTCCACTTAACCAGTGGAGCGGTGGCTCACTAAATCAACAGCACCCCCACCACCACTCATCCTGCCACTTATGTTCTGTTTGCAGATCCGAGCCTCCACAAGCCCTAACACACACAAGGCGAGCTTGATACGTTGGTGCTAGTGCGAGTCTTACCTCTCCAGAGCCTCCAGCCGCATACCCACTAATCGCTTCACTCTGTGACTATCTGGAAACTGCCTCTTCAGCTCCTGTAGACAACTCTGTACAAAATATATGAACATTTGGTGTAAAAACACATGCAGTCCTTGTATAAAACTGCATAAGTAGAAAAGCAATGGTTAACCTTGAAGTCTGTTTTCTTGCAGTGGGAAACAGCAGAGACAGAGCCCAAAAGGTACATTTTGTTATGGTACATTAGGAGGTTACACCACTTAAGGTAGAAGAAAAAAAGAGTTTCATGCATTTATATCCAACGATCTTTAACTTAGAAAATCTTCAGTTTATGAAATCTTCTCTAGAAAGTATGAACTGTTTGGTTTAACACGGCAATATTACACTGAAGGCTTTTGTTGACCATAAAGTGCAATACAACTTTCCAGTTGCAGGTTCCATAAGTCAGCAATACAGCCTTGAGAGACAATGAGAAAAATTGCAACTGACGTGGGTGAGAAGTTAGAGTGCTGTGCTGTGGGTACCCACAATTCCACACCAGCTGTTATAAAAAGGAGGGACGGGATGCTACTTTTACCATCTTTTTCCTGTCCCACAGAGAACTGGTCTTTTTTTCCTGAATTGGGTGAGGAATGGTTACCATCAAATCTAAAGTTTTCCTAGTCAGAATGGAAAGTTTGCAATGTGGTTCAGCCCAGCTGACCGTCACGGTCATGATCATTTTCCCCTCTAGTTTTTTGGCACCTCTAAACTTCAGAATTAGATTAAATGTTTTGGTCAATGGTAAGCATCCCTCTTTTTACTTACTTCTTCCCTTATAAAAACTCTGAATTAAATGAATAATTATTCTAAATATATGTAAAGTCTGCAAAAAGAATAATCATGAGATACATATAATATCATAAAGGCCACTAAGAGTAACTTTGTGCTTCAGTAGTAATTTTATTTTTCACAGCCCTTGGATTAATCTTCAGCAAATAGTTTTTTTCCCCCCGAAGTAATAAAATAAAAATAATTTCACATTTGTCAGGCCAAGTGAGAAAGCAACACAGGGGGTGAGGGATGAGGTGTGTGCTGATTGGATAAGGGCGGGAGACAGGAAGTCTAAACTCACCCATGCCAAATCATCGCGACTACAGTCCAGCGCTGCGATCATCACCTGCTCATAAATTATCCAAACTGGACACAGGAGAGAAACACAAAGTGACACCATTCAGTAAACCTATTCTCAGACAGGTACCAAAGATGACAAATTAAAATAAAGGCATTGAACCTGGAAAAGAAAATTACGTACCATTTAACACTGCCAGGGCTTCTCTTTTAATGTTGGTGAGTTCTACTGATGCACCTCTAGCACAGGTAACTTTAGTGTGTATTCTATTAAACTACAGAAAGCCCATATTTTACAATACAGAGGTCAAATTTAAGATACCATGTCTAGCAAGCACATAATCAGTACCTGCATGCTATGCCATGACATCTTAAATGTGACCTTTGTAAGTAACCACTTAGTTATTCTGACCTGGTTTTAAAATAATTTAGCCAGGACCATAAAATGAAAGACAGGACTACATTAACAATAATCTGAATGAGAATGTCACAATTTTCTTTGTGTGTCTAAAAACTGTTAAATGCTAATGACAGTTAATTGCTTAGCAGGGTATGCTCGTCCACCGAACTAGAACAACAAAAACGCAATAACAGTCAGGGCTAATGTATCCAATTAATGGGATTATTGCTCCATATCAGAATAGGGCGTTTTGTCATAGCTTGTTAACTGAGCAAAAATAATAAAGCGCTATGAGAAAAAATTAAATAAATCCCAACATCTCTTTGACTGTTTTTATGATTCCAAGTCTTGTTTTGATAATTACCACCCTGTTTCACAGCCAATTAAAGAGCTTGTTTCAATAAAGTGTTAAGTGCTTATCACTCTGCTTAAAGACTTTATGAATCATGACACCAGCTGCCAAACATGCTAAATCAGGGACCAATAAACTAAAACTCATTAGATAGCTTTTACTATTTCTAAGCATTATACAATTGAGAAACCCCGAAAAATAGAATACTGACTTCTAGCAAGATCTTGTCTAACTACTTATCCTTAACTCTATTTTCCCATTTAGATAACTATATAATGGCTTTTAAATGCATTCTAAAGCCACAAAAAAAAAACATCATTATGTCTTTGAATATGTCCAGTAACCTTTTGGCAACAATTGTGATTGTGATCTCACCTAAATACAAAAAAATTAAGGCTTAATGGATTGACATAATTTGAGGTTTTCCAAATAACAATGGTAGCTGCTAGAGGATATGGAATAAAAGTAATGAAATTGACAAAAGGCGCAGGCTAACTTCTACATCGTCATTAGCTAAGCTGACCAAACAATATAAACACTGAATACCTGATCGTCTTTGAGACAGTCTTTATGGTTTATAGCTCCCTTAGTTGTTGGTTTGATAACCCACGTGTGTTGATTGAGCTCCTACAGCCCACCTAGTAGGGCATGGTGCTTGTAACACTAGTATCGATTCCTAGGAGCACACATACCGTCATATTGACCAATAAGTAGTTCTGGATAAGAGTGTGTGCCAAATGCTGTAAAAAGTCAAATGTACTGACCTTTTGTATCGATTTCTACTAACGACCAAAGTACAAAACACTGAAGGAACCACAACACATTGTGACTGTAATTGAAGATGAAAACGCTGATTAAATTGTAATCAAACCATTAAAAAATAACCACTGGCTAACTATTAACCATCATTCCTTAGATTTGTTTGCCTGAATTCAAACATTAAAACCTTCAATAACTACACTGTGCCCTGCCTGTTTCAAACTCGATGGTCGTGCTATTGAGGATAACTTACATCCAAAGCTGTTTAACTGTTTAACCCTGCATACCACTCCGAGTCTACAGTATTACCACCAATAACCCTGGACCACAAGGCATTAACTAAGAAGAGTCAGATAATGGAACTGACACACTGTGAATCTCAAACTCTGTTGTCACCTCTTTCAAATCCACATAAGCAAAATAGGACTGTAAAATAAATATTACTATTAGACTATAACAGTTTTCACCGATTAATATGTGTGAAAGCCTCTAACATTTGCCCACGTTGTACTCCAGGTTATATTAACACAGACCTGCAAAGTATAAACTTCAACAGTTCTGCAAAAAAACAATGGCAATGGAGCAGCAGGCATGGTTGACACATTTAACAAAATCTCAGATCATTAGTTTGCTATGTACATTTCACACTGGAGAGTTTGTCAAAATGTAGACAATATCGAGATAGCTTCGCTCAGTGTTTGCCACTGATATGGGGCAGTTCTAACTAGTCAGCTGAAGCCAGATCCTCTTATACAGAAAGTTACATAAGCTAACAAGTTCAATTTATTTTGTGGCGTCATCAAGAACAAAAGCCAATAGCTAGAATAGGTAGCACTAGCTACAAGCTAGTTCAAAGTAAATAGCTCGCTAGTCAAATAGGATGACGCACTAGCTTATTTATACAGATGTTAATTTTATTGTCCTGCCTGTATTTCATTCAAACAAACAACCTGCTTTGACATATAAACGTACAATACAAGTTGCATCTCTATCAACACACAAAAAAAAAACCCTAATCTGTTGATCATTTATGTGATATCTCACTGAAAGATCCTGTGATATAGGTACAAACACGTATGGCTAGATGCCTAAACAATCCTCGATTAAGCTCGGAGAGTTAGCTAGTGTGGATTTTGACCTGTTGATTTTGAGCCATGATGGTGCCTTGTGTATAAACCAGCCAACCATGAGCCCACCAAAAAAGGCTTTAAAAAAAATAGATCTTCTCATTCGATGCCCGAAATCACACGGTTGCAAATGTGTGTATAAAACAGCAGCTGTGCATGTTTTGCTCCAACCAAAGTCACGCAGCCTCTATACAGACTTAAGAGTACAATTAATAAAAAAAAGAAAAAGAATTTTCTTGAAACAATGAATTAGCCCTGACAGTGTAGGTAAATTCATTTAAGCACCGCTTTGTGAGCAAATGCGAAACAGCTGCAAGGGAATGCAATGCTTTTTGTTTGTTTTATCATCATGGCACCAAGCATGTTGATGTATAAACAGTGGTGTAAAACACATAGTAGGATAACGGTGTAAAACCTTGTTTTGAAACATTTTAATGCTTTATTTTATGGACTGCCTTTGACTAAAATCAGCACACTGTTTCTATATCAAAGTTTCCAGCAGAAACAAAGCATTGGTTTTGCATCACTTACAAGGACTTTTACCAGTCACTTTTCCCATTTTTAAAACAGCCGTTCAAGTACGACTCAACATTTACAGCCTAATTCAACATTAACGCTAAAACAACAACAAAAAAAAGTTTCTTTTCGTCACAACAGAAAATTTTGTTCCGACAGGCTTAGACAATAAAAGATTGCTCAACTGAGTAAATCAAATATTTTTTCACCACTCTACACTCATTTTTAAGTAGGCCTTGATAACAGGAGAAAGTTCTCAAACTATACCTTAAGTCTGTTAATATTTAATATCCATCAACTCATCTTGAAATGACCAGAAAATATCTCCTAAATGGAGACATCCATTTACGAAGCATAAGTCTCCACAGAATTTTACAGCACTATAAAACCCATTTAATAATGTTCATGCTCATCAGCAGAATACGGTAAAACGTTTTGTCATCATAAGAAATGCTTCTATGTTCAAATGTAGTAACATATTTGAGGCTGATTCTTAAACAGTGCACACAGTGTGGGTGTAGCACTAAGTATTTACAAGATGAAATGGATGAACACTGTTTAGTCTTGGAAACTACCTATATTTTTATGTGGAGCCCTGTAGCAGAATATATATTTTATGTACATTACACTATAACGAGGTATACTGATGCATTGTTATGCATCTCGTCAACCTGCAATAACACAATAAGAGTGATAATTCTTTAATTCAGAAGTGATTTTAAGTGCAAGAGAACCGAACATTGTTCCATCGTTCTAGTTTCAGACTTACTGTCATCGCCGAGCTTTGAAGCATGCTCATTGATAAGTTCTTCACCAACATCCACAATCTGCTCACTATTTCTGCAATTCTCCTCTCTCCACTTCCTGAGTTTGTCGCGCATCTCTAAAGGAAAATACCGACAAAACAGTTTTTAGCATGAGTACTTATCCAGCTTACAGCATCCGTGTTGCTTTTAAGTGGGTTTAAAGAAGAATATTGAAGAAAAATACTCGCGTCTTTGTATGGAATAGTAGGTAAATATATTAAAAGCAACTTAATTTGTCGGATAGAGTTCATGTCAGTAGGATTGCGGTTTGACTAGTGTAGCGGTTATATAGCTAGCCAGCTAACCTATTAACATCGCTAACGACTTGTCAAAGTCTTACTAACCATTCCCAAATTACTAAATAACATAGTTAACGTACCTCATTAGCTAAACAAATAACTAACTCTAGCAAAACTCAATATTCTGATAGACGTTGTGTTACCTAGCTAGCTAACTAGCTGGGAAGCTAGCTAAGTTAGAACTTTAAACTAGTATCCTAAATAGCTCGGGTAGCAGTTGCTAAGCAAACTAGCTATCTAAGCCTAGCTATGTAGCTAACTAGCCGACTTTCTCACTGCGGATAACGTAGCTAGCTAACGTGCTATCGGATATCAGGCCATATTGCTGTAGTTTTTGAAGACAATGAGGTACTAGTGATAATGCTAAACTGCAAGTAACTAGCTAGTTACTATATCTACTAAATAGCTAGGTTATTGCTATTTGGTAATTGCTATTTGCAGTTACCACACAAATTGCTTAGCCAATTAGCACAGCTAGCTAGATGACCGTTTTTGCTCGATTAATGAAAATATATACATTGGTGGCCTAGCAAGCTCACACTCTGGACAATTCTAAGAGAGTCTTTTTTGTTAAAAGGTTATAAGATTCGTACAACAAAGCAAGCAAAGACATGTACATAAATCTTAGTTAGCTACCTTCCCAAGTGACATCGTACAGTTCCGAAATAGACGCCATTTTTCCTTGGGACCACCTTCCTCGTGGCAGATAATTGGCTGACATTCACGACGTGACTCAGGAGGTGGTCGCACTGAAGAAGAGGGTCAGTGCATGACAATCAATAAGCGCAGTTAAGATAATGACTAAATCAGTCATTTAAATTGTGTTCTTATTACACCTATTTCAGCAAGACCAGTCTACTAGTAGAGTAAAGTATATTATGTTAGCGTTTTGTATGGTTTTTCTATAAACAGTAAAGCTATAATATTTGTTTCATTTTTTTGAGGTTCCTGTATTTATGTAAATACACTGTCCCAAGTGAGAAATTACTGAACCAGTATTTAAAAGAATTAATGAGCCATGTGGTCTCAGACTATTTTTTTCTGAGAATGGATAGATATGTTAAATGAACTTTAGGATTAAAAGGGAAAGTGTCAGTTAAATCCTAACTTAAACCACTTTTAACTCCATGCTGTTTCTCAGGTAATCATTAAACATATTATTTATGGTCCATTTAAAATTATATTAATGAGTTCTTACACAACTCCAGTCTGCAGTAACCATAGAGAATCATAAGAACATCTATAAAGTCTACTGTGGTTTCATGTGTTGTTTTTCTTCTCCATGGGTTCAAAAGGTTTTTCAGAGGCCACTGGTCTGGCACCAGATAAACTGTACCTCTGGTGCAATCACTGAGGTGGACTCAGCACAAACTGGCCTAAAGCTGATGTCATACCCATTGATGGAACTTCTCTGTGGGTTTCACAGACTGGGTTTTACAAAAATGTGGAGTGCCAGTGTTAGAGTGTAAGACTACCATAAAATCTCACCATCTCTACAGCAATACAAAAAAAATACACAATGTGCAGTTTATCTTTAACCCACTAACGTTAAGCTCTAGCGATTTATGGACATGTAATTTCCCAGTCTGCAGATGGCAGTCAGTTGATATGTGGTCAAACTTTTTCTGAAATCCCAAACAATGCTACAACCACATTAAAACAAGCAAACGTTGGTCTTTGGATGTAAAGAGCTTCTGGACAGGACACTGTGTTAATAACTGGGATGGGTCACTGACAACCTGCTTAAAAGATTGGACTATGTTGCTTTTTTGAAGGGAGGTGCTGGCAGGATGGAAGAGCTCTCCTGTTCAAGAGTTTAATGAGCTACTTCAATTAAAGCCACAAACAGTGAGAAAAAGGTAGTTTGTTTTGTTTAGGTGTCTTTTTCCCAACACTTGGCCTCATTGTCACAATGTGGAGAAATCAATAACAACCAATTGAAATTTCTAACTGCCTTTTGGCTTCGCATGTTACTTGGAAGGAACCATTTGGCAAACAAGGGGAGCATGTATTCCTCTCCTTGTGTTTGGTAATGAAAAATAAAGTGTATGTGTAGATGTGTTTTTTGGTATTACCAGAAACAATCAGTGATGGTATTCTAAAATGTGAGCAATTATGGAATAGAACTTGATAAGTCAATGCGAAATGCCTTGTGGTTTTAAACAGGCTCTGAGACTTTCAAACCTACTTTTTTATGACCATGCAATTGCCTAAAATGAGGGTTGATATGTTTGGGGTTGATTTCAACCCATGTCTCTCTGGACCACTTTCTCCCCTCACACAATCATTCTCAGCATCTGATTTCAGATGTGATCTGGACCAGTTGGGATAAGGCTACTTCCAGAGTGTTTTTGGTCCACTAGAATTGCAGGCCAGGGTTAGTGATGCCACATTATGAATTAGTTCTTTGGGGGGGGGGGGGGGGGGGGGGGGGGGGGGGGG
>JAOXYF010000008.1:11655865-11666528 GCA_028565775.1 Sternarchorhynchus goeldii
CCAATTTATTATTTTTTTTTTTGCCCCCCCCCCCCCCCCCCGAAAAAAGCTCTTCTTCAATGCTAAGTACAATATTTCACTCTTGGGCAATCTGTACTTGCCTACTATTGACACTGTGATGATCTGGATGATGTATAGGTCCCCTGACACCTGGTGTAACCATGCAGTTACCCAGGGTAGAGTAAGGTACTGCCACATGCACTACATTATGTGCTCCTGGATTAGGTTTAATGGTTGCCGTTCCTTCTCATTAAATTCAGTTTAAACAGGAGCTTTAACGACACCATGCTCGAGGTGACTTTCAAAGTCAGTGCTGCTCGTGCCTTACGTGTGCACAGATGTGTTCACACTTGCAAGTAATCTCCTGAAATTAGGTTGCCTAAGCAATAACAAAGTACTCTAACATACTAAATAAAGTATACAACATAACTACACCACACCAGTTTTTATAACATGACTGTGCTATTGGCTAACACAAGAGCAAACTAACATTTACTCAATTACATGAGATTTCTTTACACTACACTTAACTGGTTAAAGAAATTCTCCAGTATCTTAAAGCATACAGTTGATTCAGCGTTCAGAGTATATTCAATGGTTTTAGGTTGTTTTTTGTTGAATGTTTGGTTTTAGTGTTTTACTCAGTTGTGGCCTGAAAGTATGACTTGTAGAAATCTGTGAACCCTGATTAAAACTAAACCTGTTTTTAAAGCTTAAATCTAAAACCAACTTAAAAAAAAAACATCCTACAAACTATTTTGAATGTTTTGAAGTGTAACGCTGTAATAAATATAAACATTATACATGTATTTAATATTATTACCCTATGGATTGTAGACCATCTGAATAATTTTCAGCTATTAACAGTTATTAGCTTAGACACAACATAATGCGCAACTTAGTAAGCAACAAATGTGATGTTAATAAGCAACAAAGCTGATGTTAATAAGCAACAAATGTGATGTTAATAAGCAACAAAGCTGATGTTAATAAGCAACAAATGTGATGTTAATAAGCAACAAAATGTGATGTTAATCAGCAACAAAATGTGATGTTAGAGGTAAAAGCTCAGAGCGAAGGAATGAAGCAGAAGCACCGTCTTTCTAAAATCTGCCATGTGTTCTAAAGATGGAGGACCGGCAGCAAAAAGCAGCTGACAGGCTGAAGATATTTTTCCTTTTGTGAAACATTTTCTAGGGTCAGGATACTCCACACCAGTACTTGTCTTCTTTTGGAATTTGGTTTATTTTGTTTAATTTCCTGGTACTGAAAGCGACATACATTGGTTCCCATAAATATATAGGATAAGTGAAGTATGACCCAGAACTTATCCATGCCATTGAGATCACCTTCTGCACTCAGCTTGGTCATATCTTTGGCAACCTTTTCACTACTTAAGGCTTGATAATAATGTTTGTACATAATGTGTTTACCACAATGGTAACATGATAATGTAGAAGTAAAGGATATATTTTGTTAAATGTCTTAAGCATGATTATCACACAACTGGGGGGAAAAGTTCTGCAGCTGTGGTTAATGGAGTGTTAGAACAAAATCTGAAAAACAATGCTTTCAATCTTCATTCCCCCAGAAAGTCCCCCTTGTGCTGGTGGTCTGGCCCCCAACTTCCAGTTATTTTTGTAACTGAAAACATGGGCAGATATCTATATACAACAGGGGTCTGCAATATGTTGAGGTTTTGTTTCACAAGTCGTTGATGTCTATATCACTTTCAATAAAACGTTTTTCCAAATTGAAAAAAAATTGTTCTTTCATTCTCCTCATTCTCTTCTCAGTATTACGCTGTCAAGTTCAATGTTTTGACATAGTATTTTTATACAGATATGACTTATAGTGAACATTATATCTATGTTATTTGTGGTTTGTTTTAGACAAATATTTGTTGACTTCCTCAAATAAGTTTACATAGCCAAAGAGACGGTAAATTGAAGCTTTTCCATTAAATCATTAAAATGTTGGAAATGCATTCTCAGATTCTCAGGGTGAGAAGTCTAGTTTCTCTATGTGTTTGGTTACATGTGCACTGCAGATGTCCATCTGTACTGCTGTGAAGGGAGGCTCTGTGTGAGTTGGCATTGTTTGCTGGCGCTCTTGGCTCCAGTGATAATCCAGGACCACTAGTATTGAATACAACAGTGCTGAGAGTCAGTATCTGGCATGGGACCAGGACTCTGATGATTTATAACCCCACGTGGCCATCGAACGAGGGGATGCATATCCAGAACTGTTAAAACATTGTTTAAATTCACAACTTAGGCTCAAAGTAACAAAGCAAATGTACAAAAAAAACATTGATACAATTTCTGTTTAAGTCTTGGAATAAGAAGCAGTTGTACGATTTCTCCGACAAGGACATTCCCTGTCGAACTGGTCTTTTATTGTACAATATTCTGTTTTGTTGCATTCCATCTTTTGTTATGTTTTCAATGCTTGCAGTTTTAGTAAAATATTTTAGATTTCCTTAGAACATAATTTACTGCAGTTTACTTTGTTTATTTTCTTAAGTAACATTTGGAACAAACTACTTTTAAGAGCTTCAAAAAAGGTAGGGGAGACCACAGTACCACAGTTGGTTGTCACATTTTCATTCTGGTTCTCTTAATTCCCAAACCAAACAATTGCTTGGTCAGACAAACTTAGACATCATTAAAGGTTTAGGTGTCCTGCATTAAGGGGAGTGGAACCTTATGTAGATAATCCATTCCTAAAATGAGATATTACATTTTGAATACATGTTGTGGCAATGCACACCATGGTGGGCCTGGTGTAACTATGATTTTCACTTATACCTGTAATAAATACACTATATTGCCAAAAGTATTTGCTCTCCTTCCTTGACTCACATATGAGCTTAAGTGACATCCCATTCCTAATTCATAGGGTTCAATATGACGTTGGTCCACCCTTTGCAGCTAGAACAGCTTCACTTCTTCTGGGAAGGCTGTCCACAAGGTTTAGGAGTGTGTTTGTGGGGATTTTTGATCATTTTTCCAGAAGCGCATTTGTGAGGTCACATACTGATGTTGGACGAGAAGGAGATGTTGGAGAGGCTCTCAGTCTCTGCTCTAATTCATCCCAAAGGTGAACTATCAGATTGAGGTCAGGACTCTGTGCAGGCCAGTCAAGTTCATCCACACCAGACTCTGCCATCCATGCCTTTATGGACCTTGCTTTGTGCACTGGTGCACAGTCATGTTGGAAGAGGAAGGGGCAGCTCCAAACTGTTCCCACAAAGTTGGGAGCATGGAATTGTCCAAAATGTCTTGGTATGCTGAAGCATTCAGAGTTCCTTTCACTGGAACTAAGGGGCCAAGCCCAGCTCCTGAAATACAACCCCACACGATAATCCCCCCTCCACCAAACTTTACACTTGGCACAATGCAGTCAGACAAGTACAGTTCTCCTGGCAACCGCCAAACCCAGACTCATCCATCAGATTGCCAGACAGAGAAGCGCGAGTCGTCACTCCAGAGAACACGTGCTTTACACAACTGCATCCAATGCTTTGCATTGCACTTGGTGATGTATGGCTTGGATGCAGCTGCTTGACCATGGAAACCCATTCCATGAAGCGCAGTACGCACTGTTCTTGAGTTAATCTGAAGACCACATAAAGTTTGGGTGTCTGTAGTGATTGACTCTGCAGAAAGTTGCCAACCTCTTCGCACAATGCGCTTCAGCATCCGCTGACCCCACTCTGTGGTCTACCACTTTGTGGCTGAATTGCTGTTGTTCCGAAACACTTCTATTTTCTTATAATACAGCTGACAGTTGACTGTGGAATATTTAGGAGCGAGGAAATTTCACGACTGGATTTGTTGCACAGGTAGCATCCTTTCACAGTTCCACACTGGAATTCACTGAGCTCCTGAGAGCGACCCTTTCTTTCACAAATGTTTGTAAAAACGGTCTGCGTGCCTAGGTGCTTAATTTTATACACCTGTGGCCATCGACATGATTGGAACACCTGATTCCAATAATTTGGATGGGTGAGCAAATACTTTTGACAATATTGTGTAACTATAAAAAACATTTCAGTTCATAGACATTGATAGAACTAAATCTAAAACTGAATCTAATTTAAAAACAAAAAACATTTTTTTGGTTCATTTATATTTGCACCATACATTTAAGGAGTATGAACTCACCTTAAAATTACAAGGTGAAGTGCTATGTCATAAGTATCCCCCCTAAAGGCAGCCATATTAAAGTGCATGTTAATGATCTTAGTATTTTGAGAAATAGTTCAAGCAAAACGGACCACATTGGTTTCATCATTGTTTTTAGTGAAAAGTTAATTGCAAGTCAGTTTAATTTATCTCCAATTAATAGCACACCTGAATCAAAAATGGTATAAAAAACCGAAAAACTGACATCAGATTTGTTGAAGCCACAGAGGGAAACAAGACAAATGGATTTGGCACCAAATCTTAATATTTCAGTATCACAATTTCTGCTGAGGTCCCATTGTCAAGCGGGGGTGGGGTGGGGTGGGGGATAGGGGGGTTGAGCTCTCAAAAGATCTGGCGCCGAGTAGCACCGCTTTGTTTAATAAAGCAAACCTGTACGATTATCGTGACGATAATATGCTGTCCCACAAGACATTTGCAGATCGTGAAAATTTTCTTTGGTAAAATCTTTGGTTTTGGTCGTTAGTCGATTTAGTGCCTCTGCAACCAAAGTTTTATTGCCTGTGCGACAGCCTACGACTATCTTCTGCCAGTGTCAGAAATTTTGCTCCAAAATCTTGAATTGTGACCGCTGCTATGAAATTACGCACAATTCCTGGGCCAATTTCAAAATCAACAATAGTATGTGGGACTCAAAAGCAGAACGTTTTCTGGAATTGTAGCAGCAGAGAATATGCTTGTTCGGTTTATTAGACCGATCATCGCCTGGCTTGGTACAGCGTATGCCTTTTAATTCGATTTGCGTCAGGGATGCGATGACATACGTCGTTATAATCTTATGAGAGCGAGGCGGCAGCAAGATTCGAAACCAGGCGCTTCAGTTACTCTCCAAAGGCTGAGCGCCAGGAGAGGCGGCTTGATGGTGACAAAGTTTAATCCGCATAGTCTAATATATAATGAGAACTGTACCCGTATAGCACGAATCTTTTGAAAGGTTTAGCGTTAAGATTCCATTTTATACCCTTGAAAGAACTGTGATGTTTGTACGCAGCTCAGCTTGAGCAAGCCTGTTGTTCTGTGTTGGAGGCGGTGTTTCTGCGATGCCTAAAGAAACTGATAAAAAGGTCTGTGCTTGCCCCGAGAATGTTGGCAAACTTGGCATTAGAGGTTTTGTAAGTTTTGGACTTGTTAGTTTTAAAAGGCCAACGGGCTACATCAGACGCTTAGCTCCAAATTGCGGGCCCCAGTAAGTAAGGGAAACCTGGCAAATAACAATATACACACTACTTTTATTTGGTAAGCTGTATTTGTAGTTAAAAAATGTATTTTATTTTAGAGGGGGACTGCAAAATGTAGCTTTGTCGCTTCAAAACTATCACTGATAGAATCGAATTCGGTGCAAAAAGTAGGTCACTGAGGTCCATCTACTTTAGTTTAAGGAACGAGAAGAAAAATTTAGTTGCCCAGTGTAATTAAATGAAATCTGATTAAATAATTTCCTACTTGAATACTGTTTTTGCTAGATGCTTTTTTAACTATTTTATGTAAAAATTTAAATTACTTCTGATTGAGTCATTTTCATTTATAATAATACTTTTTCTTCAGTACAGTTATTGGCTACTTCTGTATTTAAACACTGCAGAAATGTGCACTAGTGAATGAATGCACATTAAGCTATTAAAAAAACACCATATATGTAATCATTGCCTCTCTGTTGCTTTCAGAATAACTTTGAAAATGTACTGCACTCTTGCTATATTTGCACCAATGTTCTGCTAAAGAATTACAGTTGGGTAACCTTATTGTAACTTGCATGGAATATTCACTTTAAATGAAATGACCACAATGTAGAGAAGCCCCCTTTTGGTCATTATCAGACCATAACCATTAAATTAATCCAAAATGGTATGTTTACAGTGGAGTTTTCAGAGCAGTGTTTTACAAGCATCCACTTCACACTAGTCCTTTTACCATTACTGTGCTGTGTCTCAGGCATTTTTTCCTTCTTGTTTCCCAGTCTGGGCTGGGGCTCCTCATTAAGGCTGTTTTTGTCTCTCCCAGGTTGGGTAGACTGGGGAGCGCCTGGCAGCAGTAGCCCACACAAAGGTACTGAGAAATTGCCCAGACATGCTCAGTGGACCACCCTCTCGCCACCCAACAGACTCGGATAAGTAGAAGCAGGGGGTCTACTCAGTGTACTGCTGAACAATAATTCCCTACAGCTAAAGAGGCGCCTAGAGCTTTATAATACCCACAGAGAGGAAATAATGCCAGGCATTTCAGTACACTACCCATATCTACACCCCATTCCCATGTAAAACTGGACATTCATTTATGTGTGTTTCCTGTTGTATGTAGCAGAAATTCTCACACCTGTATACCAAAACAGATCTTTATTGTGCAATTTATGTTTGACATGAGTAACCAGTGTTGCTGAATGAACTTTCTTTACTTCAGTGTCAAACAGCTTACATTTTTAACATTTTAATATTCTGTTGCGTATCTAAGAGTTTTTGAGGCCAATTCTTAGTTGTGAAAGTTATTATTTTTGTAGCCATCCATAGGAAGGGTGAGGTGGGGGAACGTGTAGGCGTGTCCACTCAGTCCATTCTGGAGCATCCACACAGTTCAGTTTCCAGACAGAACAGTAGTAAAAATGCAGCAACAACATCTGGGGCAATCAGAACTTCTCCTGCAAACATTTTACAGTCTACCACAGCTATTTAAACCATCCATTTCCATATACAAAAACACTGCATGTCCAAAAATATCAAGGAGGATATTTTCACATAATATTGTGTCAGTTTCTTGGATGAAATTGATTTGTTATGTTTTACTGGGAATCTTATAGCAAGCACTATGCACTCTTTCAGAAGGTGCTCTGTCAAATGAGCTTATAAAAAAGTTAGATTTGAATGAGTTCTCTTTTCAATGTGCTGAGTTATAGAGGTCTAGAAGCATTTGGGTTCACTACCTTCTTCAAATTACAAACACAGACAGGTCTCATATTTACTGCAGCAGTGTAAGTGTTTCCCTCAGTGGAACTTCAACATATAAGTCATCTTATTTACAGTTATTTAAAGTTTTTCCTCAGCAACAACCAAGACACAATTAGGAATGATTCACCATAAAAAGCTTCCTTCCTTAAATGACTCCGACTGAGATGAAATTACCTGCAATGATGCATTACTGCAACATAACTTAAAGTGTTCCACTTTAGTCACAGATTTCACCTTGTCCTTAATTCTGTGATTCCATCTGCAAAGAGTTTTGAGTGATGTCTGCTAGTCATTGGATTTTATGTGCAATTTGCTGTCAGGGTCTATAAGAGTAAAGAACATGGTGCCGTGATTTCTGGTGTTCTTCATTAAAGAAAGTGTCGGTTTTGATCACAGCACTCTGACAAGTTTCTTTAAAGGAAACCTTTCTACAAAAGCAATGCCTTGTGCAACGTTCACATTTAAAAGATGTTTAACTATTAATGCTTCACTTCTGTTTCTTTCATTGTAGCCAACTTTTAAAGTTTCACTTCGAGTAACTCTTTTGAGGTGCAAAGTGCTGTGTTTTAGGGAGAACTTCTTTAAACTGCCTTGCTGTTTGAAAGTAGAGGAACCAGGAAAATCTGGTTAAGCAAGACTTTTGTTAAACTGTGTTTTGCTTGTGGTATATAACCTGTGGATACAGTGATTAATTGGCTAATATAATTTACCAAGCTTATTCTTTTATGAACACAGTTTGCAAGTGTTTGTTTGTTCATTCCAATTTCACATAGAAACGTTATTAGAATTCGTTTTATCAAGAACATAGATTTTATATTTATATTAGACTTAAATTTTTTATTATTCAATTATAGTTTATTACTTTCTTTTCTGTTTTTCTCTCTGTTGCTGACTAACATAATAAATGGGACATTATGATTCTGTTCTATATGTTATTTATAGATTACATAATTATACTGTTTATAATAAAGATTATAGTGACATAATATAGAATAGATTCAATAGAGTATTAGTATTATTTGAAAAATATATGTACATCAAATTCAAAACCCTTGAAGAAATAATGATTTATTTAATTTTATTAATTTATAATCTTTTACAAAATTGTCTTTTTCTAACAGTATTGTTTTTTCCCTTATATTTTAGTCATACATTTATATTTTAGTCAGCTGGAGGAATATAAGGTTTGATCATGTTTAATAAAATACCAAAAATGTATGACATAATAAAACATAAACAAAATTTAAAAATACATAATAATGTCAATAAAAAAAACTATATATACATGTACATACACACACACACACACACACACAAACCTATAACAATATATATATTGTTCTTGGTTGTAGTTACTGCACAAAAAATGTTAATCAATTAGCTAAAAATGCTAAAATGTAATTTGCTTTCTTTAAGATGACACTTTTTTTTTTGGATATAATAAAACAACTATATCATTTCCATGGGGTGAAATCTTTTAGCTATCTTACTCAAAAGAATGAGATATTTATCCATAATAAATTAATATTAATAATAATAATCACCTATTAAAAAAACAATTAAAATAGAAAATACATTTTTCCATACCAAAAATGATAGAACAAAAATATTCTCTTGGTTTTGAAACTGGCTTTCTAAAGAGGAAAATGTTCCTTTTTTCAATTTTAAAGAGTTCAAGAGTGCTCTGTCGTTTGGCTGTATGTCTCTGTCAAAGACACCCAGTAAAACAGAACCAGCCATGGCAGGCTACTATGTGTTTATGATTCATTTCTACCTGAAGTCATATGTCAGAAGGAGAGTTCACTATAACAAGAGAGAAACTGCTGTGTAGTCATCAAGAAAATGTGGTAAGAGTAGTGGAATCTATTACAGATGGACCTTTCAATAATTACTCTTTAGTGCAGGGTATGGCCAGCACATCTTTATGTTACAGAAATGAGGATTAAAAGCTTGTACGTTTTCCTTTTTTCCTTTTTGTCCCTCTCTTTCAGTCGCATATAAGACTGATATTAGTCTTGAGGTTAGAGTCTACATTATTGGTAAGTTGAAAGTATATATTTCTTAACAATGTAAATTTACTATTTGCATATTTACATATTTATCTTGTTACAATTTACATATTTATCTGTAATATTTTATATTATTATATTATATTTTACAATATTAAGCTTCCATGCAAGACGTTATAATGGCTGCATCCACCTGTAAAAAGCCTAAACTGAGCTATTACTGGGATTATGTCAATACCTCAAAACAACCAGTGGAGAACATAAAACAACCACACCTGAAGCAAATATTTTCTATTAAATATATGAGGATGATTTTAACATCTATTTTAACCACTGGGTACTTGCAAAACACTCTACCAGTGCTATTACCAGGAACACCCTTAAAGGGTGCAGTTAAATAAAAATCATAATAATAGCAATAATATTTATTTTTGTTATTATTTTTCTATCATGTTTTTAATTTTGTATATTTGTTTTAGTCAGTGTAATTGGAAAAATATCCCTTGGGGTTGGATTTAATTATTCAACAATTTAACTGCCATATTCACAGGGCAAATTATATCTTAAAAACTAAACCAAGAAGTAGGGTACTGACAGGTTTAAGTTCCAATTACAGTCTGGACACGAAAAGCCGGCACATTCACAACTGAATATGAAACACTACAAACCAATTTTATGTTAATGAGCCAGATACACACATAATTCATTTGTAATCAATAACCAAGGTTTATTCTGAAATGTTCTACCTCCTACGCCCTTCTGGACGAAAATAAAAAGCAACATTTTATCCGACACAATGCAACTTTTAACATGCAGAAGAGTTTCTTCTAATAAAGCTTTGTTGTTTTGAATCGGATCCTTTTCCGTGGCCAACATGGCGGAGTATGACTTGACTACCAAAATTGCTCACTTTTTGGATAGACATCTTGTTTTTCCCTTGTTGGAATTCCTCTCCGTTAAAGAGGTACATATAAAGTGTGTGTTTTTATTTTAATACTTTTATTTGAAGCTGCTCAGAACTGAAGATGCTGTAACTGAAGCTGTTTTCTTGGCACGTGCGCATTCCTACTGAAGTAGCTATACAAGTAGCTTTAGCCAGAGCCCTAAAGTTAGCTAGCTAGCTGACAGATTGCGAACTTTCTTTGCAATTCGCAAAAGCTTTTGAAGTTATGTTAGTAAACCCAAATTATAACGTTTAACAGTCATAGTAGTCCCTGGTTTGAGCGGATAGCTAGTGGCAGTTTTAGTCATTTGGGTCAACTATGATTATCTACCTAACTTCCATATTAGCTAGTATAACTAGCTAGGTTAACTAGTAGTTAGCTGGAGATTTGGAATACAAGGGTAGCTAGCTAAATGATAATTATCCTCACCTTATTGACCTTATTAGGAGGAAAAAACAATACACAAAACAACTAGTGTTCCTTGTTATTGTGTCGTGCTGTCTGTCTGCCTGGTGAAATCAAGACATTTCTCATTTAATCATATTATTCACCCCCCCCCC
>JAOXYF010000008.1:11673231-11685107 GCA_028565775.1 Sternarchorhynchus goeldii
ATTTGTTTACCTGTATGCCCTTGGTTATTTGTTTACCTGTATGCCCTTGGTTATTTGTTTACCTGTATGCCCTTGGTTATTTGTTTACCTGTATGCCCTTGGTCTGTGGGAACAGAAATGAAGACATGCAGGCCAGCGTTAAAGCTTTGTGTTCAACTGTTTACCTTGACACAGTCTGCATACTAGGTCTCACTGCAGTCTACAGAAAAGTGCTTTGTAACTGACTTTTTAAAGGTAATTCAAAGCCTTGTCATTAGAGTCTGGCTCAGAAATTGCACACAGCTCTATCTGATGCCTTACAGTGAAACAAATCTGTCATCGCTCTCATTTCTACTCATCTTAATCGTACTTCCTAATAAGAAAAGCATGCATTAGATTTAAACGCAGTGCAGACGTCCTCTGTAAACATGCTGTCAGTCCTTTGTTGTTTTGTTTTGATTTTGCTTTCGATTGATTTTTGGAATGGCACTACAAAGCCGTTCTCATTTACCTCATGTGGACAGAAGAAGTTGGAAATGAGGATTGTTTATGGCATTGCAGCTTGGTGTAAATAAAGCCAAATTGCTCTAAAGCTCTGATTTTACGTTCTTCCTCCTGTAGCATGGTTTCAAGCCCTTATATCAGTGACACTCATTTATTGAACAAAGACAATGTGGAAAAGCCACGTAAAATAGGAATTAATCACGCCGCCTCTTTCTCCCAGAGTACCTGGCCTAACTAGTTCATGTCAAACCCGCCATCCCCTCACATGGACCCTAAGCCTGAGAGAGGTTAGGCTCCAGAACTCATTTAACGTGGGAAATGCGGTCATTTAACAGAGGAAGCCAGGCTTGCAAAATCCAGAGCCGAGGTCTTGTTACAGCACTCGTCCAGCGCAAAAAGAGCAACTTATTCATATCATCTGTTAATGCGGGGATTGGATGCTGAGAGTAAAGATTGAGTGTCGCATCGGATCTCTAGCACAGTAAATTTATTGTTGCTGGTCAGTCAGCGAAAATGTGCCCGTTTGGTGAAGCGGTGGAAACTTAAGGTAACGGCTGGAAAAACCCAGGTATTGAAACTATTCTTGCATGGCCAGTGCTGAAAGGCAGGGAGTGTGCAAAAAGCTGCCATAATGACATGGAGCCATGCCAGACTTAGCAGGCAGGGACTTCCAGGAAAAAAAAAAAAAACAAACACTTTTAGAAATGAAATGTTGACCTTTATATTGGCAACACAGTGTCGTCGCCTCCCCCCGAACAGACTCCTTCTCTGCTGGTCTGTCTTTCGAAGTTTTCTGCTTTGAAAGTCATTAAAACTTTTCCACCCCCCAAAAAAATTTTCTCCACCGTGCAGTGTTTATAGGCGATCCATACAGTACGTTGAATTTTCTCCAAGAAACTTGGTTTGCATATTGGGATACTACTTCTTGTTCTTTCTCATTAACAGGCTTGACAGAATTTTCAACATTTGGTTTCTTGGGTTAGTAATGCTGCGGCTTAGCACCTCCATTTATTATGTGCTCTCTTCCTGGCTTGACGGCTCCTTCGGCTGTGCTGGCCCGCGGTGCCGTGATATCTGGAGACGATTTAAGAGCGTTGTGGACCTGCGAGAGACACCTGCCCTGACTTCCTGCTTGAGTCACTGTCTCCCAGCCGTGTGGCTTTATCGTGGCTTCCTGAGGCCCCTTACCGAGAGCCTGCGGACCGAGTCGAGCACTCTGCCTCTCTGCTGGATGCCCTGCATGTGGACCAAGTCCAGCACTCTGCCTCTCTGCTGGATGCCCTGCTTGCAGCTGATTATTTGCCCTTATTTATTTCTTTTTCTCTTTTTCTCTTTTTTTTGCATAATTAAGAACAGGAGCTTAAATCCCTTTGAAGTTGATTGTCTCAACAAAGATGAACAAAGATCTTATATTTCGGTAGCTTGGACAAGTGTCTGTTTCCGCTTTCATGACATGATTCAGTAAGAAGTTTTCGCTTTCTAAAACTGCCTATTTGCGTCATTGTGCTAAAAAGCCCTGGCATGACTATTCACAGTTCAGAGGTGAAGCGTATGAGATGTGATTTGGCCAGACAAGAATTCCTTCCTAGCCAGCTGTGGGATTGGCCCTATAATTGTCCAATATTCATCCACAACTGTTGCACTGGAGATTGTAGCTCATGCCCAGACATCAGCTCAGTGGACTTATCTAAGGCTCATTGTTCCCGCTCTCCTTCAGGAGTAGCCACTTTGGTCCACCCCCCCCCCCTTTTTTTTTTTCCCTGCCCCTGTTACAGAGCTGATCAAAGCTCTAGCACGTGTGTTTAGGACAGCAGGAGTGGCACACTTCATTAAAGAGCTTCGGTGAAGGCCCTGTTCTGAGGTCAGGGCAAGGGCACAGCACTTTGGAGAGCTTCAGCCTCTCTACTCAGGGTGTCTGAACGAGTGCAGTGTTTGCATACCATAATAGGAATGGTGGTTGATTTGGTTTTAATGTAAGCTTATGGGATGCTCTAATGATTGAAACACACACTGTGGAAACAGATCGGAACTGTCCCAAAAACATGATAGCTTTAAGAGCATCTCAGTGGTCCAAAGTGTTATTGACTCTGCTTGTTACTATGATACTGATGCTAGGACAGTTTCGGGAAATACACCCAAAATGTTTGTTTAGTGAGCCTTACCCTTTTGTTCACCCTTTGAACCTTCTGATCCTTGGAGCTGACTAACTGAATATTTCCCTTGACATAGCTAGTGTTTGACCCTGATCCTTGTTAGAGCTCACTTCTTTAATGCATACCATTATGCCACAGACAGGCTGGTCCTTCACCTTTCACCCCGAGTGACCTTTTCAACTTAACCTCATGCAATAGAGTTCGTTTTGAGTAAAACCAACCCACCGTGAAGCCAGTTGGATTTAATCTGTAGACAGAAATCGTGATAAATCGGCCAAGCTGAAATGTTCCATGTTTAGAAACTTCCTACTGTTTGAGATGTCAGATATTTTTGAGAGTTAGCAAAAATAAACAATCAAATGGCAGCTTGAAAAAACAACAACAACAAAAAAGAAAAATAGTCTACACATATGTGGCAAATGTGCTTTCAGTTACCATGGCAATCTTAACGGGTCATGAGCAGTCTGAGCAGTGCTGGTGTGGGACAGAGGTTGCTTTATCACAAAGAGCAGTGTATTAGGTTTTAGACGAGGCTAAACAGCCTTTCATGATCCATTTCTCTCCCTGTCAGATGACGTTGTTTAATCCTCCTATTTGCTGTACATAAATAAGTTAACTGTGTCCAGCAATCGTGGTACGGTAGTCGGAGAGCAGAGCTCCGCTCTCAGCCTGGGTGTGGCCGCAGAGCGTGGACTGCAGGCTCTAAGGTTTCTGCCCTCCCCTGACCGCTGCCCTCATGCCCTTGAGCGAGTGACTTAACCCCACTTACTCCAGGCCCTACTGCAGCATCCGTCCCCCAGGCCTCGTCCATCCAGGTGGCCTTGAACAGAACTGTGACCATTTTCCATTTAATGAATAATACATGCATGTTTTCTCTCAGGCGTAATGGTGTTTTATTTTTGTGTGCGTGTGTGTGTGTTGCTCATGCAGGTCCCTGCGACAGATCGGAATGCGCTAAACTCCCTGTGGGGCAAGCTAGCCTCTGAGATCCTCATGCAGAACTGGGAGTCTGCTATGGAGGACCTCACCCGCCTGAGGGAGACAATCGATAACAATGTAATGCCCCACCACTCAGAATCCAATACTGCGCTCGGAGTCCTTTACATAGGTCGTGATATTGACCGCCTCATGTTTCAGCTAAGCACAACCACCACTATTGCTGCTACTGTTGTTTCTCTCTCTCTCTCTCTCTCTCTCTCTCTCTCCATTAACTTCACTGTTTTACTCTCTACCCTATTTTTCTTACAACTACAGCTGAACCCTAATTGCACAGTTGTGCTAATTGAGTTTTTGAGGGAAAGTGGTGAAGGGTTTTGGCTTGGAGAGAAATGCAACATTTTCTTTGACCTCTTAAGATCCCGTTTGATCTTGGATTAGATTGAGACCGTATTGAGACAAACATACAAAAACATCTTATCCATCTCTCTCCCTCGCTCTCTTTCTCTCTCACATCAGACGGTCAGCTCTCCTCTCCAGGCTCTTCAGCAAAGGACATGGCTGATTCACTGGTCTCTCTTCGTCTTCTTCAACCACCCCAAAGGCCGGGACAACATTATTGAGCTCTTCCTGTACCAGCCACAGTAAGCACCTTCAGCAGCTGCATGAATTCAGTCTGGGATTTTATTTGGCTTTGGTTTGGTCCTAATAAAACCGGATGAGGTAGGATGATGTACGGGTCCAGGTTGGAAAGCCCACCGCAGTCTGTAAATGAAAACGCTGATGTTGCACTCCCCATCCAGTGTCTCACACCACTGCTCTAGACACACACACACACACACACACACACACACACACACACACACACACACACACACACACACACACACACACACACAAACAAACATACATGACCCCAGGGGCCCTGATGAAAGCAAGATGTCAGGTTTGTCAGATGAACACCAAGCATAATAGGTTGCTTAGCCGACAAAGCATCTCGACCCCAGAACAGGAGCTCTGGCTTAGATGACGACTTCTCATGACATATCAACAGTTTTTATAGCAGAGGCCACAAGATGTAAAGGAAATCAAGCCCTTATGATAACAAGGCCTCCGTGTTGTTTTTTCTTAAGTGGTGTAAGTGAGGGTGCTTTATATCAGACCTGTGAGCTTAAACCAGTTCTGCTGTGAGCTTGGATGGGAAATCTGATCCCCCTGCACTATATGCACACCCCACCTACTTTTAAGGCTGTATTTTTCCTCTCCTAATGCAGTTTTGCATGCTTGATCAGATGTCTGTGCTTAATGTAAAGCTTAATATCCCTCCCCAACACACAAGATGAGGTTAGTCTGCCTTTCGTCTACTCTGCTCCCCTCTGACTCTCACCAGATGATTAAGAGAGGCCAGGCTAGTAATTAGTAATATTTACCTCACCATAGTGGCTGTAGGGATAGACTGAGGATGCTAGTTGTACTGTTGCAGGCTGGAAACCCCTGTGACGCTTGGCCCTTCTCTCATGTTGGTGACCGCTTGCTTCCTTTGGGCTGGGGCCAGGGCAGCTGACCTGCGGCTGTGAGCCTGTCTGGGTGTTGGACCTGCAGGGCGAGCACACAGCGTAGGCTGCAGCAGACCAAGGCTCTGAGACTGCTAGTCTGCTGGCACCACAGGTGCTCGTTATACCAGTAAAATAATTACGCAAAAATTTTAATTATGTTAAAATCTCTCAAATAGGTACTTTTAATTTTTGGTTGCACTCTTCAAGCAAAGGATCTTTCTGTGTTGGCCGCATTCTTTATTCTCAACATGGTGAAGTTTTCTCACCAATCCTGATTTAACAGTTGTTTTTAGAGTTGTGGCCAACAAAAGAAGATTAGACTACATCCCATGGATCTGACTCAATTTATGGCATTTGGATTCATTGTATATTATCATTTACCACAAAAGAATTATGTTCATATTGATTGATGGTTTATTCTGAAGAAGAGCATTATTAATCATGAATGGGGACTTTTAAAAGATTAATCCTTTTTTTTTACTAACCAATCATTTGGAAATGATTATTGTACTGACATTTAAGTTCTGGTTCAGTGGAGCCGACAAGTGTTTGGAGCACTTAATCCCTAGCTGCTGCTGCTGATGATGATGATGAAGATGATAACGATGATGATCACGATAACTATGATGACACTGCCATGCTGTAGAGAGCAGACGAACAAAATCAAAACCTGAAAGTTTTCAGAGAGGAAAAATGATCTAGAAGATTGGCTATCAAATTATGCATCGTGTCCAAGGGCAGCTGGAGCGAGAATATTGTCATAAAATGACCTATGATTTTAGGTGCAAACAGGAAAGATGATACTGAAGTAATACTGTCCTTACCGTCACACAGTAAGTAGCTGTGCATTGAACATGATTTCCCTCTAATTCTAACCCTCCACACGTATTATGAAATACATGAAACTGAAACTGCACTGCCACTCACTGCATATCTGGACGCATCTCTTTACGGCTCTTTAAATCTCAAACTGCTATTACAGTGAAGAATAGTTTGAGCATAAGTGAAACCCTCAACATCTTTGTGATATTAAGTATTCTGTTAAGCTGATGCGTGACTTCAGAGCCAGCTGTTGGCTCGGTTAAATAATTCTCTCTGTCAGAACGTGAATCCCAGATATGGCATCATGACTCATGCAAGCAGCCCCCTTCCCCCTCCTCTACTGAGTGAGTAGGTGTAAGTTAATCAGGAACACAGCATGGAGACCTGTGGTTTGCCACCAACTACAAAGGGAGGAGAGGGGCCGGCCAGGATCACACACAGCCCGAGTCCCCGCTGCTGTTTTTAGCCCCGACATCAGAAGTGCCACAGGCCGCTTTGCCCCTTTAATTGTTTGGGCTAATTAAACCATCCGCTGGTCTCCCGTTCATCTGGAAGGACGTGTGCTTCTCCAGCCTGTCCCATAAGAGCAGGCTTTAGGGGCTGGTCGAGGCAGGGCAGCTCTGCTTCCTCTTCCCAGTGAATTTGATCGTCGTTGGAGGTGGCGGCAGAAGTGCATGTGGGGGTGGGTGGGTGGGCAAGGTGCTCAGTGATGGTTGCTCAGATTCCGCAGGCACTAAGGTTGTCCTTCCAATTGACTCGATATGTTAAGCGCACTTTAAAAGGAGCTCTCAGTCTTATGACAAGGAATCTGTTGTGTGTGTGTGTTTTTTCTTCCCTCTTTTGAGAGAATGCTATGGTCTGTCCCTGGCTACAGAGAAGAAACTTTGTCTTGGGTTGTAATGGTAGTGCTACTCAAACGCTCAGTCTTGCACTCAGTCTACAGCTAGTTGACCTGTGGCTGAAAAACAAGGCCCTCGTGGGTAGTATTTCACCTGCTGGCCAGGCATGTATCCAGTGATCCGTATCTAGGCAGGGGTTTCCCTCTCTCCTCTTCACAGTGGGACCAGTGAACAGAAATGCTTTCACCATTGCCTGCCATGTTTTTTTAATTTTTTTAAAATTCTCTGAAGTGTCTGTCCTGCCCTGTTTCCCTCAGGTATCTCAATGCGATTCAGACCATGAGCCCACATATTCTGCGCTATTTGACCACAGCTGTCATCACTAACAAGGATGTGCGGAAGCGTAGGCAGGTCCTGAAGGATCTGGTCAAAGTCATCCAGCAGGTATGAGGCTTTGGTTTCTCACCCACTAATGTTTAACTGAGACCCTCTCCTCTGTGAGCGAGGGCAATCCTCATTTCATGTGGCCGTTTCAGTGTAAACAATTTCATCGATCGGATCCAGCACTGCCTGGAATAAGGGAGTTGGGGGCGGGGGTGGGGAGGGGGGGTCACTGAAGACTCAGCTGTAGTCATGTGTGCTTGCTTTCCTCTTTGATGGATCATTTAAAGTAAAAAAAAGACCCTCCCATAGATTCCCTCCCATAACAGATAAACAAAACACTGGTTCTCATTTGATCTGAAAACCACCATCACTTAAGCACGCCCCAGTAGGGAATTGCTGACGGTCTGTGTGTCGGGGTGTGTGTATGTGTGTGTGTGTGCGTGCTGGTTGAAAAAAGAACTGTACTCTGCATGTCTCGGGGAAAACTTAGAGAGACTCTCCAGGTCGCTGAGCCAGGCCCATGAGTCTTGAATCCATTAAGTGAGATGAATGGAGCTGGGCCGTCTGATTGTAGTGTTCCAGCGTCTCATCATCCAGCAGCAGTAGCTTCTTCAGAGATCAGTTTGCCCAGAAATCTAAATAAGGGCCGCGTCTCCAGCCCGTGGGTAATCTCTTAAACATGCGCCCAGTGCAGTCCACAGCCCTCTCACGCTGCGTTCAGCTCTCATGGTTTCTCAGGCATGCATGGTATTTATATCCTGGGAAGATCCAAAACCTGTATCACATATCCCAGTAGTGCTCATCTGCTGAAAGCACTGTTTGGAAACTTTCAACTTACAACTGTTTATAGATTTGTGAGAATGGAAAAGCTGCTTTGTAAAGACCGATTGTTGAGGACAAACATGTTTACTCACACATTCATTCAGAAGAACAATGAAACATTGGACAGAAAATAATCTTGATGTTTTTGTTTCTTCTGTTCCATTAAGGAGTCCTACACCTACAAAGATCCAATTACAGAGTTTGTGGAATGTCTTTATGTGAACTTTGACTTTGATGGTGCTCAGAAGAAGTTAAGAGAATGTGAATCGGTAAGTTGCAGGTGTCTCTTTTATTTGCATTTTTCATGGCTTGGTTTGCAGGTCATTATCGAAGCCATTATGCTCATCTAAAGGCCAAATTGTACAAAATCAGATGCATCAATATTAACACATCAAGCTTCTGTTACAGAATGCGTTCTGTGACGTAAACCTGTATTTATTATAATGAGCTCATTCAGCTGGATTTTTCTGTCCACAGAAAGTTTTTACAAGCTTTCAGTTTGCTTCTGTCATGCTCCTTTAAAACAAGTGGTACTAAGAGTGTGCATGGCCCTGCCCATGCCTGACCCCGCCCACGCCTGGCCAGAGGAGCCCTGGGTGATGGTTGGAGTCATTAGCGGCATTGTGTCATGAGGTGGGCTTGCCCACAGATGGCCTTCACTTTTGTCTCCAGGCCTGTAAGGAGCCTGAATAGCTCAACCGCTCGCTGTGGGCGCGTGTGTCATGGGCCAGGGAGAGAATGCCTCTCGGAAAGCCTCTGACTCACAGTCTGTCATGTTTTTATGATGCCCAGTAAGCGTCCATCAGCGGGATGGTTAACAAGAAGCACTTTTGGTGTGTTGAGGCAGGGCCCCCGCACTGGAAAGAGCCTGCTGCGGTTCCGGCTCTGCCCAGACTCTGTTTTCTCTTTGGTTTGTAATGGCCCTGTGTGATGGTCTCTACATTAGATTTCATCACGTGGTTTGCTATGTCATACATGTGTGTTTTATCGTCAAAGCATGGATTTTTAGTGCCAGCAGAGCAATGCTGGAAAAAGATACCAGCCATTTAAGGTGCATTTATCATACAATATTCATGTAGGATTTCAGTGGTTGGTGCCAGACACTTTCAGTATTTCCAGTGAAGTTTGTTAGGATACGATTTCTCCTGATTTCCCCATATTTTGGTTTATCATAGCTGGTGTACATGGAACATTAATTCTAAACAGAGGCCTCTGCCTGCTCTATTCTGTGGTTATGACCAAACCTGGCACATTTTCTCCATCACCCTGACCCTGGAAAACATTAGTGTTAAACATAAACTTGTTTAGTAAAGTTCTGCGCAAGCTCAGTGACCAGATCTTCAATAGTATTATGTATTTAGTGTAATAAATATGTATTTATTAAGTCTGCATTTGGACATTGTGTGACTAAATCTAGAAATGTCCTCAACACCATAGGCTATGCAGTCACAAGGGTCCTAAGTAGAGCGGTTTGAACGATCACGCTGTTGTTAAAGCAGACAAACTCACTGCATAATCATTAAAACTAACGTGTTGTTCCTTTTTTTTTTCCGGTTTCAAATCTTGTGATCTCCGTAAAGCCTAGAGCGCACTCTAATTAGCAGCTGTCCACCCAGTGCCTGGCCTTTAGTGCAGGGAAGGGGGTGAGAGTGGTTGTGCAGGTCCAGTAGCCAGAGGGCTCTTCTGCTTGCAGATCAGGCAGGTGTGCTAATGACCACTGCTCTCAGAAGGCTTGTCCACTTAGCATGTAGAGCGTAATGGAGATTTCCCTAATGGTTTGATCATTTGGACCTACCCACACATAAAAGGCTCAAATGTGGGTGATTTTTGAGTCTCATTTTCATCCCTGCTTCTTGCCGATAAACGTCTCGAATGAAAAACATCTGGCCTGATCAAATGGGTTCCCTCACAGAAGTAAATGTTTATAAATCATGTCACTGGTTTAGAGGGGGTACCGTTTTGCTGTTAGCATAGGCTATTCTTTTTTCTTTTACTTTATTTTACGTTGTCTGTGTTTTCCTTGTGTTTTAGCATGACGTGTGCATAGTGTTGAAATCATTTTACTTTAAGGTTTATAGAATAGCAGCAGTATTAAATGTGCCTAACTGTCTGAGAGAAGATGAGAAAATGAGTGTCTTGTTATTGTTGCGCTGAGGAATACCCTCAAAATCCAACGAATGTTGTTTGTGTGATCATAGAGTTTAGTTTAGGTTTGTCTTTTTGAATGTAGTTATGTCACTGGCTAAATGTCATTCATTATGGGCATGCTATGCATAGCAGAGCAGACAGCGTTAAACACGAAGGCTTTTAATCTTATTAAAGTTAAAAACAGTCTACTTAATTTCAGACCTTTTTAGAATGTACTTAAAAACATTTTTGTGCCTTTTCAAAAACTGTAAATCTGTTTGAGAGTCTGTCTTGAAAAACACAGATGACAGTAATTATGGCACTTAAGTGAACGAGCGTGTGTTTTTTTTCCTCTCTTGGTGTAAGATAAGCATTGTCATTGGTGAAATGTGCTCCAGCCAGTAGAGCCAATGTAGTTGGGATCTCTTCAAGCAGAACCGCTGAGATAGCAGCACGCGGGTCTAAGCAAACAGGACCAGGGCGTGCGACTCGGCAGCAAGGTGAGAAGTTGAGTGTGAAGTGGAAGGCTGAGGCGGGAAGGGCTGAGCGAGCGTGAGGACCGGCCCGCACGCAGCTGGGTTCCTGGTTTGGGACTGTTATTAAGACAGCAGAGCATCCGTGTGAACGCAGCGGCAGTGTAAATTGGTTCCACTGTGCAGCTCGCCGTGCCCTGCGGCGGTGGGCGAGATGAGCAGTGATAAGCCCAAGCCTCTGTGGTGGGCTGGGAGCCTGGCTCTGTTCCTGCTCTGTTTCATGTGGAAACTTAGGAATTCCAAGATTTGTGGTTGATTTGGAGTGTTGAGAAGGTCCTAAGATCGCTCTGTTCTATTTTTTATTTTTTTTTTTGTCTAAATGGAGGTTTTCTCCTTTTATGACAATTGCCAAAGCAAACTTCTGAGCATTGAACTTTAACGTGGACGTGTTGGGAGCAGAACCCTTCTCTTTCTAATCCTCGTATTGGGGACGTTTTATCCTGCCCTTCTTTAAATGTTAATTAGCATCTTTAATCAGCATCTTAATCTTCTGAAGGTGCTGGTAAATGATTTCTTCTTGGTGGCATGCCTTGAGGACTTCATTGAAAATGCTCGTCTCTTCATCTTCGAGACCTTCTGCAGAATCCACCAGTGCATCAGTATAAGGTAAGCTAGAGCTTCACAAACATCATTCATGGCTCAAGGTTTGAGCCAAACCTGTGTAACATGGTAGTTACACAATGTAATGCCTCTGGCTGTCAATGGCCCGTAAATGTCTGGCTTGTTGAGCACAGATTTAGCTTTAGTCCAGCGCTCATAGTCTGGCTCGAGGATACATCAGCAAATAGTGAGTGTTATGAGAAACATTTTTGACATTTTGCTTGCAATGTAAAAGTAAAAAAAAAAACGACAAAAAAAACAGCAGCTCTCCAAATGTGTCCCCAATGTGGCTTAGCTTCCTGCTTCCTTTCTTCAGTGCTCCCACTCCCCTCACATCCCTTTTTATTGCCTAGCGTGCTAGAGGAAGTATGTCCAGAGACCGAGTGCCTGCACCTCACCCTCTCCCCACACACGCACACAGTGCTAGACATCGCCCGCACATCTACTCGCCTGTTTTCAAGCACAGCTGAATGGTTTAAATATTACCCCGTAGGAGGCCCTGCACCCAGACCTCTCCATTTAGTGAATACTACTTGGCGCCCATTCGCCCTTCTCTCTCTCTCTCTCTCTCTCTCTCTCTCTCTCTCCCTCTCTCCCTCTCATATATATATATATATATAT
>JAOXYF010000008.1:11685207-11727591 GCA_028565775.1 Sternarchorhynchus goeldii
TAAAATGTCAAGCACACATTAAGATAAATCTTTTGCTTGTCTTCAGTTCAGTATTGACGAAATATTCAAATACATGCATGTAGTTAAACAGAGTGAACCAAACGGGTAACACTGCAGACTGAGTGGGGATTGAGTTTAGACACACTTCTTATTGGGACCTGTTTGGTAGACCACTCACCCACCTCCTGTTTGGTAGACCACTCACCCACCTCCTGTTTGGTAGATCACTCACCCACCTCCTGTCCTGCGTTTGGTTGAGTGTGGCAGGTGTTTTATTGCCACTTTACTCTAGCTGCTCTTCTTTATTGCCCATTTTTACGGTATCTACACAACGTTGTAGGTTTCTAGAGAAGTACCCTTTGAGTACCACCCCCCCCCCCCCCCCCCCACTGGTAGACAGTGGGAAAGCGAGGGAGGTTTGGGCGGGTGTCACTGGTTTCCTTCTGCCTGCTTATTAGCGCCCCTGCAGCGGCGCACGAGTCAGCGAAGCACTGAGGCACGCACCACTGAGGCACGCACCACTGAGGCACGCACCACTGAGGCACGCACCACTGAGGCACGCACCCTTTAACAAGCTTTACGGAACCAGCCGTCTGTGAGCATCTGTCCAGCAATGTCCTGTCCCTCCCTCGCTGTGTTCAGCGGGAATCACTTGACTGTCAGTGGCTGGGGATCCACTAACACGTTGTATCCACCTCAGGGGATTTATGACATCCTCTCAAAGCACCAACACATGTCTACGCACACACTTGCTAGAATTTCCTGGAATTATGTTTCTTCATCTGGAATTATGTGTCCGTTTAGATAAAAATGCAAATTTAAAGTAAAAAATTATAGGTTAATAACCTGTTCTTTGAGGGAGGTGGGGGTTTGTATTAAATCATGATTTAACTCACAGATACAGACATCAGTTTAGTATTTCATGCTGTATGCGACACCAAGCCTTCTTGCTAGATTTTATAAAAATTTTGTAAACACAAAGGTTGACAATCTGGAATTTGATCAGACTTTGCCCAGATCTTTAGCTGCTGATAGTCTGGGATTGATTAGAAGCACTGGCTGTTCTTGGCTGCCTTTTCTGGTAGGATGGTAGGATACATTTACTTGTTAAAGACCACAAAGCTTAGTGGTAGAGCTCAGAGATACTAGATGTAGCAGCTGGAATTGTGATTGTTAGCCATCTATTTGTTTTACAGTCTTTGTTTCTAAGACATTAATGTTGGATCCTTTTACTGTGAATATAGTTTGTTGATAAAGGGAGGCTTTATCCAAGCATAGATTGATATGCATCTCAGGCTTCTTTTATAACATAGACATTTTTACAGCTGCTCACTGTGACAGTTTCATGGCACATTTTGCTTTTCATTGTCAGCAATGGCCATGAGTAACACGAAGAGTAACAGTAATTTCATGTAGAAGAGCCAGTGGAAGTGTGATGCCATGAGTGAAATATTTTCAGTTTGCCTGGACCTTCTGAAATGTTCGTTTGTTTTAAAAATTTAAAAAAACCAAAAAACTTGCTCTGTGTACAAATTTCTGCCATGGAGTTTGTATGTTTTTCCATCACTGGGGAAAAAAAAGCAAATGAAGTTGTGTACCAGTTGTGCACTGGATGGAAATTTTATTGCATCTTTACATGTGCAAAAAGTAAAAAACTAAAAAGTAACTGGCATTTTTCTATATATTACAGTTAGTTCAGTGAAACTACTGAGGGGGTGAAAAAAGGTTTTGCCCTAAACTCTCAGGGGTCTTTCCAAATGGCATGGAATGTCTTCATGTCTTCATATGGAAGTGTTTAACAATGCATTTGTTAAACTCCACTATGTTAAAAAGGGGGCACTTCTGCGGTTGGTGTTCTCCCTGGATTCAGCTTGTCCCCGCCTTAATGCCTGACCTCTCTGCTAAGCACGAGGCTCCTGGAGCGAGACGGGTCGCCCCGGTCCCGCTGGCCCACAGTCAGAATTGGATAAATCCGCACAGAGGAGCCAGTGAGCGTAGGGGATTGACGTGAAAACGATCTGGTCCACCACCTACCCCCCACACCTAAGGACCTGGGTAAGACCTGTGTAAAATGAGCCAGCAGCCGGAAAAGGCAGCTGGCCTGTAACAACCAGGGCAGGTCATAAGCAAGGAAGGTCCATATTTTCCTCACTTCCTGTTTTTTTTCTTTCTTTCTTTCTTTCTTTCTTTTTTTTAAATAACTTTCTATCTCATCTGGTTTTACACAATTCCTGCAGAACTGCTTGTTTATAATGAGATTACACTTATTCAGTTCTAATACCTTCATCTTTGATCCATTTTCCCTGGCTCTGATTAGATCAGGGCATGCAGACATCTCGGTGTGTGCGGCCAGGGGCTGACCTGGATTTGTTAACTGAGCACGTGTGTGGGTTGTCTGGTCAGTTCCCTTCAGAAGAAACAGTCATGTTTATTTTCATCCAGTGTCGGGCTGTGACTTTGCTGATCAAATGGCTGGACAAATGTTTGCTTCCATGTGCCACAATCAACAATTTGACCAATTTGAGTTTTTTAAAGTGACCTTTGATGCTAACCATTTAGCATCTGAGAAGGACCAGAGCTTAGTTCTGCCTCTCTTTAACAGAAGTACAGCACTGGTGAGAGATGTTCTGAATGACCCAGTGTTCTAATTGGTTTCCTGTGCCTTTTTGGTTGTAATTGGTAATCAGTCCACAACGTGCTTTGCTGTGTTTTTTTGAGATGTGGACGATCATGGCTTTCATGTTTCCCTCTCCTACCTCTGGAGTAGGAGCATTCCTGTCTCCAATGTCAGCAGGCTACTCTGCTTGATTTTGGACATGTGCTAACCATCACAATCTTAGCCCTTGTGATTTGACAACTGGCACTTTTGGTGGTGGTTAGGTCTTAAATAATGAGGTCTATGAGCAATCTACCTTGTCATGTGTCATTTTCTGTATGTTGCTGTGGGAGTAAATGATATCAGCTGTCAGTTCTGCTGGGCTCAAGCGCAGGCTGAGTGAAAAGGTGCTTTTCTGCAGGTTACTTGGGTGCTTTTGTATACGTGTCGTTCTGACTCCTTAGCGATTACTCATGAGTGATCAGTCATGGGATCTGGTTGGATCTGGTCTTGAGATGGATCCTTGGGAGAATCACAAAACTTCATCCTAATGTCCCGTTCTTTGTACATAATGCTGATATAATTACAGTTTTCTGGATGCTTTTTTGTGTGTGGATAAAATGGTTAGAGTTGTTTTTGCAAGGCTGAGGTATGGCAAATTTGTCTACAATTAATTCCATTTCAGATAAGTGTTTTTTAAAGGTTGTCAAAAGACAAACAACATAACCCTTGTTTGTTGTTAATTGAGAATATAGAATTTTTGTTTACCCTAATCCAATTCTATATATTTTGTCCTGAAATTTTGGAGGAAATGGCTTACAGTGGCAAAGAAGATTTGGACTTTGGAGAAAAATGCAAAGCAAATGAAAAGCTTTTTGATCAGAGTGCACAAATGCCTCCACCTTCTCCTGTATTGGAGCCTACAGCCATGTACAGGCCTCGGGGGCTTGAGCTGAACGCTGTCTTTCTTTGCCAGAGGATGCAGTTAGGGGCCAGGAGAGGACCTTCAAGACGGCCTGATGAGTTGAGAGCCAGTCCATCAACTTCTCTCAAATGGACTGCCTCTCTAGACACACTTCATCCCATTTCCACTTTTGGAAGGGTGTTTCAATTTGTCTGTCATCATTACCTCAACCTCACTCCATCTCTGCACAATGATGTAATTGTATTCCTTTTTTATGGGCTTCTTAGTCTTGGCACAAATCGTCGTTATTGCTTTGCTTACATAATGAAAGGCATTTGTCACTCTGGGATACTGTTCCAAATGCTGAGGTTTGACAGCAAATTCACTGTCCCCCCCGTACCTGGGTCAGGTCAGGCCTATAATACCTTTGCCCACATGTATGCTTATGAAGCACATGAATGATGTAGCATGTACAGAGAGTTATGTGTAGCACATAGACATCCCCCCAGCCACTTGTCTAATGGCCTTTGTTTGTCTGCAGCATGCTGGCAGACAAGCTGAATATGACTCCTGAGGAGGCAGAAAGATGGATCGTCAACCTCATTCGTAATGCCAGGCTCGATGCTAAAATCGACTCCAAATTGGTGAGAAAGTCACCATCTGCTCGTATTTGTTTGTTCTGTATCACTTTCTGTTGAGTGTCCCGATACACAGCTCATTTCGTCCTTCTACTTTGTTTTTGCACACTCACTCTCTCACACTCACTCTCTCACACTCACTCTCGTTTCCTTCTCTCACTCTTCTTTCTCAGCGTTTGTATTGATGGTGTTCTAGTTGTTCTAGTAGAACTATTGATAGTGTTCATTCTAGTCAGAAAAAAAAAAAAAATCCCAAACTTTTTGTGAAGTCCTGCCTTTTCTACCTTTGCAATAGAGTTTCTAGGACATAACTGATCAAGTTAATCTTAGTTCAGTGACTCAAAGAGAGGTTCCACCTCAGACACACTCCTTCACTGAGGCTGGAAAGCTGTGTTATTACGACCATTCTGCAGCACCAAATGTCATCACAAACCCACCATGTAGCTGGTCCTCTGTAATCTGCTAAATCACAGCCATATAATGGTGTGGCCTAGAATTATGCCCCCATGTTTGGGACACAGTCTGCCTGTGTTGAGATAGCAACTGATGATGGAGGGGTTTGCTTGGGAACCAAAAAGGCTCAGTGTTTTTTTTTGGGTTTTTTTTCCCCTTCACCTAATCCTGACCCAGCCTCTTACCTTTGACAGGGCCACGTAGTGATGGGCAACAACGGCATCTCACCATACCAACAAGTGATTGAGAAGACCAAGAGCCTGTCTTTCCGCAGCCAGATGCTGGCCATGAACATTGAGAAGAAGCTGGTCCATAACACCAGGAACGAGGTCAGAGCATCTCTGTCACTCCTACATACAAAAACACACACTCCCATACCATATGTCCAGCTTTTATCTGATCTCATCTCTCGCCGTTTAACTTGCGCCCTGTAGTTTACGCACACAAATGATCTGTCCAGAGAGCAGAGCTCTAAGAATGTCGAACAGCCCTCAGCCAGAGCTATCTTTACACGATATAAACCAGTAAGAGCAAGTTTAACAGACTGTGCGCTTTCAGCACACCATTCTTCTTCAAAGCACTAATGACAAGGTAGATGGCAGCGCAGCCGTAAAGAAGAGGGCCAGGTCCCAGTGACTCAGCTCTGCAAAGTAAATAACACGCACTCACACACCAGCCTTTGAGAACTTCACTTGGAGCTAGAGTTCCCTACACTTAGGAATCACCACAGATGTTTTGCTTGGGGTCCAGTCAGTCACTGTTTGATCTTTGTGTGTGTACACATGCTTGTGTATGAGTGTGTTGTATATGCTGATTGGCCCACCAAGTGTAAAATGTATTTGCCTTCCCAAATGTGTGTGTGTCCAGACCTTTGGAAAGGATGCCTTTTTAAAATGCTTACTATGCTTTAGGGTGTTTTACTAATTGCATTGTCTAAAATTTCAACAATCATTTGAAGTCCATTAAATTTTGTGTATTTAGTAAGTTTAATAGCACTAAAGTAACACTTAACACAGTAACACTAAGTATTTAGTAACACTTTTTAAGGTAACATCATTAAATGCTTTATGCAGAGTTTCATGTGGCACTGTAAGTAAACTTTCCACAGTGCAAGCAAATCTATCTCATCACTCTAGCGACGTGTACCGAGACCTAGTAATGTGATTTCATACATAGAATAGCATGTTTCCATCACTAAGAAACTCCATACAGCACCTCCATGACCATTCACACAAACACCCAGCCATACATGTCTCTTGTATCTGATGTGAATTCAATAAATAAAGTTTGCCCCTCTCCCCTTTTTCCTTAGACACCAAACTGGGCCGCTCAGGATACAGGTTTTTATTGAGCAGCGCTGTGGACCATGGGCTGCCGTGTCCTTCCTGTTACTGTACCACATTCCCAACCTGCCACTGACCATGTCCTCTCCCTCCTCATGACCTTCAAAGGAGTGAGAGAGAGAAGCCTTATTTTACCACTAGTTTCGGTACATCTGGTTTTCAATAAAAAAAAAAACTCAATTACGAAACCCGTTTCACCCTGCGCTTGCTCTTTGTATTTCTGGACATTGAGGCTAACGTGGTTGCTCGTCTTTTTTGTAACGGATGAAGTTTTAATGTGCGCACTGAGTCACTGAGTGGGATGTGAGTCGAGTCTGTTTTTTCGTGAAGCAGCGTATGTATGTGCCGTAATGATAAACGAGTGTTTAGTCTGACGCTTTTTACAGCTCGAGACCGTAGTAGCCCACCACTCCTCGGCTGCGGACCCGCTCTCGTGAGGGAGGCCAGTCAGGGAAGGGGGCACACTGAGGTGATGTCAGCTTGCTCCTTGCCATATTCAATGCCAGTCATGCCTTCCGTCTGCGCACGGAGACGCTGGGCACTCATAACCTTCCATTAGCCAACAACACAATCAGCTTAATGCCCCCTCCACCTTTCCCTCCTGCCCTTCCTCCTCATCTCATCATCTGGATCACAACAGCTGCGTTCTTTCTGTTTGCGCTGTTGCTCTCTCTCTCTCTCTCTCTCTCTATATATATATATGTGACTCTCGCACGCTCCCTGCTTCCATCACTCACTATCTCTCTATCACTCTCTCTCTCTCACACTCTCACTCACTATCTCTCTCACACACACTATCTCCATCACTCTCTCACACTCTCTCTCTCTCTCTCTCTCTCTCTCAATCACACAGCGGTGGCTAAGACTCGATCCATGTCTGTTTTGGCCTCTCCATCAGCTGACACATTTATGAGTGCTGTCTCTCTGGTTGAGTGAATAGGGGGCTTACAGCTGCCATAGTGTTCAGGCTTCCAGCCAGACGACTAAAACGCTGACGTCACCTTTCCTTTCACAGCGAGCGAGCGAGCGAGAGCAAACAGGAGCGTAGGTGGATGGCCACGATGGGAGGGGGCGGCTAAAGTGATTGGTTTGCCGGTCCTTTGCCGTGACACATTATGAAAATAAAGCTCTACTAACCCTTAATTATCACATGCACCTTAAAGAGTGCTGCTTCAGATGTTGTTTTAGTAAGACATCCAGACCAGCATCAGACATGTGGTCGACGAGCCTCTCCACCACACCGTCTGTCACTTGGCTCAAAATAAATAAACAAACAGGGCAAACGGTCAGCACAGATTTTGGTGAAAACAACTACCTGACCTTTCCTTTGGGTGTAATCCTGTTTGATTGTTGTTTATGTATATGAATATAAACGTTTAATTGGTTTGATCTAATTAAGAATCGATGCAGCAGGCAGACAAGATGTTTGGTTTAGCCAAGTTAAAACTATCTGTAGGTTCATCCAGTAAAGAAAGAGACACAAAACCATTTCATGCTATTGTCGGTTATTAAATCTGTGAAGAGCTGTGGTTGTGTATGAGTTGTGGGCATTTGAAGCAAATGGATAGATGGATGGATGAAATCTCATCAACCTAGAAGTTATCTCTAATCAAGACTACGTAGTACACCCTCGAAACTAGAACGTACACCATATGTGTGTCAAATTCTGTCTACGTAAGTCTCACTCAGCTGTTCCTGGAGGGCCTGAGGTGTTGTCACATGTTCCTGGTAGGATCTTTGAAATGACAAATTTGACAGGTTTAATGTTACATTATTACAGTTCAGTTAACCTAATCCTACTACTTTTTCTTCTTCTTCTTCAAATAAGGCATATGAAGCTGAAACATGGTATTCCATAGTACTTTGTGGTTACTTTACCCATCTCAGACATTACATTTTACTCGCTTATTCACTCACATTACAAACTCACTTATTAGTCATTCGTCACAATATTTTACTTTACCTTGTACGTTAAAGACCTAGGAGTAAAACTATTAGTATAAAATGTCTTTGTATGGAATTACAAATGTTGAATACTGGATGAAATAAACACCATGTATTTATTTTATTTTATTTTATTTTATTTTATTTTATTTTATTTTTGTGAAACTGTGACCAGTAAGACCTTTCATGATCCCTCAAACTTGCTGTGTGACTGTTGGTTTAGATAGGCTGCCTTGTGTGACTTTATGTTGGTATAGATAGGCTGCCTTGTGTGACTTTATGTTGGTATAGATATGCTGCCTTGCATTCTTCAGTTTGTCCAAACCTCATCCTAGAGATTCTAGAGGCTTTTCGATTATTGTGTGTAAATCATACTGGAAATGGAGACGTCCTACAAAGTGAGTAACACAAAAAGAACAAATAAATAAAAGATTAAGTGCCACACCTAGTGGTCAAGCTGGGTATTTTTTTTTATTAATTAATTAATATATACATTGTGTATTAAAAAAAATACGATAGCCTTCGCTGGGCTTTTTGAAATGTAGGCGCACGGATGCTTACAAGTGAATTTGCCTACAGCACGGTAGAATCCCATAAACTCAAGTGTGTGTCCTCTGCTTTCTTCCAGTTAACCTGTGATAGCTTTTTCCCTCCAATTCTATTCAGACGTACAAATAAATCACTTGCCTCAATCTGTGAATTCACGGCCATCTGACTCACCTGAATTTCTTATTAGCTAAACCTTTCATTAATGTGTTTAAAGGGAACTCCAATGAATATGCAGTCCTTCAACACTGGTAAATCTGAAACTGCTGTTTGCTCCCTTACAGGCGTTAATGTGTACAGTACATCAATCATTTTAATTCAGTGAATGAATTAGATTTATTTTCCCATGTCTTGGTAATACAAGCTTTACTGTTCCTCTGTTAATTATGTTGGCGTAAATGTCTTTACGGAGAAAAACACATAAGACCTATAAGCACGCGGGACTGATCTGTAGCGTGATTTTCAGAGATGGTCACTTTTAATTTAAGACCTGCACTAGGACCCTGAGGGATTTCGTTAAGTCATATAGAACCAGCGAGTTTAATTGCATGTATCATCTTCGAAATCTTAAAAAGGGAAAAGCTCCCCTCTTTTGACCGGGGGGCTTCAAAACTCTGAAAAGCCCAACAAGATCTTTGGAGTCTCCACGTGACAAGAGCCGCTATATAGTAAAAGGCAAGCATCAGGACCACTAGTGGTACCTCATCAGCCGAGCGGTGAAGCCTATAGCGTACCGAACAGTGAAGAAATCCACACCAATCTTACATGTAAGTTTAAATTATAATGAGATTCAGGTGTTCGACATAAAGACTTGTGGACATCATAATCAATGTGTTTACTTACACGGAGTATCGTCTTAAGAAAATATCTGCGTGCAAGAAAGACTGATAGGCTGCGAATAACGGATCTCTGGCGTTATAAAAGTGAGAAACTTTCCCGCGAAAGGGATGCTGTATGTTCTAAGTCCTCTTTGGCATTCTGAAGGAACTTGATATTAGTTTCTCACGCGGACTGGACTTATAATCTGTCGCAGGTATTGCGTCCTCTGTTTCTTTATCGAATATTTTCAACATTTTCGGAAAATGTCGTGTGGTGATTTATGCTACAACATAATGTTACGCTAAAATAAGTTTATTTCATTGTAAGATACATTGTGTCTTATAAATTAAAAGTTTATTTTTACATAATTTGAATAGATTCTTCATATCGTGCTCTAGGTTATCATCCACGTTGATCGATTACCGGGTGTTTTACATATAACCTCGTTTCGACTCTTTCCACAGACTACTGGGACATTTTCTTATGATTACCCTTTTCATAAGCTTTTCATATGCTTCATAAAAAAATACATTACTCACTGATGATAAACTGTTTACGCTACCCGTCTAATGAGTGACACACTGAACTACGGACTTTTAAACTCCCTATTCCACCCTGGAAAAATCTATGTATTAAAACCGTATATACGGACCTTGAAGACTCTGGAACGGGAAAAAACACTTCAAACACATTTGGCTCTTCTAACCTGAATCGAAAGAACATACAGCCGCCCAGATGCAGTTTCGACTTTTCTCCTTTGCTTTAATTGTTTTGAACTGTATGGACTACAGCCACTGTCAGACGCAGTCGCATCGCTGGAGAAGGAACAAAAGAGGTAAGCGGGCTGGGCGTCAATGCTTTGCATCCTCCAAAAGAAATTGCAATCTGCATTGTGTTTACAGACCTCTCGCAATTGTTTTAAGTGACAGAGTCATTCACACATTGTAGCTAAACGTTCACACTTTGTAGAGAAAACAGCGTTTTATACTTAATGGGTTAAGCCCGATATTGAACCAAATTTGAGACGTGTCGTAGCCTGTAGCCTATAGTATCTTACCATATGTTCAGTGACAATATGCAGATTTATTTAATGACAGAGCGGTAGAAAAACAAACTCTTGGTCTAACATATTCCCTCGTGTCTTCACCGCCTCTGAGAAATATTCCCACCGATTGATTCGGCTGCGGCTTTTGACTTGCGCGTGAGTAAACTATGCGTGCTATAACCTAGGGTTGCTATGCAGCCACTTGGAAGCGCGTAACGATAACAGTAGGGTACTCGTGACCGTCGGAGTGGGCTAGAAGTCATGCAGGAGTCTTTTTATTGCGGTCAAATTGTCTAGCCTAACTTTTCATTGTGAAATTTCACGAGTCACCATTGACCTATCGTAGAATTATCAATTAGTCGGTGACATGACGTTCATGGTTACTGAGCTTGCATTTGGTCGGTCTGAAAAGAGGATGTAGCAAACCAACACGCACTAGCAAATTTGGAATGCTATCTCATTTTTTGATTTGTTAAGTATCCCTAGCTAATGTCTGACGAACAGTGAAACCTACTTTCGCAGTTTGTGGCGCATATCCAAGTGTGATATCATTGTAAATGACTTCGCTTTAAAACCGTCTGCCTCACTAGATATACGTTAGGCCTATTCAAACTTTGTCAAAATTAAACGGGTAGTTTAATTCTAGATGTGGCAGATATAGGACTAACGAAGCTATGCATGTATTGTACGTTGGTCAAATTTTATAACAATTTATTAATGAACAATTTATTACGCAGATTCCTTGATCGTATCAGAGGGTTCATAACAGATGAAGCATTTTAGGCTATAGTCTGCTCCATCGTGTCTTTAAACCAATGTGGAATTAAGTAAGGTAGAATTGCCTAAATCGAAAGCTTCGTAATGCGACGTTGACCATCAATGAGAAAAGATACTTTAGTTTCGGAGCGAGTGGATTTTGATTAATAGTTGAATTGACACCTCCCTATTCTTTTGAAATGCATTGGCCCTCCACATATTCTAAGCCGTTTTTAATTGATCGCAGATAGGCTACTGTAGCTACTGATTAGTCACTGTAGAGGTGGTTCGCTTATAGCAATCGCTACTCAGGTGTACAGGGATTTAACCCGCTGGGAAAACACATGTGAGGGGAAGAAATTAATGACCGGTGTGACTCCCCCCCTCCCCTCCCTAGTCAAAAATATTAAACTTCTCTGGCTCCTCTGTCTCACTGTGAAGAGCAGGAACTTGAATATAAGACCTTGTCAGTTGAGTATAGCCTAGAAGTTGATACTGAATTTGAGGCAACCATATGGCTGAAGAAAGAGGACAGATGAATTACGACAGATATGCTCTTTTTCCCCCTCTATCCTCAGAGATGTTGAACTGAGAGGCAATCATAGGTTTAATCATATGCATGACATGCCAAGGGCAACCTTAACTCCGGCTGCAAGCCTTCTACTGCCCATCTGCAAGTAATCAGGCAATCACTGCAGGGTACTGGCACACACACACTTTCTGCTCCCCTATTTTTTACAAAAACTGTGTGATCTCAGATACTCCGTAATATAATTTTCTTAATGGGATCAAACTTGCTGGCAGAGGGAAACATTTTTTCCCTTTTTTTAAAATGATGTCTGAAGTATCTTGAAAACATGGTTGTGTGTGTGAGAGAGGCAGAAATATATCGGTGTTGCGTAGCTATTTGTACATTTGTATCTGAGGCCTTCTCAGCTTTGTGAGTTTGCACTGCAGGCTGCTGTAACAGGGCTGCTGATCTGCAGGTTTCGAAGGGGCAAAAGGAGGAATGGTTTCTGTTGTTTTGAACTAACTGAGACCAGAAGTGACATTTGAAATGCCATGGCAGACAGCCAAGCTCAGATTTGCTTCCTTCCTTTATTTATCGTGCTTTTTGAGAGAATCACATGATAGAATCATGGTTCAGTAGGGTTTGAAACAGTCAAATATTTTTCTTGCCTTGAGGGTTTCTGTGACAGCTTTATATACAGTCTTTGCTGGCATGCTGCAGTACAGAGGTATTTGAATCATTCCGGAAACGCCAGCCGCACGTTCTCACTGAATGCTTTTGTATTACTCTTATGCTCTCCAAAGCATCAGACAAACACTGATTAGTGCGTGTTGCGACTGAAGTAGGGAAGCGCCGTGTGTGAAGTGTGGCGCAGGCTTCTCAGCACCGTGGAGCTGACATTAGTGACCCTGGCCTGAACAAAGAGGATGGATGCATGATGGAAGATAGGATGAAACTGATGATGACTGATCACTCTCATCAGCTTTGATAACATAATCAGAAATCATTATTAAAAATGGTGTCAGTCCACCTAGCTTCCCCCAGCAGCATCTGACTCAGCTCCACTTGTGTGTGTGTGTGTGTGTGTGTGTGTGTGTGTATGAAACAAAAACAACAGTAAGCAACATTGCATTTACACCTCTTTACACCCTATTTTACGCTCCACAGAGTGCAGAGAACCTGGCAGCACACCAGCATGCTCTGCTTGATGATCATTGCTAAACTCTAGGGTATTAGTTCTTATTTTTATTCCCTGGTTAATGATGCCACCTGCTGACTACATAAAACCAAAAGCCAGAGTACCAGGGTAGCACAGAGTAGGAGAGATGCAAGAATCAGGAGGGGGGGGCAAATTACCTTTTTGTTTATTCTTAAGGAATTTGTTCAAAAGCTTTTTGACTATGTTTGTAGTAGGGAAGACATGTTTAATTCATTTTCTTTTTGATTTTTTTTTTTGAATAAATATGTTTTTGGATATTAACATTTGTGAAATATTGCATTTTAGATTCCTGGGAGTAAAACAAGATTACTTCTAAAAGACGCAGAGATAATCAGAATTGCGATGAAGCTCACAAGGTTCCCAGAGGAACAAGACATTATGGTTCTTCAGGCAAAATGCTTCTGAGGGTGAATCCAGTTTATGTTAGAACTATTAGATGTTTCAATCATAACATTCATCCCATGGTGTTCTAAAGTTATGTGAGTGTAAGTTTTTTGTCTTTGAGTTTCCTAATTTAAAAAAGAAAGATCTACAATCTTGGAACTTTATTATTCCTAATAATGCTGTCAGATGTGTATTCACCCACACTATTTGTGCTCAAGTGACAACATATAGGCAGCGCTATTTTTGTTTCTGCATGCATAATCAGTCTGTTGTCAGGTAGACAGTTCCACAGAGCAGAATGGAAGGACAGAGGACAATAGAACCTATAAACCCCTGAAACATAAAGCGTTTTGAACCAGTAACCTTTAGGTTGTGGATTTGAGGTTGTAAACCACTGCTATTTTTTCCATTTAAATCTTTAATATTTTAAGTATTAAAAATTTTTGTTTTGGTTATTATTATATTTCAGCATATTTATGGTTTGGTCTGGAGTGAAATTGGGAGATATTGAGGAGGCTATTTTATTTTATTTTATAAAATATAAATTGCATTTACCACTAATGTGAACATGATACTGAGGCATCATGATGCTTCTTGATTGAGTCATTCTTAATCTCACTATCAAAGGCATTTGAAAAGGTTCACTCTTTTGGCACTTATTGTGCTCTCAGAAGGGGAGACAGAAGGACATTAAACTGTAAATTAATGCACTGAACTTTTAGATCAACTTTCCTGACCTATTTAACACTTATATAGATGCTGTATCAATGCTTTTTTCATGAACGGCGTCCTGTTTTCACTTGGCTTTGTGCCACTCAAGTTCTCAGTGAAACTCCATTAGACCCTGGTGTCATTGAAGGACTCATGAAGGGGGAGATTGGGCTGAAGTGTAATACGTGACAAAGAGAAGTAGACCAGCAGTGGGTGGCATTTAAAGGTTGATTAAATTACTTAGCGAAACTAGTGAATTGGTGAATGAATGGTATGAATGAGATGGTGGTACTTTGAACAAAATAGATAAACGATTAACCAGATTAAGAAAAGGAAGATGGTTGTAAATTCCTTGTGAGTGAGAAGGAAACAGGGTTTTTTTTTGTTGTTATAATAGGTCTTTGTGTCTTAGTTTGATTAGTTCAGTGAATCCAGACTGCTATAAAAGCTCATGGCAGAGGAGGAAGAGAGCATTTGAATATAGAGTGGTGTTTGCTGAAAGCTTACACAAGGTCCCAGGTTAATGGGTGTAAGTGTTAATGTTGGCCTCTGGTATGTTCATGTAATATAATACACTGATTAAGTGCCTGACACAAAGGGAGAACACTCTATCTGCCACTTTGCATTTGGAAAAAAATAAAAAGAACTGCAGATGGTATGTCTTTTATTAAGGGCTTTTCATATGGTGCTGCCCTGATCCATGAGATACATGCTCTTGATCCAGTGGAAAAGCTTGTGTGTGTAAAACAAAGGCCAGTGTCCTGTACTCTTAGCTACTTGGTCCCGTGCATAGGGTGACCCTCGTATCCCGCCAACCTCGAGGCCTTGGGCAGACATTCTCCTCTAGGACCTGAAGCAGCCCGTGTGAGCTCTCTCACTTAGCAGTGAGTAAGCAGAGGTTTGTGATTGCCGGTAATGCAACACTCAGGAGGAGATCTTAAGCTATGCTGAGAGCTAGTGAGAGGGGTCATTTAGGGGAGCAGATATGAGGAGATCAGCAGAAGATAGTTTAAGCTGTGCCCCATCACCTGTGAAGGATTAGAGCCTTTTTCCCAAGGCTTTCTTGCCTTTATGTGTTTGTGCACACACACATGAACAGGGTTGTTATTGCTGAGAGCTTTCCTCCGAAATGGAAAATTTCAGTGTCTATAGATAGTTAAGTTAAATGTAACTCTCCTGGTTGTATCTCTCAACAAGCTGGGGGATTACAAGTGTTTGTTTGAGCCAAGTTTACTGTTTCAACCTTGGTGTTTGGAAGAGGCAGTGTCTACTGCCTTTATTCCTCCTGTCACCAGTAGATTTGTCTACAGATTTGTCTCAGAGCACGCTCCTGTACTTCATCGTGTTTTAGCCCTGCTCAGATCCAGAACAGCTGTGGGCAAATGTGCTCTGCTGAAGCTCTGTCAATCTTCATTTAGCTGTTGTATTCATCCATTGACAATTTAATGAACTTAATTGGCTGACTGGCTGGTGGTGATGGTGTCAGAGCTGAGGGAGTGTATGAGCTCAGGACTGCTGGCCCGGGAGAATGTGGTGTCACTGAGATGACTCTGGCTGCAGCAATTTGATGGCGCATTGCTGGCCCGCTCTCAGAGGGAAAGCCAGTGGCATGAACTCACGATCAGACAGATTCCTCGAGCCCCATATGACCCACTGGGGCTTATCTGGCTTTGGTTTTCTTTGTTTTCATTCAGCTCAGTGACACCCCTTCCCCCAAACAATTAGGTTAACTTTAGCACATTTAAAGAGACGCAGAGTCTCCAGATTCAAATTTGAAGTGCCATGTTTTCCCACCAATGGGAATATCTCTTTGTTTGTGAGATGTTTACTAAGGAGAAGAGAGAAGTGGTCACTTCATGCAGATAAAGCTGTGCATTTCATACATTTTGTAACACTTCTCCAAACCATCCATTTGTCATGTCAAAGCACTTTGAGTAAAGCATTCACTGTGTGTTAAAACTTCACTTTCTTCCCCTACAGATTCATACATAAGGGGATGCTCCTCTCCCCTTTAACCCCCTCTTTCAATCACTGTCATCAGAGCATCCCATATGCTGACAATTTTAAATGCCAAACAGATGGTTTTATTTCAGGCCGTGTTATTATATCCACTCCACGTTTCCCCATGATGATGGAAAACTGGACCTGCAAACAAGAAGTATGGTGTCCCACCTCCATGAACAGGAGATTTGTTTTTCCCTCAATAGCGAAGCCCTGCACATCATTTCAGCCTGAGCGAAAACAGCAACATCTGCCTCTCAGTTCTGGATTCTTCCCCTTTAAGAGCTCAACCATCTCTCCTTTAAGCTCCAGTCACTGCTTGCAGTGCCTGTTGTGATGGAACAAGAACATGACTGAACAAAGTTGAAAATCTGTAGACTTTGGTCACAGACTGTGATGTTGAGCCAGCCCACAAATGCATAGGAATATTACCTGCTTCACATTTCAGTCGGCTCGCCCATCATGCTGATCGAACAAAATCTGATATAAAAAATAAGCCGTTAAAGATTTGTACCCACATTTGATGAGTCACTGCTGCACCACATTTAGAAGGTGCAGCAGTGTGAAGCGCCACTGTGCTCCTCCAGGCGCACCAACGACATGTGTAAGGCCTGGAAACACAACCACTTGCGTGAGGCTCACGTTTCACGTGCAGATACATGTGTATGCACATACAGATGGCAGTATCTTTATTTCCGTTTGAAACAGTAGATGTGTTCATTGAATAGACTGAGGTCATCGACAGGTCTGCCACATGAGGGCCAGCATGAACAGGCTAATATTTCTCACTAAGCTACTAAATATGGTAAACCAGTTAGCTATAACAGATAGTGAGTCACATGAAGGCAGGATATGGAGTAAACACATCAGATTCATAAGACCTCCATCTGCAGTACTCTGTCAAATGCTCACTGCTTTTACTTTATATTTCAGGTGATGAACTGCAGTCATGGGAGCTGCAGCAAATCATTAGACAAACAGCTAGATATTTCCACCTCTGTGGAGTGTTATTCATTTTTGTTTATCACACTGGGGTTTAGTAAAATGTTAAAGATAAATGTGATCTTCACATGAATGTTTCAGCAGAAGAAAAGTGAATGAGGATAACCACTGACACTTTACACGCTTGTCCTGAGTGCATATCAATTAAGCCCTTTTGACCTGCGACCTGACCTGCACTTGACCTTTTAGAATCGTTTAGTGCGCCGCAGGCAAGCGCTCACAACCTCAGCACGCTGCTTAACATCAGGGCAGGAGAGCCGGGAGCCACACAGGCTGTTGGTCAGGTTATAGTTAACCAACGTCTGGAAGTGCTGCCATCGAGACTGAGGGATCGAACAGGTTCTGCTTCAAGAATACACGTGCTCTGTGCTGTTCCTCACAATCTGGCTGTGCTGTTCCTCACAATCTGGCTGTGCTGTTCCTCACAATCTGGCTGTGCTGTTCCTCACATGTCTGACCCTGGGTGTGCTGCCTGATGCCTAACCCTGATCGATCTGGAAAGCCTTGTTGTAACCAGAGCCCTGGAGGCCCCTGCAGACGCACACACACACACACACACACACACACGGGGGCCTGTCTGGTAGATATTTATAACCACACCTACATGGATGGCGACGACAATGGCTGGGCAGTGGGTGTGTGCTGGAAACCCTCCCCAGATGGACAGGCCTCGTCCGTCCCCCTGCGTGCGATAGGGCGTCTAATTACCCTGCCACTCCACATCAAACCCCTTCTCAACATGCCTGCCCTTTGGTATGTGGCACACGGGAACTGGTCATATGGAATAGAGGCGCTTGGGGTTTTGCTTGCCTGTAATTTGGCCATCCGGAGGATGTAGACCGAGTCGGCTCAGGCCTCCTCTCACTGCCCTCTCATAATCCTCGTCCATCAAGCCTTAGTGCTGCTTAGTTAACTTGAATCCTCTGGTGCATAGTGGAGTTGAGGTCCTGCCCCTGTCGCTCTGCTCTCCCACCCTGCTGCTCATGCAGGAGACCTGATGTGTGTCAGGCATGGCCACACATGGAAGTAGAGACTCCTTGTGCTGGGCTCACTGCACCTCCTCTCCATTCTCATTTTCTCTTAATCTTTCCATCTCATTCTCTCTCTCTCTCTCTCTCTCTCTCTCTCTCCCTCTGTCTCTCATTGAGGATAGGCCCTGTTGCTCAGTGGAGAAGAGGATTAATAACTTTAGTAACTTTGAGGATCACTAACAGCAGATACACACTCTCACTGGCAAAACACTGTTTGAATAAAGAACAGTTTGTTGCATACCATTGGCTGTATGGTCACACATGGCAGGCAAAGGCATTTTGGCTGACAGGCTCTATATAGGTTCTATAGCTTCTTCAGTTGAACACTAAAGTAACTATAATATTAGTGACAGTGTTATAACACTCTTATGGCTTTGCATAAAAACACTCAATTAGTTCAATCACTGTCACGACCATGTCTTATGAGCCCTGGAAGTCCTGCAGGACACGCCTGGACTCTGTGAGTGGCTCTGGTGCTCCGGATGAACTTCCTCTATGCTGACTCCATTGCTCAGAGAAGAGCAGTATAGAAAAGTGCTCTACTGCTGTACATAATTTGGGCAGATTCATAAGACCAATGCTTTGCCAAAACATCATCCCGGCTCCTTGGTTTCCGAGTGTGTTTCGTCACAAAGGACCTCAGTTGTGGTGGGTTTATGCATTTTGCAACTTGAATGTTTGTCTTTCTTCTCGCCCACCCCAAACACCAGGGCTGTGCAGCAGGAACCTCCCTGCGGTGGAGAGCACAGGCGCGAAACAGCACGGAGCAGGGAAAAACACCCATCAGCATTTTTTAGATTCCTGCTTTTCCCCCCTCTCGGTTATCCACTTGTATTACATCTTGGCTGACTTTTCTTCAACTCTGTGCTGTTTTATTTGGAGTACAGCCAGGCCTCAGGAGCAGCCTGTCTTCTCTTGCGTAAACAGCTGTCACAGACAGGGGACGGAGGGCATAGGTGCGCGCAGGCAGAGGTCATGTGTAGTTTACATGTGTAGTTTACATGTGTACACACTAATGACTTTGGTGATGCCACTGACTGATCCTGCATGCTACACGAGCAAGGCCTGGAAAATGTGTCCCTCATGTTAGCACATAGGTGGATGCTGATAAAACCACTGTTGAAACGGTTTTATCAGTGGGATACATGCCACTCAGGGCAGCGAGCTGCTGCATTTATGTGTGTGTGTGTGTGCAAGTGTTCGTGTGTGTGTGTGTGTGTGTGTGTGAGTGTGAGAGGCAGCAGTGCAGGAGGCAGAACTGTTTGAGGAAGAGGAAACAGCTCTTGGCTGTAGCAGATCTGAGAAGGGTGTAAATGGAACTGCCACAGAAAGCCGGCATGAGACGCATTTGTATGTGTGTCATGTCTTCACCTGGAAGGTAAGAGTTTAGGTCAGAGATCTGGAAAACTCATAATGACACTCTCAAAGAGTGCATGTGTCATACCAACCATGTGTGCAGGAAATACCAATAGGTGTCATTTTACCATAATACTACCCTAAACATAACCTCCTGTTGTGAGCACTGCGTTCACAAATCGTTTGAATTGTTCTTAAAAATGCCTCTTTGACCTATTGCTTGATTGAAGTTTATTTTATTGTTATATCAGTTTCTATAAAGGCAAATTGATGTCTTCCGTTTGCCATTTTATGTTTTTGTATCATGTCCTCTGTGAAAGCTTCGTCTCCACCTTGGTTCCTCTCCACCTTGTTTCTGTGTTATGATGGTGAGGTGTGTGGAGAATGAAGGGGCTTGGAGTCATTTAACTGCTGGTGATGCTTGACAAACCAGAGGTCCAGTGTTGGGCGTGCGGCTTTTGAAGTTCTGTCTGAGTGGCCGGGGCCACATGTGTGAGTCAGTGCATGGCTCGTTGTGGGCACCCCTGTGGTGCTCCACCCTTTTGACCCTGTAGATGGTTTCTTATTTGGCCTCTCAGAGCAGGGTCAAGCCAACCTATGAGAGCAACTGGTCAGGAGATCCTATTAAAGGGTTCATGATGTATAGATGGGCAGCCCGATTTGATTCCTCAAGGATTGCAGAGGAGGTATGAAAATGTTAAGGCTAGGGAGAGAAAGGAACCTTGGTGTGTGTGTGTGTGTGTGTGTGTGAGAGAGAGAGAGAGAGAGAGAGGGGGAGGAGAGCTCTCTGTATAATGCACGAAAAGTTCCACAGGGTTAGCTTTCCCTGCTGGTGTGCCATGCTGGATGTGCTGTGGGATCCTGGGGGCCAGATGTGTGGGGATGTGGAGGGGTAAGGCTCTGGGTACTGGGCTGTAAGGGATGACAGCAATCCCAGGCTGTTTCCCTCATCAGTGGCTGTGGCGGCCGAGCCTCTCCATGCACGCAGCGCACAGCCAGCTCCCGAGGAGCAGCTTGTGGGGGAGTGAGTTACAGCATGCCAAGCACATCCAGCTACAGGTGGGAAAATTAGGTGTGAGTTTTATGTGTGATAAATCACCAACAGGTGCGCTAATTTGAGCCATTCCACCTCCCACCCTTTCTAAGTTTTTCCTCTCTTCTCTTTTTCTCTCTCTGTTTATCTTTCTTTGACATTTTTATTTCTCTCTTTCTCTCTCTCTTATTTTTTCCTTTGTCTTTTATTCTCTCTCCCCTCTCCCACCCTCTCACCTCTGCTTTCTCTTTCTGGTTCTCACTGTCTTTGTTCCCTGGGGGTTATTTGAGAAGTGGTAAAGGTCCAAGTTGCACCCTCCCCCCCAGCCCCTCCTGGGGGAGCACCCCTCCAGTGAAGATGACCCTTGCTGTATCACTGTATACATTACCTGCCGTTCCAGGAGCCTCCCAGCACCTGCACACCAAATTCTCTGGTATGCCAGTGGAGAGCCTGGCCAACTTGCCATGCCTGAATACTCGCAGTTGTTTTGGTAATTAAAAGTGAACTCTGCTGCACCATCCACATGTCTGTGCTTTCACTCTCTTACTTCAATGGTGGATGGGTCCATGGTGAGCCTCAGGCTGTGAGCTGACCCTGGTGCAGACAGGTGTGGGCCAGTCTCCCTGACCCTGGTGTAGACAGGTGTGGGCCAGTCTCCCTGACCCTGGTGTAGACAGGTGTGGGCCAGTCTCCCTGACCCTGGTGCAGACAGGTGTGGGCCAGTCTCCCTGGCCCTGGCCTCGGGTCTCTGTGCTCTTCCCATTCTAGTTTTCTATCAAGCAGGTTGCAGTACAATCACTGCAGCTAGAAGCCTGGCTGTAGATAAGATATTAATGCAGTTCTAGATTAGATTTAATAGCTATTAAATACAAGAGAATTTGCAGTTTAGTAACAGCGGTGCTCTGAGACACGGCTCAGGTCACTCTCACTGTGACTGCAGGCTACATGTCGTTTGTGGACATGTTTTATAACAGATAAACAAATTTAAGCTTCGATCCAATCTGAGATCTATCAGTGTCTGCCATGCCCCCAGGCCTGCAACCCACGAATGCAGCTAAGCTATGAAGTCGGTAAAACCAATGTGTTTACTCAGACACATGCTGCAAAATCATTATAAGTGGTTGGGTTGCCCTAAATTGTAAAAATATGCATACAGTATGAGCTCTTAAAGAAAACTGGAAAAATAAAGGCTTGAAGCCCCAAATTCCCACTATTTCCAGCTGTAAAGCAGTCAGAGGGCCAGAGTTTTTGCTAAACAGGATCTGCAGTGCTTCACACAGCGTGATTTACACCCGGTAACGTACCCTGCCTGCTCAACTCCCTGCACTGTCCTTGTTTTTGTCTTGAGCCAACAGTGAGAGAAGAGATTTGCACCTAATGTGGGTGGTTTAACATCATTTTCTGTGTGCAGCCTCTAGCAGGTTGGGCCAGGGTGGAGGTGTCTGGTGCCAGATGTGTTTCAGGGTGGAGGTGTCTGGTGTGGGGTGTGTTTCAGGGTGGAGGTGTCTAGTGTGGGCGTGTTTCAGGGTAGAGGTGTCTGGTGTGGGGTGTGTTTCAGGGTGGAGGTGTCTAGTGTGGGCGTGTTTCATGGTGGAGGTGTCTGGTGCGGGGTGTGTTTCAGAGTCCCCGTGTCCAGTGAAAAAACAGCATGAGTGTTTTGTCATGCTTCGGTTTATTTTTCTAACTAACTGGTATTCTCAAACTGTAAGAAAGATCTCAAGAAACCAACTGCACTTTCAGTGACATTCCTTCTGTGGTGGACTGCAGCTTTTATAATGATGCCTTTTAGAAGTGCACTACCCAAATGCTTTCAGGAAAGTTACACATACATGGTTCTGTTGGCAAACTTGATTTTCACCGCAGAGTAGAGACCGCATTAGAAGCCTGTGGGGTTAGCAGTTGAGGGCTGAGGTTTACCCAGTCCTCTGGCTGTTTTCATAGAGAATTTTCTTGACGTGATTGTGAAGTTATTTAATCTGGGGTTTTTTTTGTGAACAGGTGCATATTTCTAGTTTTCGTTCTTCATGTACACTATACTCTGACATCTTCAGTTACAAGAAATCTTGTTTTACATTCATTGGGAGGGACCTGGTGCTGAAACCAACTCTGTGAGGCAGTTCTTCTGATGTTGAGGATTCTTTCTGTTGAAGATGATGCACTTTGCATGACTGTCGTGCAGCAGGAATGTGAAAGGCATGTGTGCTGTGGCAGGGTGTGATCAGTGCACTCACCACGGAACAGGGCTTCCAACGGGCGTTTGGGTGGGTGGGTTGGTGCATAGGGGGATTGTGTGTGTGTGTGTGTGTGTGGGAGGGGGGGTTCTGCTTTTCTGTGTTTTTGAGTTGCTCGCTAATGACACCACATCTGTCTTTTACACAACTCTCACTAATTGGATGAGCACAAAATTACCCTCAGTGATGTGGGTAACTTGCTTTTGTGTGTGTGATTTTTCCACAGGGAGCAGTCAGAGTTTGCCATGGCAGCACTTTATGGTTCTGGATTTGGAGAAACTTTAAATGAGTCGTACTACACTGTGTGGTTCTGGAGACCAAGGAAGGCATAAGAGCAGTGTGTGTCAGGGGTGCTGCTGCTATACGTGCTTGTGTCTGGGAGAGGGAGGGAGTGGAGGTAGGCAGCCTGCCAGATCCAACCCCCACCTCTCATCCCAGGCAGGGCCTTGGCAAATACGGTGGATGCCCGTCACAGTTGTTTAGGAGCCGTTAAATGTACCTGAGACCGAGCTCTCTGCAGCTGGCTTTTGCTAAGGCACTAATGACTCTTTATCACCATTCAAAACAAACCTCCTTGGGCTGAATGAATGCAGCCCAGTCCAAGCCCCCGCTCGTGCTCCACGCGAATGAGGGGGAAACATGTGGGGTTCACCTGAAGCCATTTCCCCACTTCCCTACTACAGCCAGGGCAGAAGAACACTACCACAGAATTGTGCTGGAAGGATATTTTACCCTTAACAAATTGGATTTCAGTTCTCATTGCCTTGAGGCTTGGAAGCTGCTCTGTTTGTCTGGATTCATGTTTGAGCTCCCTCTGTAAAGTGCATTTGCTACTCCTGCACATTGATTCCTCCAGGGTCGAGGCGTGTCATTGTTGGTTCCAAAAGAAAAGTATGTATTGTCCCTGTGACAAGAGTCATACATTCTCAAACCAGAGAGGAAGAATGGGAGACTGCAGGAAATAAATACAAACAGACCCAAGAAGGAAATAACATCTTCAGAAGAATAATACTCCCCAGTCTTACTCTCCAAGTGAATCAAGACATCTACCTGTAATCGATTAGTCCAGATGTGTTGCCCACAGACACCTTCGTAGTTGACAAACAAGCAGAAGATTTATTTTGACGATCGATTGTGTTGGTCTCCATTACTAACATGCTTTCACATCGACATTTTTAAACAGTATTTGCCTTTGTTCTCTTTGTTCTTGTTTGCAGTCTTTAATAGTGATTTTGGGTCTAGAGTTCTTGGCTCTTGATGACTGTGCTTGGCTGATATACTTTGTTGATATTTTGTTGAGTGGCATTTTTATGTGAGCATTTGTAAACTTCATTCTGAGTGGAGTATGTTATGGTAAAAGCCTCACTGATTGGTAGGGATGTATCAGTAGACATGTATCAAAAACTTATGTTTTTTTAAATGGCTCATATATCTATGTGCTTCCATTTTTCACATTTTTTTCTTTACAGAGCAAATAGCTAATACATATTTTAACATAAGCCTAACATTAATAGCTATTTGAATCCTTGACTTTTTTTACAAGTTCCTTGATTTGTTTTAAAGTAATAATTCCTTTTTTAGAATTCAACAATACACACATTGTCAGTGTAAGTCACTCCCTACATATAATTTCATGTATAGAATATAAAAAACCCTCGCTTTTACAGCCAAATTAAGTTTATCTACTGTAATTCACTGTGAGCCTGGACTTCCTAGACACCAGAGCACATGACTCGCTAGAATTCTGCTCTGCCTTAAAAACATGGTCCGGGAAGCTGTTTATATATGAAAGCTGACTGGCTTGCCCAGTTTCTCTTGGAAACAGTGTAGTAGAAGATTGGTGGAGGCTGATGTCTTTATGAGCCAGACACAGGCCTCTAGTCGACATTGATTCATATTCAACTTGAGCTTTCTATTTATCTCAGGTTCATCATGAATACGAGTTGAGTGTTGAGTGTGAAGTGCTACTGATGCATGCACCTTTGGCTCTGATGACTGTCTCCTGAATCTGAAAGGCTGTCCTCAACAGTGATATTGGAATACGGTCAAACCTTCTGGTTTAGACCTAAAATTTGATCCCTTTGAGCAATTGATGAAAATTCTAGTGGGGGATGAGAGACTCCAGTCATAACATTCGTAGCCTCAGGTATAAATCAGTTGGCGGTAAAAAGATTTCCATAAAATGTGGAAGCACTAGGTCGTCTGTGGCAGGAGTTGGACACCCCTGTCTGAGAGACACTGGGTCTGAGCCTCCTGTTCGACATGCCTGTGGTTTGAGCTGGGAAAGACGGATCCTCAGATGGATCCTTCCTGCAAAATCCTTCAGCCGTCACCTGGCGACTCGCCTTGCAGTTTTCCACCACTCTTTGCTGTGGGCAGGGAGCACCAGCTCGCCCCTTGCTCCGCGCTCCTGCTCCTCGCTCCGTGCTCCTCGCTCCTGCTCCTCGCTCCGCGCTCCTCGCTCTGTGCTCCTCGGCCCTCGATCTGCACTCCTCCCTCCTGCCAGCACCACATGGCCAGGCTGCGTGCTGTATGGTGAGCTCCAGCAGGATCAGGCTGGGCTAGCAGCGATCAAGTACATGAGGCAATTAGACTTAATGGTAGTGTTGCTCAAACTCACACTGATTATTAAATACTTTGTTGAAATGGATGACTGGACTAGTGGCTGGATGAATGTAAAATATGCGCATTAAAGAAGAACAGTACCACCCACCAGCTGGTTAGCTGAAGGAGCAGTCCGAACGCAGCCTCCTCAACCCACTCCCAGTTCCCTGCTGGACCTGGTTTCCTCACTTCTCCATGCTACGATAGCAATCAGATCTAAAGAGCTTAGGTTGGGTCTAAAGAGTTTAGGAGAGCTTGCCAATTTGCTGTGAACGTCAGGTTACTATAAACACACCCAAGCTGTATACCATATGTCTGTTACCATATGTCTGTTACCATATGTCTGTGTGTGATGCACGATGCGGTTGGGCAAAAATGTGCCCAGTTTTGTTTCCTCATCACACGTTGAGAGTCCAGAACATGAAACAGATAAACAGAAATTTTATATATCCTCCTTTGTTATCACTGACATACCAATTACCTTGTGCAAAAGCTGCAGTTTTAATCTCCTTTGGTGTCGGTATCAGCTCTGCTCGAAGCTGAGCTGTCTTTGATATTTGTTTAGGGTTAAATTTCCTCGAGGCAGCCACTCAAACACTGTTTTTGTTCTAATAAAATATGTAATGACTGAATGAGATGCACTATTTACTTTGGACAACAATATATCCAGTGTAGTATATACAAGTATATACATTGCACGTCTGGAAAGACTCACAGGGCATGTTGATAGTTTGATAGCATTGGGTACTGTGAGATTACCTCCTGCTGTATTGTTGCTTCCAGAATGTATGTTATTTTAGTTTGGTTTGGTTTAGTTTAGTTTCTAGATGATGAAAGCAGTATGGCAGGGGGCGGAGCTGGACAGGAAGGATAAGAGGAGGTGAGTTGTGTTCACACTCAGCAGTGGCTTCCTCAGAAAGATTTCCTAAAGGACTGTCAATACACTCACACTGAAGGAACTTGGTCTCCACAAAGGTTCAATAAAAGCCCTCTGGAACGAGTAATATGTATAATATTTATCTGTGAGCAGGCTTCCATATTCCCATTTCTCCAGTCTAAGATGATGCATTCAAGTTTATTGTAATGAGTTTGATTGCAAACTAGCTTTTGTCCATAGCAAATGTCCATCGTTGGCTGTAATCATAGACCTTTAATGAAAAAAAAACTGCAATGTTTTAAAAGACCTGAAAAAAAAGTTAGAGACATGTCGGCCACCACAGTACCTTGTTCTGTTCTTTCTCTCACAGTTCCTAGCATGATATTTTATAAAGCATTGTGGTAGGTTGTCCAGTTAGGCATGTTATCCTGTCTTGGCATGTAATATTTAAAACTTGGCTCCAATCAATAATGGTGTCTCTCGTTTGCAGCTATTGTATGAGCGCAAGGATATTTTCCTGTAAACTGGACACTAAGGAGTTTACATTAGGAGACGTTCACCGTGGAGCTGTCTGGATGTTACTTGCTCCTTTGTCTCCCACCAGCAACACGATCCTTCTTGTAGTCACTGTGGTTTTGGGCCTTAAGGGGTTGTCTCAACACTACACTCAGGAGTTAAGCCCTGAATCAAATCAGTGCTCTGTTCACATGCAAAATAGAGGGGTTTTTTTTTCTGGAAATGTAGCAGAGGTTAGCCAAAAGTTTACATGAATTTCTTGATTCGGTGAATTGCCTTATTATTAGGAATAGGTGAAAAGTTTCTTTCACAGATCTACCACCGGAGAATTACAGCTATTCAATGCTACATCATGCCTTTTAAATATGCCTTGTAATTCTACAACCTACAGCACCAGACTAACAGGCCTAACTGATACCTCTGATTTTATATCATTCGGGTGAATGAGCCTGCAGTGTGACCTTGCTATCCTATATAACCAGGATCTGTTTTCTCTTGTGTTTCAGCTAGCTATGTTCACCCAAACTGCAAAGGCTGCTCAGTGTGTTCGAAGGACAACGGGTGTGTGACATGCCAGCCTAAGCTCTTCCTCTTCCTGCGTCGTGACAAGATTAGGCAGTACGGGGAATGTCTCCACGTCTGTCCCCCGGGCTACTACGGCACCAGGGGCCCCGAGATCAACATGTGCTCAAGTACGATCTTCTCCCCTCGCCACACTGCATGTGCATGGCTTGAGGACACTTAAAAACACACTCCCACACCCACACACACATACAGAGATTTTATTTTTTATTTTTTATTTTTAGCACAGCTGCATGAATGATCTCTAAAATCCTGCCAGTTCAGCTGGGCGTGAGATGGATGGTTTTTGGAGTCGTGGCTAAATGAGCAATATTGCCACTTGGCTGACATGTTGAGAATTCTGGAAAGTGTGACTTAGAAGTGAAGTCCAATCAAAAGCTTCTCACATGTCTGAGCAGACAGGCGGAACGTTTGGGTGAGATGACATTGAACAATGTGCCTTGAACAAAACAAATGGGAAGTCTACTTTGATTTTAATATTACGTCCAGCCATCATGCGATCTGTGTGGACATCTGGATCCAATGTAGTTCACTATGAAATCAAATGGACTGGAATCTGATTGGTTCCACATTCCACTGGAAGAAACTGAGTGACAGCGCTGTGTTCCAGTATCCAATAATATTTGGTCATGCCTGGATGCTTATATGATTCATTAAAACTAAATAACTACCACTTGACGCTTCCTGTCTCCTCCCAACTGTGAAGTTTGTTGTAGAGTCCAGCTGGAGTATCACCATTAAATCTCTTAGCTCACTGTTTGTCACATTTGTCAAATAGACAGTGCAGAATCAGGCTCAGTTTTGGCATTTTATATTCTGTAGTTATATCAGATGTAATCAGATGTAATTGCAGGATGGAAAATGGAAAGATTTTACATCCGACAGGACCTCAGTAGTAAAGTACATACTCTTTCTATGCAAGACCTCAGTAGTAAAGTATATACTCTTTCTCTCAGATATTACATTTGGGCTTAATCCTTCTAAATATTTTGGAGAAGGTAAACAGGATATATAACAAACAGTAAAGCTTAGCTTGTTTGATCATGGGTCAGATTAGTTTTGGTTTCCTAACTTTGAATAGACAGTACTTTTGGTGAAGCATTTTCTGATCCCAATATTACAAAGATGTTGATGGGGATAACACACTTTCCAAGACTCCCTGTAAACATAAGAAATCTCATTAGTGAATTAACAGTTATATCCCTCTCTTCTTAAGCCCCTGGCCAGCACCAAAGTCTTATTTTAACATTTACATCTGGACAGAGACACTGTTGGGGCTTATAGATTTTTCACAAGACCTTCTTGTGAAAACAGAGAACTTGAGCCCACTGTGAGGTTAGATAGTGAAAGACGTGTTTGAAACAGGCCCCCTGAGGAGGATGCCAGGATCTCCAGGACCAATAACCCACATGTCCTGTGCATTCCCAGGCTACAAGATGCCACTTCCCTACCATAGTCCAAGGTGTGCTTCCAGTTTTAGTGACCACTGGTACCTAAGATAACCTTCTGCTTGTAAACTTGTGGTGTAATCTGAACCTGCTCGCCCCGTGGAATAATGTCTAACCTTGCTCCACTTCCAAATGTGATCAGTCCCCACCATAAAAGAGTTTGTGGAAAAAGGCAAAAAAACTTTTTTTTTTGACAGATTGCAATTCTGTTTTGCCTGGATCTTCACCCCGTTCCACTTCCTCTGTGAATTTAGATTTTAAATTAAACTGATGTGCGGCAAGTTAATCTGGGTTCGTTTTGAGGGGAGCTTCTCCCAGAACAAAACCTTACATTGTCATGTACCATCAGATCTCAGAAGAAAAGCCCTTTGATGTGATCACAATTTTAGTCAGGACTTCATAATCCATCTTCGCATTTGACCCTCCTCCCAAAGTTACGTTCTCTCTGTCATCTTAGATAAGCTGTTCATGTCTGTCAACCGTAATGGGATGTTTTATCAGGGCTAACATCAAAGCTAATCGCTGACTTACTGGCAGCAATTTTAGGAATGACACACATCGTTCAGTCCTGAAGTGGCTCTGCTTACACCCTAATGTTGCTGCGTTATGTTGACCTGGTCACAGTTTCAAAAGCAAAAAAAAAAAACAAAAAAACCAAACAAACACACCCTTAGAATTCGCTTAAGCAGCAGATGCTTATTATTACACTTAAGTGTGATCATATCTCACTGTAGAAGGCCTGGCAGGCTCGACTGAAAGTGAAAGCAAAATAACAGCAGGTTCACACTCTGCCAGTTGCTTTTCTGCCAGGAGCCAGAGGGCGAAGCACCAGTGCCCACCTCACCCCTGCCCCAGCCCTGCGGGTGGCCTGTCACGGCAGGCCCTCCTCACGGCACAAGCTTCACCCGGGCGACCCCTTCTCCTTTTGTGGGAAGGTGGTCCAGAGCCAGCGGTCTGTGAGCTAACCGGAGAGTGATTGGCCGAGCTAGACGAGGGGAAGCAGGAGAGAGAAACCCTAGGAGAAAAGCCACTGAAGGAATGAGGAAGACAGCATGCTGCTAAGCTCAGCATTTCCATGGCGTTGTCAAGCAGAAGGTCTCGCTTTCATTGATCTCGAAGCTTCTCTTTTTGCTGCCTGTCCTCCCAAGTGACACCCTCCCCATTTTAACCATGTTTTAACAAACTGTCACATGGCACCCCAAACCCCACCCCCCTCCCTACTCCCTACACACACTCACTCACAGCACTGAGACTGTAATGAGGTTCAGATCCTCACAGTGGTAAATGGAGAGTCTGATACCAGCAATAGCTTTAACAGCTGTCATCAAGACACTTATCAGGTAATCCATCTAGTTCATCTCATTCGCTGGGGCATGCTGGGAAGGAGAGAAGCGTAGGGAGAGGGAGCGGTGGATAATGTAATCATTCTAAACATCAGCTTGTGCTCATAACATTCTGTTCTGGCTGCAAGTTATTCAAAACAGCCCAGGAGGACTGCAGTAGATCTCATTCCCAGAGAGGAGGACAGTAGGGCTTACTCCTCATGATTTGCAGAATAACAAATTGCTTTTGCCAGGCATCCGCTTGGTCACATAGTGAGCTGGGTGTTGAGACACTCTGCAAAATCAACCCTTCCAGGTATTTCAGCAGCTAAGCCATAATTGTTTTTTTTTTAAACATACAGGTAAAGTTTTTAATAAATTTAATGCCATTTTGATATTTGACACCACCTTAGTAGTATTAAACTGATGCATATAATCACATAAATCATTTTTAAATTTAGTTTACAAAAAACTAAAATACACATGAAATGAGATTAGTTCAAATCCTGTAAACAGTGAAGTACAATTTATCTTAAAAATAACTACTAAGATCATTTTATGAGCACCAAGTCAAAAAAAAAAGCAAGTGTAAACTTCTCTCTCCATATTAGCTGTTAGGCTAACTTACAGTGTTAGCTTGTTATATTTAAGCAGCTATCTAATGAATTATTAAGTGAACATAAACACAGACTAATACTCCTTGTGTGTTAAAGAAAGTTTGCTGTTGCATCAGAATTTCTCTAGTTGCTAGGAGATATGTAGAAGTTTAAGTTCGCTAGAGTTACTGTAACATTTGGGAAATTCTGTGGTGCTGAGTTGGAACCAATTCACAAAAATGCCCAGAAGCTATGTACCCAAAAGCCATAAAGGAATCAGTGATAATTCCACAAAACGCCCATGCACAGCTGCCAGAGCAATACACCCCTTTGGTTATGAATGTGCTGTTGTGTTCACAGTGAAGCTTGCTTTAGTTATGAATGCTCTTGCTTTTGGCTCCTGAGCATATACAGACCATAGTGTCAGGCAGTGCCCCAATACCCAGTCCATCAGCCCTTCTACGCAGTGCTGAAGGGGTTTGGTGTAGATCTGTTCTCTATGAGAGCATCCAGTGTGCTCGTTTTACACAGGCTTGGTTTTTCTTTTCTGTTCTGGTGATTACCAAGATGAGCAGCGTGCCTTAGCAGAGCTGAACTCCATAGGGACGTTGCTCATTGTCCCTACGTGAGCTCCACGGAAGCCCTCAGAAGCTGGGTGTGAAGCTGGGTGTGTGGGAGCGGCAGCGTATCATATGCCTTCAGCAGCGCATGCCGAGAACACCATGTCAGAAGAGGCTGGCTGCCTCATCTGGGCCAAGTGAAGAAAAGATGGAAAAATGTGTCTTGATTCCCCCTCCGCCCCTTTGGCACAATGTGTGCAGGCTGATTTGAGCCTGGGCACCTCGTCTGCACCAGAGGTCTGCTGAGAGCTTCACGTGACTCGTAAACCAAACTTCACCTTTTGTGTAATTTAAAATATTTTTTTTTTACAAGGAACTTACCTGTTGCTCTTTGGTTGACTTGTTTTACAGCCAGGTGTAATTGCTTAGGATCCAATGTAAAGTCTCAGAACATAAATTACCTTTGCGTGACACTGGCTTGAATGTCTGCAGCGTAATTTGCAGAATTGTTTTTGTGTGCGAAACATGTGATATCAGCAGCAGAGGGATTCCGAATCCTACACAAACCCACGTACCATGAAGATAAAACATCGAAGTTGAGCTGTATTTTCTTTATGAGGTACAGAGCAGGACCGGATGATTTCACACACCTGCTTTTTCTGTCCTCTTACTAATTCCACGGATGATCAAACTGAAAGATAAAGCTCTTTAAGCAGCAGTAAATTGACTGTAACAGACTTCCATCGTATCTCCACGTGTCTGTGCCAGATCGGATGACCTCATTATTTCTCATTAGTCTCCTGAAGGCACCTAGACTGAGCCTTAAAGGTGACACGGAGGTTAATCCTGGCGAGAGACAACCTTCTCCCCGGCATCTGCCTGGGCCTCGGCACATCCCACGATCCTCAGATGGTATTCCATCCCTGGGATCTGCACATCTTCAGTGTTGCAATCCTCCAGAGGACTTTTAGTCAGGACTTTTTTATCTTATAGATGGAATCTACAAAACGCTATTGCCAAGCATTTTTTGTGTTCACATGCTGTATGTCTGAACCAAACCATAACTCTCATTCCACTGTAACTGTCTATGCAGAAAGATTGCAACACGTTTTTGAAACAGTTCTGAATTAGGCTGTATAAATGCCCCCCCCCCTTGTTTTTTACCTTTTTTGGTACCCTTTCCATATGTGTTCTTTTGATCTGTTAGTATGTCTGTCTGTGTGATGAACCACTGGACTGATCACAAAACCATCAGTTTGGACAAAAATTATTTTTGATATCACCACTGCTGTTGACAGTGTCCAGATTTTGCTTTGTTTAATGGATTAACATTGTTTAATGTACTCAAAGTAAACGTGAAATATCTCTTATAATGAATGATTTGTAGTTATGTTTTCTGGCATGTAGACTGTTGTTGTCGACTAATGACTCCTTGTTGCTCAAGAGCAAGGTGTGAGCTGGGGTGTACTTTATTTTTTTTCCCTGTTTTTTTTTTTTTAATAAAAGATTTTCAGGTTTTGACAAGCTGGTGTTTAACGGACAGGGTTGATTTATTAGATGTTAGGCTCCGTCACACGCTGGACGTGTAGGGACATAAGACGGCTCAGAGCTCTCCTTACGTGGAGAACAAAGGCACGCCACATCACCCTGTGTGGCCCGGCCCCTTCACGCCAAGATCCCAACAGCGCAGCGTAACTCGACTAGCTGAAGCGCGTGTTTATGAAACAGCGCTGGCCTGTTGTGGTGTCGGGTGATGGGACGGTGTGAAGGTGGTGCGCTGGAGACAAAGATCTGAGGGGAGGATCTGTTTCCTCTGACTGCGTGCCCTGCATTCATAGCCCGTAGTGAAGGTGTGTGGTATTTGAGGATTGCTAGGCCCGAACATCATCCGTCACATGAAAATGTTCACCGTGTTGTTTCTCTTCTTCTCAAAGCTTTATGTGACTCCATTTTGCTCCTGTGTGATACTGCTACTTCCACACTCCATTTGTTTAATGTTTATTGGTCCACTGCACCATAGATTGAGGTGTGTAATGGTTAGATGGTAGAGATATAGGTGGTGGCAAGGATTATTACTGAGATGAGTGTCAAGAAAGGTGCATAGGTGTATGTGTGAGTGAGTGAGTGTGTGAGTGAGTGAGGTGAAGAGAGAGCATGAGATTGAGTAAACTGTGAGGTTGTTTAGATTGGTTGGTGAGAGGGCAGAGACCAGAATACCTGATGAACACCAGCTCTAGGGTTCAGTCTGAGAGGGATATAGGCTTCCATGCTTAGGGGCTAGGCCGTCGTATCAGAGAAAGTTTCAAATTATGCCCAACCAGATTAATTTCAGCATGATGATGACTCAAATCCAGACAGAGTCAAAGATACAAAGTCACAGGTCTGTCTGAAGCAGAAAAACCTCACAACATATATATATTCACCTCTTAAATAACAGCTTAATATATAAATAATATAAAATAAATATATATGAATATTTATATTCATAAACAACAGGTTAAGCTTATAGCCCAAGAACGTGAGAGTGGATGACACAGTGATGGGAAAGTAGGCAAACCCAGCAGCAGAGAGCAGCCCTGTAACGGCTGTAATCTGACACTCAAAGCCTATCAGACGATCGGATGAGCATCATAAATTAGACAGCTCTAGGGGACTCCTTTTAATCATGGAGCCCCAGTATGTCGCCCTGTGGGTGTGGCTCATGTAATTTGGCTCTGTCTGACATGCTATTTGCAGATCTTGAGCCTAGTGCTATGGAGCTGCTCCATGTGATAGGCTGTGGCAGGGTGGGGCGTGGGAGGAAGGGCGGGACACACCAGATGATCTGGCCGGCCTGGGACAAAAGGCTCTCCAAAATGTGTGCACCTCACCTCACTTTCCAAAGCAAGGGCTTGAGCCATAACCATATTTAAGCATGAAACAGGGGATCGGAAGTGAAACAGTTCCTTTGCGCTTCAATATTTAGTTGTGAAAGTTTGGCAATTATAAAAACAACTGTCTCATATTAGACTCAAAATATGTAAAACAATCTTAAATTAAATTAAATGTTAACATACCCCTTACACCTACCCCTTGGCTTCAAATGTTCATGAAAGAGTAAAAATGAAAAAGATCTGTTGTGTTGTGCCCCCCTCCCCTTACTAAAAGGGGTCACGTTGAGGTAATCCCTTATGCCCCCCAGCACTGGAGGTTTGCACAAACCCAGCCACACTCACGCCCAACACTCCCCAGCAAAAAACCATCTGTCAGGGGAAACAAGCAGTTTACCACTGCCCTGGAAGGACATTTGCAGGCATCAAACTTTTTTTTTTTGTTTTTTTGTTAACCATAATCTTTTCACAGTGCCTCTCTTTGCCTAGATCAGCTCCAGATGAGTACATAACGGTTCATATGCTCACCAGTGGTTTTTGTCTCTCTCACTCCTTCTTGTCATTCTGCAGGGTGCAGAATAGAGAACTGCGAGACCTGCTTCAGCAAAGAGCACTGCACGAAGTGCAAACCAGGATTTTACTTGCACAAAACCCGATGCTTTGAGAAGTGTCCTGAGGGCTTTGCGCCTCTGGATGACAGTATGGAGTGCGGAGGTAAGTTGCTTTGGTGAGGACACCAAGCAGACGTGCAGTAATAATACGGCTGGTGTAGCTGTTCTAATGTACACTAACATTAATAACGTGGTCCTAAATGTTGGCCCTCCTTCCCCCGCTGTCAGAGGGCTGTGAGGTGGGACAGTGGAGCGAATGGGGCACGTGCACCCGGAGAAACAAAACCTGCGGCTTCAAGTGGGGTCTGGAGACCCGCACCAGACATATTGTGAAGAAACCACCAAAGGACACGATACCATGCCCGACAATAGCTGAGTCCAGGAGATGCAAAATGGCCATGAGACATTGCAGGAGAGGTGAGGGGCTTAATGTGTGTCTGTGTGTGTGTGTGTGGTTGGGTGTTACGTTCGTTAAAGCTCCACACAGAAGTGTTCACTGTTCTCCTCCCTCCCCGTTAAGGCCTGTTAAGATGAGAGTCCAGCACAGCCCACAGACATTCACTCACCTGCTTCCGCTGCTCTGGGCTTTATTCTGGCTGGCCGCCCTGACCTCAAGCCCTCTGTTTGGATTGCAGGTGTCCAGTGGTATATATATGTGCGTGATATTGAGAGTTTTTCCATGCTTGTTATAGTCAGGCAGTGGCAGGTTGTATTTTCCATCGCCTTCTCAGCTCACTTGATGCTGGAATTGCTGGGTATTTGAAGGGCAGGTTTCCTCTTTTCTGTTCAAGACTTATTTGCGGTATGTGCTGCATGTAGTTTCACCATTAAAAAAGAACAGAAATCTGGGGAAAATATTTTTGCTTTAGACACAGCCAAGGTGAAGTTTTTCATAAAGTGTTTCATAATGGGCCAAACTCACTAATGGAAATAAGCACTTTTATTCAGTGGTTGACATATCAGGCAGGAGCTGTAGAAATAATTAATTTGGCTTTTCCCTTCTCTATACTTCTAGCTCTGCTCACCTGAATACATTTATACCTTTTGAGGTTTTTGAATTATAAGACTGTCACACTAAATACACGTGTAATTTTAGTTTTAGGTGAGCTTAGGATAACATAGTGTGTAACCGTAGCTTTTACATTTAAAACACATCCACTTTCTGAGTTCTGGACGTGTTTTTTACTTGTGCTTTAGTTAGACATTAGCAGTCCGGAAACCCAGGAGTGGAACACTGTGGATTGACTAGCTGTGGATTATATGGTCGAATATCAGTATTTATTCAGCTCCTTCCTCCCATGGGTTCACTTGTCTGAGAAATTATTCTGTACCAAAGGCCTGAAAAAGTCAGTTAAAGGTCTTTTCTTGTCAACACCACTATGGACCTTCTGCAAATAGCCCAAAGCTATTTGGAACCAGAGATGAGTCTTTGCACAGGTGAACAGTGAGTGCGGCTCTGAGGTGCTTAATTTAAGAAGAAATCTGAGGTGGGTCATGATGCTTGCTACTCTTTCTACAGCCATGAGACAGACAGAAAATGATGGCTCAACTCCAAATAGTTTCTCCTTAGTTCAGTTTCGTTTTTTGACCTTTTGCGAAAGTATTTTATAGTGCTCTTTAATTAAAGCTGCCACTGTGATTCACTGTTACAAGTATCCATTAAGTAAAATAAGGTCAGTGATTTGGGTCCATTGTTAAAGTTTTATTGGAGTGTATCTTGGAGCCATTCCAGTGCTAGCACCTGTCAGCACAGTCCAGAGAAACGTCCTCCCTGCTGGTGAGATAAAGTCATGTATACATGCAGTGGCATGGATCTGGGGCGCACGCGTGTTTGGAGGGGTCAGTTCACTTTTTGACAGTGTGAGGTGATTTCTTTTTCCTGTTAGATGTTTCAAAATATTTTTTTAAATCATGGCTGTGGTTAGGAACTGAATGAATCCGTAATAGCCAATGGCAGGCGGAAAAACATTCCATTAAATTAAAACATGTGCAGACCAGTGACTTGAGGAACTCTCATGAATTGAGACACATGCATATTTACACTTATTCTACCTTTTGTATACACTGCAGGTATATGATCATAGTTCCTTGTATATAATGCAGGTATATGATCATAGTTCCTTGTATATACTGCAGGTATATGATCTTAGTTCCTTGTATATACTGCAGGTATATGATCTTAGTTCCTTGTCAAGGCACGTGTTACTTTATTTGTGGTTTATTTTAGTCTAGACAGCAGGTGACTTTCTACTGAGTTCTGAAAAGAACAAAAGCTAAAATGCATGAAATTGATGAGGCCAGATCCAGCAGTATCATGTTGCTGTTTTGGTTGTGAACAGTTCTAATGTGGGGATTTTGTTTAAAATATATACAAATCATTTGTTTAAAACAGTAATTCAGAATATTCAAGATAAGAATGTTTTGCATATTAAATGCCATAGCATTCCCATTCCCTTTAGAGCATATCCTGTGCTTATCGATGATAGAAGTGTGTTCTTAAGTTTGGACGGGTGATGTGAGCAGTATGTTGTCCACCCCAACACTGAAATGAACTCTGTGCCACTGTGTCAATGCCATCTTGGCGCAGCTCCAGGAACAACACTGTCGCTATCATTTTTGCAATGGTGTTTTTTTTTTGTTTTTTTGCGTGCTCTTAAAATGGAAACCATTGCCACAACAACAGAAATGATGCTGTAATGTATAGTGTAATCAGAAGATGAGAAATGAGAAACGTTTGTGGTAATCGCTGACGGCACAGTGCAGTTCCAAGCAATAGTAGAAATTTTACATCGCCAGTGATGCTCTGAAAGCAATAATAATCAGTTAGTAAAAACGCCGAGTAGCAGGAAATGAGAGGAGCCCCTCAGGAAAGCTGGTGGGCCATGTCTGGAAGCACGCACACAGCCTGGGTAACATTCCTCCCAGATGACCTCTTAAATTACACTGGATTCCAGGGGCTTTTGTGAATATCTCCCTGAATGCTACCTAATACGACCACTTTACTTCACTACACAACAAATTACATCCAGTGACATAAATAGGATTATGGCCAGAGTATGACCTCATAGACGTGTATGTACGTGCACATGTATGTACGTGCACATGTATGTACGTGCACATGAGACACAGAACCAAGAAGATGGTGCAACATGGATGCAGATCAAGCAGACTAAGGATGCATGAGCTGCAGTAAGATCACTTGTACCATAATATGCCTAAAAGATAACACTGGACACCAGCCTTTGCAATAAGTATTGACTTACGTAACAGCAGATCTTGTAGATAGTTATGGATTAAGTGGCTACAGGAAATTAGAGAGGGAGGGAAAAAATGCAGTAAGGAAAACACAAAACTCCAGAATTCTGAAGGTCCACTATTTCTGGCACTGTTTATCTGATCATCCAGCTTCCATTACTCTCACCTTAAATAACATCTGCACCTTATTTCACAAATCCGCAGCCTTGCTCTGACCTTAGTGACAACATGCCACACTCACAGGGGACTGGAGAAACCAACTGGAGGACAGTACACATTAGTGAGCACTTTAGCTACACCCTGGTGATGGTGAAAGATACGTAGGCATTTGATTCCACAGGAGCCGGCACGCATCGAAAGTCAGTGCAGCTCGGCTGCTCTGTGCCGGAGCTGGGGAGTCTGTTGCCGGGCCGACGCTTCCCACAGGCATGTCAGCCTCTTTCTGGCGGCGTGTGGTGGGACTCCCCGGGGCGGACTACTGCGTGGCCCATAAACACTCTTTATTAATAGCTGCTTGGCTGCTCGCGAAAAGCATCGCCTGCTGAGTTCCATTCTGCACCTCCCTCTGCCCCTGTCATCAAATCCCTGACTGGCCAGGCATGCTGGAGATGAGAAGAGGAGAGGAGAGGGGAGGAGAGGAGAGGGGAGGGGAGGGGAGGAGAGGAGAGGAGTGTGTGTAGACTGGCCTGAAAGCACTGATACTACTTTTCTAGCATTTGACAGACATTTCCAGCCTCACATCCTTGGCAGTTTGCACATTCCCAGATGTCCATATATCCCCCAAGTGTCTGCTGTACCCCAGCTACAGGATGTTATAGCAACAGCATATCTGCATTCCAAAACAATGATAAATAATGTGATGAAAACAGACGGGCTTGTGTGAGTAATAATATTGAATTGTGTAGATTAAGAAACTCTTAAGGGATGAGTTAGACATGCAGGCAGTGATGTGATATGCAGGATGGGAGAGAGGGAGACACTTGGTTCTACAACTAATGGCTTAGTATAGCTGTTGGAAGCAGTTCCTCTGCCATGCCACGCAGGCTTTTTAGCCTGGTGTGGTACCATTGATTTCCCATTGCTGTAACAGGAGAAACATGTGCATTTCTTCCAGCTGCCTCCAGCACTTGGAAAACTTCCTTGTCTACTTGAGCAACATACAGCCCTTTCCTGCATGGTCCTACTGCTTCTGTGTGTAACGTCTGCACTGCTCATCTGACCTGGTCAGTTCTCATTGTGCTGTGCTTGTTTTGTGATTCTGCTTACTTTTCTTTCTCTTTGATGAATTATGTCAAAAACAAACATTTCACTCAACCCATAAACAGAAATGTCCAGGCCTCATCTCAACCGCATGTGCATCAGTGTTAGAACTGTACATTACCAGTACCAGGCTGCATCACAGGTCTTCCTCATCAGTTCTAGGCTGCTGAACAGGACCGCGAGGTAACGGGTTTAAACGTGGGCCAGTTCGGGCCGAGAGAAGCGGTGCGGACGTGTGTACGCTTGTTCTGCTCTGGAGCTGCTCTGGATAATCCCCACCCCCTCAAAGTCCCTGAGATGGGCCAGTCTGGGAGCCGTATGGGGTGAATTGATGCCTATAATATTTCTGTGGCAGGATAAGGCCTGATCAGAGGAAGTGCTTATGAGGGACGTGTTTGCATGTAAATACGACCCCATGGAAGGTGATCTGTGTTTATGGTCAGTCAGTGGCATGCAGATCCCTGACAAAATATATTAGGCTGCATCTTCTCACAGCACATGGTCACACACAGCCCTGTGCTGGTTTAGGTTAGACAAACTCAAGCTTTTATTTGAGCATCTTTGCATCAGCTGGGTTTCTGTCTTTATTCTGCTGATAACCCAGCCCCAACATGCTGTGTGATGCACGGTCCAGACCCTGTCCCATCCCTGTCTGCAGACCGCCTGCGTCTGGCTGAGCCGTCTGGAAAAAAAAACACCAAGTGCTGCTTCTTCATCTGGGCCAAACACACCAAATGAACTCAGCAGGGAGCAAGCGAAAGGGAGAGCAGGGCTCGTGCTCCGTCTTGGCTGTCTGATTACCGTCCGCCTGCTTGGCCCTCTGGGAGGAATCCCAGGAGGCCTCTTGCGGGAGAACGTGATGCAGTGATGATGGCTCCCGACGAGCCCTGGCCTCGGTCCTGAAACAGGGACGACTAAAGCCGAATTACGCCCGGGTAATAGCGCAGACAGACCCCGACCAGCAGGGCACAGGCAGCAGGAGCACGGGCCGCGCCACGTTCCCAGAACCAACCAAGCTCACTAATTGGCTGCCACCGTGCCGGACGGATCATCCATGCCCCACGGCCAATCCCGTCGAGAGTGGCGGGCCCCGGAGACTAAGCTTCCTTTAATTAGTTGGACCCGTGGGGCCAGGCCGGCGGTGGCGGTGCTGACTCTCCATGCTGTGCTTGTGCATATGCAGCGTTTCCCTCCGTTCCTGCACTCGACGATCGGACCGTGGTGGAGGCAAGCCCAGACATCTGCTGCTGGCTCCCCGGCGAGCGGGGCTTCATCAGTAGTTATTGATCCTTGGTTTGATTTGTTCGTGAGGTGTTCTTGAAATCACATCGGGCGGATATTGTTTTTAGAGGCCGAGGGGGTCTTGCATGTCGAGGGTTGTCATTTTCTCATTGAAGAGTCTGAATGTGAAAGTGGATTGAGTTTGTTGCTGATATCCTGGGGTTAAGCCTTGGTCGACTGATTGGGGCTTTCGAGGTTTATCCACTGGCGCTCACAAGGGTGCCTGGTTACGGGAAAATCGACATCTTTGCTTATTCAGACTGAACAAATTCCCTATCCACTCCTGCACACCACAGAGCTGCGTTCAGCACTGACTTACCTCGGGTGGATCAGTGAACAGTACAAGGCTGCTGTGTTTACAGTCCAATTCTGAAGGCTCTGGAAAATTACAGCTCCACGTCTGTTGGTCTACTTCCATATTTACAAGAGTCATGAATGACTGACGTGTCTACAGTAAGAGCAGAAAGGGTATCAAGATAAACAGATGTCTGTATTTACATATAAACATGCTAATATAATATAATACATATAGCATATATATATTAACTATTAATATTTAATATATATATATGCTTAGCTGTTTGGGATGTGTTTTATTAAATTATTATGCTCTAATGCTTTGAAAGCAGGCTTGGTAATATCATCTGTGGACATTTCTCTCACTAAGCAAAGCTCAGTTAACCTTCTTCTCTACAATCTTCACCTGTCCATTCTCTTCAGCCACACAATGTAGGCTGATTTCATAGGGCCTTTGGAAACTTTTGCCAGCACTAACTCTTCCAAAGGGAGAGAGTGATTGCCAGTACTGTCATCTTTCTCTCTCAGACGTTTGCTCTTTCACAGACAGATCTTTCTTCCTCTCTTTATTGCCATGGTTACATTGCTTGTGTGTGTGTGTGTGTGTGTGTGTGTGTGTGTGTGGTGGGGGGGAAGTTCTGATTAACTCCCCACAAAGTGCCCTGCTCCCTGACCAAAATAAATATGGCCCCTGTCATTCTGTCAGCAACTGTCTTTGCAGAGCTGGGTTTGAAACACCCCATGATCCAGCTGGCTTTTATATGGAGAATCCATCGTCATACCACAGGCATGAGTGATAAACATGTGGACTCCTGTGGAAGAAGGCTTGGGGTAATGAGGAGCTCCCCTCTGCACATCTTTGCTATCCGCTCCTTTTAAATCAGGAGAAGCATAGTCCAGTTGGGGAGGGGATTTCCCCCCCCTCATATTTGGCAACCTATATACTGAATAGGCTTCCTGGGATTCCAGTGCACTTCTATGCAGGAAAGAAATGAAGGAAAGACATCATTCTTATATGAGAAATTATTGCAGCATGCGATTTCCTCTCGCCACTAGGTTATATGTGTTTTATTAATGGAGAATGTTTGTGCGGGGAACTCAGGCTTAAGTGGACAGCATGGTGGTATACTGCACGCTGGCATGCTGTATGGCTGCGGGCTCAAGTGCTGCCCTTATCTGTATTGGTCGGGAGTGTGAGCTCACCCCTCTGCCAGACCCTCTTTCCTTCCCACCTTCAGCACTCACAGGGGTCCTGTGCTCACGCTTTCCTCTCCACTCGCCACACGTGGCAGGCAACGCGCCTTGTCGGCAATAAACGTGTGAGCCCGTGCACACACACACACACACGTATGCGTGGATGCATGCATTAAGCAAAATATTGGCATGACCCAGATCGAACTTTGGTTGCTATGCCATCAACATCTGGTGCACAGTTGCATCAACGACCCCCTTCTCTATCTCTCTTTTATTCTTGCTCTCCCTCATACACACATAGTCTCTCTCTCTCTCTCTCTCACACACACACACACACACACACACACTCTCTTTCTCTTAGACTCTCTCTCTCTCTCTCTCTTTCTCTTAGACTCTCTCTCTCTTTCTTTCTCTTAGACTCTCTCTCTCCCTCTCTCTCTCTCTCTCTCTCTCTCTCTCTTTTTCTCTTAGACTCTCTCTCTCTCTCTCTCTCTCCCTCTCTCTCTCTCTCTCTCTCTCTCTATCTCTTAGACTCTCTCTCTCTCTCTCTCTCTCTCTATCTCTTAGACTCTCTCTCTCTCACTCAGA